>JAABNX020000046.1:26308652-26326116 GCA_015163995.2 Mormyrus lacerda | reverse complement strand
TCGAGAGCTTTGCCTTTTGGCTCAGCTCCTTCTTCACCACGACAGACCGATGCAACGCCCGCATCACTGCTGACGCCACACCAATCCGCCTGTCGATCTCCAGTTCCATCCTTCCCTCACTCGAGCCTTCAGTAATATTGTGTACTAAAATACATAGATCTAATAGGGAAAATGGGGTTTGGGAAACGTGACTCCAAACTTAGTAACCTAAGCCAAAATGATACCAGTGGCCAATAATGTCATTATATGCAACATCTCTTATGAGTCTCATGAGAATTGCCTTTCAGCTGTTCAACCAATCAACCAAACGTGCAGAACTTGCTATCTTATCTAAAGTCGGGAGTAGTGATGGCCAAGACAGCGCATCATGAACCATTTAATATACTTTCTGAGCCCTCTAGATGGTGCTCTTGGTTTACTTTGGGGCAAGCATTGACCCTTTTTTGAACAGAGAGCACCATCTAGCGTGGTCAAAAAATACAGTAGATGGTTCATGAAGCGTCAATTTGACCATTATTAGTCAGGTAGTAATTCCAGCTGGGCATGCACACAGCATAAATATATCGGATTACGGTAAGTGGAGGGACACTGATGGCGGCATGGCAACAACCTACAAAAAGCAAATGTAAGTGATTTTTTTTAATGTTTCTGTATTTTTATATGATATATGATTTGTCAAATATTTTTAGATTTTTAGAATCTAAGACTTTGACATGTGCAGTGCGTGGATGTACAAAAAGATTGATTATTTTATATTTGAAAATTGGTTCGACCGATTCACTGAAGAGAACGGGGTTCAAAAGAAAGATTGGTTCATGAATCATACATAAATATCATTCATTTGGAGAGCTGTTTATGCTGGCTAAGACCATATCACGTTGTAGTTCATGTAGTGCTTTTCTATCAGACTAAAATCGTGCAAATACAAATGCGATTCCACGTTGTATTTTGGACTTTGGTAGTAGATGCTCCTTTACTTACTAACTGTCAACTTACGAACTTTCAGACATACGAACAAATTGTGTTCATTGAGCTCCCGTTTCCTGTTTGCAACATCTTTTTTTTTCTGCCCGCCAATTACACCTGGTAAGACTTTTGGCCACTATTCCCGTTGCGCAGAAGCATAGCATGTGTACTCCCAGTATCCTAGTTCTTTGAACTTGCGTATACCCTTAAAATGATAACAACTTATGAACATTTCAAGTTACGAACATATCTCATTCGTAAGTAGAGGAGTGTCTGTATATCAATCACGGTAGAACAAATTCTCTGTGTAATATCACGTGTAACAGGACTGACTACATGTTGCACTATTTAATGGAGTATCACTTGCAAGATGGGCGAGAGTTGCTTAATTTCAGTGGATTCAGCTACTGATTAAAACTTTAACAGTAAAACGATGTATGAGTCAGCTTCAGATGAAACAAGAATGTGTGGCTATAATAGTGTAAATAAGCCAACCACCAGTATTATTCAAATAAATGGTGTGATGCCAGAATTTCGCTTTCAGGGAATTCATATTCACAGACCATTTTCAGGGTTAAATGGAAAGGAAGCGATTTGGTGGTGTGAAATGAGATGCTTTGGGTCGTGATCCAGTCGGAAAATTGCTGGGAAAGGCTGAGATAACAGCCAGTGAGTTTGTGAATTTAAAAAAAAAAAAAAACAGTATGTAATTAAATAGGGGAGATCAGAAAATTGTTTTCATGTTTTGAAATTTTGGTCCTGTATGTCATGTAAGACAATGCATTTGATGTACAAACTTCCTGAGTGGCTGCTCTTTCTCTTTGCGGGTCTTCTGTCTCCCCATGTTATGCCAATGATTGCAGTTTACAGTGTCTCTGTGCTGTAAAATAATTATTGTATAAGTCACGGTTTCTATGTTTATAATTATTGTTATATTATACAGGCCATTTCACTATGTTATAATACATTATGTGGTAATTATGTTCTAAAACGTTCATTTTAGAAAGTTCCTATTATAATTTAAAGCTATTTAATCTTTTTTTTTTTAATCAAATACATTCGGAATCAAATCAATGTGAAAAGTTGAATTTTATTGTGAAATATAATTTGAATTATTTAACTGATCATATAAAATAATATTTTAATTACTGTAAAATAATAGGTGACATTTCATTATTGGAATATTAATTAAATTATTCTTTAATTTAAATTATTTATTTATTTCATTTTGAGTAATATGGTGTCCTATATTTTACTAGGTTCAGATGCTTATTGCCTGAAAAAAAAATCATGTCAAGACATTCTGGAAAGCACATACTGTACACAGAGAACGACACACCTGTTACATTCTGGCCAGTTCCGACACAAGGTGTTAAGGGAACCATGTTTGAAGAAAAGTTACACTCCAGATAAGCTCCCATCACCCAACAACCCCTCAGACGTAATTCAGTGAATGGCAGCTACTCTGTACATCACTTGCTGTTATCTTAGGGAGTGTACAATGTGCCCATGTGCGGAATGCACTCATCTGCCATTTCTTGTTTGTACAGCTTCCTCAGAGCAAATACGTTACTTCACAGAACTTTATAATATCATTAGACGTAAGGTCCATATCTGCTTTGAAGCCCACATGCCGTTCTGCCCCCAGGGTTCATCCAGTTTATATAAAACTGTAACTTCTGTCATATTCATGTTTTGTTTAGGACCCCGGCAGGTGGTTCACTGAACACAAACTGTCAAGTAGCAGATGGTAGGGCTGTCATGTCAGGGCTGGTATCTGAAGCACGTAGAGGTGTGAACGCGTGCTCCGCAAGGCAGCTTAAGCATGAAACACTTTGATTCGTTCTTCTATGCCTCTGCCACTGAAGGCTGTCACTCCAACACACACAAACGTTTCACAACCTGAAATAATTAATAGGAAGAAAAATGTCTAATTATCCATCTGCCTCTCCAACATCTAAACAGTTTCTAATCCAGTACAGGGTCACAAAAACAAACATGGAAACTCCACACAGAGGGTCAGTTATGGGATTCAAATACCCAACCCTGTAGGTGTGAGCACCCTGCTGAACATTATTATCATTATTAATATTATTATTATTATGTTGTTAACAATAATAATAATAATTATTATTATTATACATCTATTTCAGTGTCACCAACTTCAGTCAGCTGGCTGACATGAGATTTTCATTTTGAGATAAGTCTACACGAACATGCATATGCATTTACATGTATCTTAGAGTTTTATTACCTTGTACATAGTCTGTAGGGTTTGCGAACTACCACGACACTTTTGATGAAGCTGATTTTAGGTTTATAATGGAATAATATAAATTTGCCGTAAGATTTTTCTGTGTGTGAGAGTTATTATTATTATTACAACAATGAATATTGAAAATGTGACATTACACTTAGTCAGTGACTGCTTTACTATAGGTATGACAAGCAATATGCATCCTCAATCTAATTAGTCTAGTGAGAAGGCAGATGTCTAACTTACATTTGTGGAGCTTAAGCAATTTACACTGTGCCCCTGTGTCAAATGTACCCAGGCTTGCCACTTCCAGTCTGAAGAAATAAGACAAAATTCACTGAACGGGGGAGGGGCATCCCGTTCCATTTCGGTTCAAACACGGCATTTTTTTTTTCTTTGAATACGGAACGACCCCGCAAAATATGGGATATCTGACAACTCTATATCACTCGTTGTTATATTGCACTTTATTCAACATTCACTTCTTCAACAATTATGCCAAACCAAGTTGTTATCCAACGATTAAAATCTTGTTTTCCCAGAATTATTGATTATTGCATCTGTTAACTTCAAAAAAATAAGCAAAAAAGTTAATAGAAAAGAAACGGGTACAGAAAGAAAACAATACGGGTTGAAGGCTTTGAAAGCAGACGGGTAAAAGTAGGTCAGAGCGTGGCATAGCTGACATTGCAGCGCGAGCGACACCATTTGTTCTCAGCCGCGTTTGTTCTTCGGCGCGAGCCAGAGCTTCTTTCTGCTGCCATCTACATATAGAAGGGCGCGCGGCAGCCGGTAGCCGTGGAAAACAGCAGCTGCATGGACGGGAATTGTGGGTAAGATTCATGAAAGAGAAAATGAAAGCTGAGTAGATCGCAGGAAGCCGAGTGATGCAGCGGATCTGAAGGTAAACACGGTTCGTTTTCCTAAATAGAGGGAAATATCTCATCTAAACACCAGACTGTGGATGTCTCACCTATGTATTATCAGCGCTTATTCTAAATTAATGACAGGGTGTTTATGGTGAATCCGTTGACCTTAGCCGTAAAAATGAGGACTCGGCAAGCTCCACAGCAACACTTCCAAATGAATGACCGTTTCCTCAGTCGGCTGTGACGCATATAGCTACTTAGCTGCACTGCAGTAGAAAGCAGCTTTCATTCTGTGCTTTAACTTTACAGCAAAGCCACATGTGTATGTCTTCTGACCTTGTGCTAGTGTGACCTATATATACACTGAACTTCTGTTAATAGGAGGGATTATGTTGTGTTTGCTGTTCCGTGTTCCCTCCTGTTGATAGGCCAAATGAATTTTTATGATGTATAGTTTAAGAGGACAACACACACACATACATACATACATGAATATACTGTGTTTGTTCAGCACTGTGCAGAAATCTTAGGCAATCAAAGGAAATGTTTAAAGCTATTTATCTAGGTAGTACGTGCACATTCACTCTGAACAAAAAAAAAAAAACAATATTAGAACACATATAAATTAGGAGTAATAGAATAAAAACTAGTGGAAATCACATCAGTCCCCAAACCTCTCCTCAGGGGCACCTCAGCCATCCCATGTATTTTATTAAATTTCACCTCCACTTAACTTAATTAACTAACCTAATTACTTTTAAAAAGTCAATGAGATATTGATTAGCTGTACCAGGTGTGTTAGTGGATGGGCGCAGCAAGTACTTGGAGTGATTTTGGGAAAGGTTTTGAAACAGCTAAACCAACACACTTTGACAAGCATAATAGCATAGTTTTACATCAATATAAAGATCATTGAAACATAATTTTTTCTTTTGCTGCCTAAGATTTTCTCACAGTACTATATGTATAAATTCCCACTAAATTAAAGGCACAGTCTAACACTTTTTGTATTATTATTTTTCCCTTTAGGTTAAGAGTTTCTTCAAGATGCAATGCTGACATCATAGGTGCTCTTATCTTTGCTGATGTCAAGTTACGCTATTTTAATTTACACATTTTGCAGTCATTCCCTTCTATGATGTCGCCGTCGACTTTAGCTCTTCTGCTGACTCTCGTCATTGAGGCCAGTCTTGCCATAGAAGCCAAGGACACCGTGAGAGAGAAAGCCCACGTAGCTCTGAATGGCCTTCCATTTCCATGGAGCAAACTCCGACTGCCAAACTACGTGATACCCATCCACTACCACATGCTCATACACCCCAACCTGACCACACTCAGATTCAGCGGCTCAGTCAGGATTGAGATTGACGTCAAGAATGATACCAACTGGATTGTACTGCACAGCAAAAACCTCACCATCAAGACAGCAACCATCCTGGATGAGAGTGAGGCCTACCAATCAGAGAGGCTTCTGCCTGTGCTGGAGTACCTGCCGCATGAACAGATTGCAGTTTTCTCTCCAAAAATATTGATTGCAGGGGAAAAGTATTTCCTTCATCTTGAATTCGCTGCTCCATTAGCTGATGGATTTTACGGCCTATACAAGAGTTCGTACAAAACAAAAATGGGGGAAACAAGGTAGTGCTCTTTCCGTTTTCAGCCAAAGTAAAATGAAAAAGCAAGCAGCTCTCATAGATGTTTGAAAAATAAAATTTGACGAGAGGTAGTATCACAATGATGCTCTGTGGATCTTTTCACAAGAAAATATTAACTTGTTTTTTCTGTTCTGTGTGCAGAATATTGACATCCACACACTTCGAGCCCACATTTGCACGGATGGCCTTTCCATGTTTTGATGAGCCGAATTTTAAAGCCAACTATTCCGTTAGGATAAGAAGAAATCGGGAACACATTGCACTCTCCAACATGCCCATTGTACGTGTGGTAATCCTGTGCGGCACTTACTTCAAGGCAAACCCTTATTAATTTGTGCCAGATTATTTAAATCTGCAGGCCTCAAAATTGCACGTTTTCTGCTGGCAGGAACAAACGGTGGCCCTAGAGGAAGGTCTGCTTGAGGATCACTTTGAAACGAGCGTGCGGATGAGCACCTATCTGGTGGCCTTCGTTGTCTGTGAATTCAAGTCAGTCAGTGGAAGAACCTCATCTGGCATTGACGTACGACAAAATCTTTTTACAATACATCACATTTTACACAGGAAGTTTGTTTTGTGGGGTAGTTTGGGCCTCTGTGGTTTAGGATTTCTAAAATGTTCCTGTAATCAAAAACTTCCCAGTTGAAACCCGAGGCCGCCAGAGTGATGTTCCTAGTAGGCCCTTGAACAAGGTCCTTAATCCCCAGGGGTGGGGTGTCTAACTCTGCTCTCTGGCACTCACTTGCATGTTGCTTTGGAAGAAATATTGTGCCAGTTTATATCCACAAATATTCTGTATATCATTTTTTATATTCCAATTGCAATTCGACCTATGGATGCACAAGATGAACACTGTAAAATTATTGTAACACTAAAACCAAATGTTGATTTGAAAAGGTTCAATGTTGTCTTAACGCTGTTCCTGTAGGTCTCGGTATACGCCATTCCTGATAAGTGGGATCAGACGCAATATGCCCTGCAAGCCGCAATTAAACTTTTGGAGTTCTACGAGAATTATTTTAATATCTTATATCCCCTCCCAAAGCAGGGTAAGCCTCCATTTTTCTGCATTTTTGGTTGTAAAGATGCCTTTGCATTGTGCAAATGTGTTCAGCTGGCCATGGCTTATGAATGGGCTTGAGAAATTTAAGTTGTTGTTAAACGAGTCGTCATCTTCAATGTTTTTACTTCTTTGACAGATCTAATCGCCATTCCTGATTTCCAGTCAGGCGCCATGGAGAACTGGGGCCTGACTACCTACAGGGAAACATCCCTTCTCTATGACCCTGAGACCTCATCTGCCTCTGACAAACTGTGGGTGACCCTGGTGATTGCCCATGAACTAGCTCACCAGGTAGGTACCAGCCAATGTGTTCAGATATGTTCTCACATCCATCCATCCATCCATCCAACTTCATATACTGGACAGGGGTAGACTCAGGACACATGCATACAGTCACATGTTACAAGCACTTTATAGAATGCTACTTAGCCTAGCTGCATATCTTTGGACTGTAGAAGGAAACCAGAGTACCCAGTGGAACGTCCAAACTCTGAAGATACAGTGCTGCGGCTGGATTCTTACCCCCAGCCCTGGTGTCAGGCAGCAGTGCTATCAACTGTGCCTCCCTGTTTGAAAAAGAACATATTTCTCCTCCGTGTTCTGCCTGCGTTGCGTGTGGTTCCTCCAGTTACCCTGGTTTCCCCTCTCATTCAAAAGAAATACAGTTAAGCTAACTGGAATCTTTAAGTTTCCTCTACAGTTAGATGTGTGCATAGGGCCGGGTAATATATCAATAAAAACTCTACTGTGATTATGAGCATTTAAATTGTCATGAATTTGAATATCATAACTGTTGTGATATAACCTAAAAATTAGTTTTCTTGCATAATTGACAGTTATAACGCACTATATTCACATTAATTCCACTAAGGTTTGCTTGTGTAATTTATCATTATACCTGTCACATGCTCTGTAATTATTAGTAAAACAATTTGGTCATTGTAATCAGAAAACTCAAACCCAGCTGTCATATTTTACCGTTTTCCACATAAGAAATTTAGAATACTGTGATAAGCATCAGTTTAGTGAAAATCTCAGAAAATATTGTGATATCATGTTTAGCCCAGCCCCAGTCAAAGCCATTCCCTGGAATGAACAGCCGAGCAGGCAGAGGAAAAAACAAAACATACTGTCAGCATTGTCTACTGTTGTGACTTTTGGCAAAAAAAGTTTATTTTCGTATGATGTGTTTATCAAACTTAGATTTCAATTTGCAGTCTATTCAATTTGTTGCCATTTTAAGAGCAATTCTAAGGGGATTTTAAGCAAAAAGGCAGCGTTGAAGTAAAGGAATAATGACTAGTTGTATCGTGATAATTTTTTCTATGTCAAACAATAATTGTCATAAAATATAATGTCATATTGTCCCCTGTACACCTGCTCATCCAGCATATACCTCAATCTTGTCTTCAGATCCACTGTGAACATAAAAAGCGGACAGTACTATTACCATATTTCTGTATACCTTATTTATTCACCTCAGCACCACATTTCCCCCTGCTTTACAGTGGTTTGGTAATCTTGTCACAATGGAATGGTGGAATGACATCTGGCTAAATGAGGGATTTGCGCGATACATGGAGTTTGTCTCTGTTGAAGCCACATTCCCCGAGATGAAAGTGGTATGTTTTTTTCAGAATGATGATGAATGAACATGTCAAATTTTAAGATTTACACCTTTTGAAAAGTTATATATGAGATACATTTATGCAGTTCAAAAGACTGCTGAGAGAACATGTGTATTTCTTTATGCAATTATTTTTCATAAATTTCACCATCTCAGGAGGAACACCTAGTGGACACTTGCTTTGTTCCAATTGGTCGGGATTCCTTGAACTCCTCCCGGCCCATATCCTGTGAGGCTGAGAACCCCACCCAGATAAAAGAAATGTTTGATACTGTGTCCTATGAAAAGGTAGAATATATGACTGTTGACTCACTTAACATAGCACTAACATTTCGATGCATATACTGCTCTACTGTTGTGAATTGTAGGTTATTTTAAACGTTCATCCATTTTCTATATTCTTTATACAATAGAGAGTCCCTGGGTCCAATATAGGGTCCAGCTCTGGGCATATATCCACACATAATTAATGGGAAACATGATCTTTGCAATTTCAAAACTGCAAGTTATCTACAAGTTTCCTTAGCTTGTAATTACACACATCTTTCATAGACACCCTATGCACAATCAGACAATGTCATTGTTCTGTTCAGTGGAGATGTTATTGATTGGTTGACTCCTATTTGATTTTTCAGGGAGCCTGTGTCCTGCACATGCTCAGACACTTCCTGACAGAAGATGTCTTCCAGAGTGGCATTGTCCGCTACCTAAAGAGGTTTAGCTACAAAAACGCCAAAAATGAGAACCTCTGGGACAGCCTTGCTAATGTACTTGCCTTATTTCCTGAAAGATAGGCTAACATGGTTAACATGCATTCATTTGTTCTTTTGAAATATCTGCCTGTGTAGCGTATATAAATTCTGTTTTTGGTTTTCAGACATGCAGTGCTGATGATTTTACATCTGGGGAGTTCTGCTATAGTCGCGACCAAGCACCCAAGAACGCTGTAAGTGTAAAAACCTGTTTATGGATAGTTTATGACTACCAAAGTGGGTTTTATGGGTTTTATTTCAAATAATGATTAACAAAGAAATTGTAGTATTGCATAAGGCATTCATTTTTGGACACGGCACGATGAAATCCAGTGTGGGGAAAAAAACAAACTTAACATGCATAAAAATGGCATTTTATTAAAACAGATTTGGACAGTCACATGATACAGTATACAGATGTATGCATTTACGTATTGTGAGATGTAAGATGGAGTTTAGGTCTAAGCACTGTTGTGCATGTATGAGCATGTGAGCAGGGCTATAGAAAGGATGAGGAAGCCACCAAAAGTCAACAATCCCTTATTAATTTATACTCTACAATGGTAGTCAATCAAATCAGTCTAACCAGTGTTAGTTAAGCTTTTTTTTAATACCAGGACAATGCTGAAGGGTGTTGATTGATTTTCTGTAACCAGACAAATATTGCCAGCCAGGCCAATCACAGAAGTAAATCATTGCAAGATTATAGTCTTTAATTCTAAGTAACGTTACTTAATGGAAAGTATAAAAGTGAAGATATTGCTACAGATCACTTAAACAATGGTGCTGATGACCTGGAGCTTGTATCATGAAGTGAGATGTGATGTTAGCTATATAACTTATTGGGTTTAAGGTACTCAATTTTATATGGATTTTGTCTTTGTTCATATGCATTTAGTCAAAAATCCCTTAAAACCTAATATGTTATCTTGGTAACTAAAAAATCTTGCTTCATGATGCAGGACCTATGGACAGTAATTAAATACCAAAATGATTTACTAATGTAATGCATTTGTAGTCCAGTCATACGTTATAATCCTGTTTTTACTCACCTAAATGAGGTATGTAAGTCAGGTTTTAATAATACATAAATAAGTCAAGGTTTACCTATAACGTAGCTGAATACTAGGAGGTACATAAAGCTAAATTAATAACACAATGACAAAATATATACACTATATGGACAAATGTATTGGGACATACCTCTCAATCAGTGAATTAAGGTGTTTCGTTCTGACCTGTTGCCACAAGTGTATATAATCAGTTTGTAAAACTGAAAAAATGTCTTCATGTACAAATGTGTGAGCCAAATGTGTGGTGTGATAACTCTGGTATAAGCAAATTAATGCACTCCAAGCCGTACATTATATATTTTTAAGCGCACTCCACTTTGCTGGGGGCATATAATGGCCCAGGTGTTAGAATGAGAACACCATCGGTCAGGGTGACAGGTGGAGCTCTTGATGGTCAGCCCTCAAATCAGACAATAGGCTAGTGATTCGATCAAGGTTGTTTATCACCAACAATGGGGGCTGGTATACGTGCTTGAAAACCTGGGTTCAGAGATATATATCCTTTCTGACTTCATAGTACCATTTTGCTGGGGAGCACTGGGACCTGAAGACCATCATGAACACATGGACCCTCCAGAAGGGCATACCTGTGGTCATCGTATCTCACCAGGGCTCCGTGTTGACACTTAGGCAGGAGCGCTTTATTAAGACTGCACAACCCAGTGACTCTTCGTGGCAGTCCCTACAGCAAGGGTGAGTAAAAAGATGAGTCACTCTGCTGACTCTTACCCATGAGTTTTTAGGTTCAAGATTTGATGTTACTAACTGGTGGTGAACTGCCATTAAACTCCAGCTTTTCATATCGAATCTTCCTTTAAAGGAATGCTTTAAGGTTATTGTTATTAGTGTCGCAGTTTTTCTAAACCTGTTCCTGGAGGACCCCCTGCCAGAATGCCTTCATTCCAACCCACACTGCTGTCTACCTGCCACATTTAGCATTAGCCTATTAAGGATCATCTGAGCTTGATTAAGGTAGGGTTGGAAAGAAAATAAACTGGCAGAGGTTCCTCCAGAAACAGGAACAGTATAGAGAACTATTGGTGTACAATATAGTGCATATGAAAATACACTTACTGTGATATGCATTATATACTGACCCATTAAAATGGTTTCAGGGACTCAAGGCAGTGCAGTATAGTATGAATAGTACAGTGCAATATAGTGTATCAGTATTACCAACAATAATTATGTAGATATGTAATCTATACCAATGGTCCCCAACCTTTGGGGCTGGGATGGGAGTGTCTTGAACATTGCCATGGCAGCCGTGACCGGTTGGTGACCACTGATCTATAGTGTCATGTACTGTAGGTGTCGCATTGGTTACAGTAAATTATGCTGGAATGTTTTACAGTTACCTGTGGCATGTTCCTTTGACATACATAACAAGCAACTCCAAAAACGTAAACAGACATTTACTGCAAACAAAATCAGGTATGCAAAAATTTCATTTGATTTTGATCAATGCACGTTGTGTACATTTAAGGTCAAATTGAATGTGTTTCATGGTTTTTGTATCCTCATCCATTCTCACTAGTGACGAAGAGTTAGGTCAAGTCTGCCTGAATGAGCCTGGTGTGTAGCAGCCATAAAATAATAGAACTAAAACATATCAAACTTGCTTTCAGACACTATTGTGCTGGCACAGGAGGCTAGCTGGGTGAAGTTTAACTCTGACATGAATGGATACTACATCGTCCACTATGAGGGAGATGGTTGGGACACACTTATAAGGCTCTTGAAGGAGAACCACACAGCTCTGAGCTATAAGGACAGGGCCAACCTCATCCACAATGCCTTTCAGCTTGTGAGGTAAGTACCTATTCTAATGCTGGGAGAATCGGTTTTTGTGTTCAGCTGTTTAAATTAATGTCTGAAAAACTATAAATATATTCATGGTTTGATGGTATTTATATTAATCCAAAGGAGCAACAAAAGAATAAGAAGAATACTTTTAAGAATGATCAAAACATACGTTTGTATTTCCATGTACTTATTTGATATTGCGTTCTGCATGAAATACCGAAATTATTAATAATATTGGTTCAAATCATTTAAATGTACTGTGATGTGCATAAACGACTAGACTTGATATCATTGTTGAATCGCCATACTGCAAAATTTAGTGTGCAAAAGTGGAAACTGCAATAATGCCAGTGTGACATGTAACCAATTTGGTGCTGAAATGTCTTGAATGTATCTAGTGCAGGATATCTGTCTCTTGATAAAGCTCTGGACCTGACTGCCTATCTGAAGGATGAGACCCACAATGTCCCCTTGCTGCAAGGCCTTGGCTACCTGGAAAGCTTTTACAAATTGGTGGAGCACAGAAACATCAGTGATGTCATGCATAACCTCAAAGTATGGCTGATGCTCACCTGCAGTTAGACATGGTTATGTGTGATAGATAAAAAAAAAAAAAGCCATAATCACAAGGTTAAACTCGAATATGACCTAAATATTTTCAGGTCACATCTAGCCATATATATTTGTAATGTTGCAATGTGGTTTTCCCGAGGAACAAACCAAAGGCCACTCTTATGATGTGTGTATGTGGATGATTGACCTTCCCTTTTATTCTGAAACAGGCATACATTCTGCAGTACTTCAAAGCTGTGATTGCCAAGCAGACATGGAGCGATGAGGGATCCATCTCAGACCGCAAGCTGCGCGCTCACATCCTTTCCCTTGCGTGTGACCTTAGCTACCCTCCCTGTGTCGAAAAAGCAAACCACCTCTTTAATGACTGGATGACATCGAATGGAAAAATCAGGTCTGTCTGTTCACCTTGAAGAATCTGAAGTATATCAGTAATAATAAATATCTCCATCTCCCATAACAACTTATCCAGTATATGGTAGCAGTTTATAAAAACAATAATAATCATTAAAAAGAGTAAAAAAAATTATACCTCATAGGTCTGCTATTCTATCTGCTGCTTTGTACATTTTATCTAAAAAAATGTTATAATATTAAAATTAGAATATTATAAACGCTAACACCTTACGGTTTTGCTAATGGTACATGACTCTTTAGGTGCTTAATAGTTTTCACCGTTTTGTTATTGCTAATATATCAGTTAATGTAACCATTATAAGCTGAACTTCAGTGTATGCTTTTATCGTTTATTTTCTCAACTGTCTGATGCCTGTAATTGTAGCGGTTATGTAAAAACAAAAACTCTTTCAAATCAGTCATCAGTACTTCCCTAAAGCATAAATGAATCATAAGACTAATGTTATAACAAAGCAAAATCATACAAGTTATAACTCTTGGGTTCTTTTTGATTTGCACAGCTTACCCAGTGATGTGGCTGAGACTGTTTACTCAGTGGGGGCACAGAGACATGAGGGCTGGGGTTACCTTTTGGATAAGTATAGCCACTCCTTATCAGAGGCGGAGAAAGACAAAATCCTGGATGCTTTATCGAGCAGCAAGGACTCTGATAAACTGTCAAGGTAGCCTGTCACATGCCGTCTTGTGTGTTTGACTCTTGTTTTTGACAAGGACTAGAGGGAAGGACTCTAGAACCACGGCAGTTTGCAAAGATGCTTTGGGTTTTTTTAAACACTTGTTTTTGTGGCAGGTTGCTGGATCTCGGCATGGAAGGAGTTGTGATCAAGATGCAAGATTTGTCCAAACTAATCTACACTGTGGCCAGGCACCCCACGGGTCGATTCCTAGCTTGGGACTTTGTTAAAAGGAATTGGAATGCACTGGTGGAGAAGTAGGAAACAGTGTTAACTATCCATCACTAAAGTCTGTCCTTGACTTATGACCCGGTTCTGTTCTAACAAGCATATCGTACGTCAGAATAGGACAATCACACTGAGTTTTAGGTCTGAGAATGAGACTGGGAGATGCATGTGAGACTGGGATGGTCATGCTGCCATACACTACAGTACTTTGCCGCTGCAGCTATGGCACAGTGTGCAGCATGCACTGGGTAGGATAGGGGTGCCGGGCGCACTGCCACCCGAAATTTATTCTTACATACATCTACTTTTGTTTTTTTTTTTTTAAATTGGTCACGCGTAAGTCTTTGTGACTCACATAAGTTGTAAGTTGGGGACAGTTTGTATTTAATATTAGGAATTAAATTTTGTTATACACGCAATGAAAAACAATCATTGGTAATGGAATATATACTTATTGCACCAGAAAAACAACCGGTGCTTTATTGGTATTGTTAGTAAGTTCATGATACTATATATGTGTTGATTTTAGTTATTGAGTTAATCAGCCTGTTGTCCAAGTGTGCGACATGCATGTCATTACAACACTGCTGTTTTGTTTATTTACTCATTTCTGGTCAATTGTTTTTAATTCCGCAGATTTCAGCTGGGATCATTCTGTATAAGAAATATTATAATTGGTACAGCAGCTCAATTTTCATCTGAAGAGGAACTTCGTGAGGTCAGATATCTGTGTTTTTACTTTATCCTTTATTTCTTTTTTGCCTATAAATGTAATAATTATGAATTTTGTCAAAAGTAGATGCATTTGATGATTGTGACATATCGTGGTGAAATATTCAAGTATTTATTAGAAAATTGGTCATTTTTTGCAGGTCAAAGCTTTTTTTGACTCAATAAGGGAACAATCTTCCCAACTGCGGGCCACTCAGGTGGCCTTGGAGAATGTTCAGAAGAACATTATGTGGTTGGAGAGGAACCTTGAATCTCTGAGAACCTGGCTGCAAAACCACAACCAATGAATTTCTTACTGGAACAAAACACTGAGCTGCTCTGTCAGTATGACACATCCTCCATTGTGCAAGGACTAATATGTGTTTAACTGTCTATGAATTTTTCCAAGACATGACTAAGATCTGGCATCTTTGAGGAGCCCTCAAATGTCTTGTATTACATTATCTTGAAATGACACACTCTGTCGCTGCATTTCCACGACCAAGAAAACATCCCTGCCAATTAAATGGCTGAAAATTTATTTTCTTATGAGGCTTGATAGCAATACAGCAGATGTCAAATTGCCCATGAAATTATATTTTTGAAGTGTTTTCTGAAAGTATTTTTTTGATTTAATATGAACCTTTTACTTAATGATGTTTTTCCTTAAGTATTCTAGATTTCTTGTAATAATGCTTGTATTGTTACAGATACAATACAGGTGAGTTGGTGTGTGTTTTGGGATGGTAATAGGTTGAATACAGTTAAATACTCTTAGGGTGATTTGTCTGCATGGATTTTGAGAGACCTTCCTATTGGAAAAAAACTGCTTGTTCTTGCTGGTTAAGTCATTCAATAAAGGTTTTTCTAAAGTAACGTGTAGCCCTTTTGTTCTGATTCTTCATTTACACAGTGCAGACATGAGTCACCAAATCGCACCCTTCTCCATAATACTCTATGACCACATATCCAATGCAGGGTCTCAGTGATCCTGGAACCCATCCCGGAATGCCCAGAACACATGGTAGGGAACTTATCACAGGAAATGCACACTAATGGGCATCAGCAGAGTTTGATGTTTGCATCTGGGGGGGGGGGACTGTATCTTGCTAACCTTCTATACTAAAACATGTATCAGATGCATACACAACCTATTATTCTTATTGGGTACTAACAAACCACTTATGCAAAGGTACAAAGTGCCAGCGTAGAACATGGTCTTATCAAATTGCAATTTTGATTCAGACAACTGGGGGGGTTGCACTACGTCACTGGTCGCCAACCCGTCGATCACGATCGACTGGTAGATCTTTATCACTGTCCCGGTAGCTCCCCAAAATAAAAACGTTTTCAGTTTTGCAAGCATCTGTATTTCTTAATCCAACTGCTTTATTTTCAATGAAGTGACCAATCAGATAAAAGAAGAGCACCCGTAAATTAACTGTCGCAAACGTCAATATGGATCTCCATGGTGATAGCCCGTGCGAGGTAACATACTACAAACTAGAATGGCGGAGGCTCCACGAAAGAAATATAAAATGTTAAGGGTAGGTAGTACTGTCAGAAACTTCAGTGAATAAGCACGTTACTGCTGACAATGGCATTTTTTTTGAGTTCAGTGCCACTTCATATGATCTGATTATATGATGGTTGCTTCCGAGTTAAGTAAAAAAAGAAAAAGAAAAGAACATTTAATGTATATTAAATTCAAATACAATTCAAATACTAAATAAAAGGCCTCAAGTTGGAAGTACAATCTGGGCTGTCTTTTTCTATCTATTCTTCCATAGGTAGATCTTGCCTTTCATTAAGGCCGAGGTCAGGGATCTTCGGCTTGAAAAGGTTGGTGACCACTGCACTACGCAGTAAACCACAAGCCTTTCTTCCAACCGCACCCCAGCAATCTAGCAGATGTTTTCGTTGGCCGTCTGGCTTTTTCAAACCTGACAGCTGGTGACTTCTCCAAGGAGATGTAGGGCATACTCCCATGTGGCCCGGCTGCCTTGTACTGGGCCCCAGCACCATCGTCCCCCTCCCCATTTCCCTGCTGGTCTGTGCCCACTTTACACTTAACATTCAATGCTCAGTGGAGTTCATGATTAATTTCCTTATTTTGTGGCTTATTTGGAGTCACTTTGGATGCGATGACACATGGCCCACTTAGATTTATCGAGTATGCAACACGGTAATTTTCATTTAATCGTGCTGCATGTATAGGATGATTTTCCAGTATTTTAACAAATATCTTGGAGTTTTTGTGTTTTGCATCCAGTTGTTCCTGGATACTCTCGTCAGCTCAGATTTCAAGCGAACACTGCAGCTCTGCCGTAAAACAAAGTGATCCCTTTGCAGCAATGTCTGTTAAATGTTTATCGCTACCAGATCTGTACAGTCTTTTCAAGCATTCCTTATGGGTCCAGTTCATGTATAGTGTACATGTGCACATGCAAATCAGTCTGCACATGCAAATGTGCCAGTAGAAAATGGTAGATTACCCGAATGCAGATAACATTCTGAGGGACAGCCAACATGGATCCTGTTTAATGAATCTACTTCAGTTTTTTGAGGAAGCTACAAGTGAAATGGATCACAAAAAGACCTTAGATTTCCAGAAAGCCTTTGATGTAGTCTCCCACAAATGGCTCAGGTCACATCTAGCCGTATATATTTGTAAAATATATACTGCAGGGATTTAGGAACTGTGGATATTTGGATAAAAAACTGGTTAACTGACAGGAAGCAGCGAGTAGTTATTAGAGGCACAATGTCACAGTGGGCCTGCATTCATAGTGG
>JAABNX020000046.1:26292507-26308552 GCA_015163995.2 Mormyrus lacerda | reverse complement strand
AATCTGTTTAGCCTTGAGCAAAGGAGACTAAGGGGGGACATGATCCAGGTATATAAGATTCTAACAGGTCTGGATGCAGTTCAGGTAAATGGCTATTTCAATATTACTTTAAATACTCAAACTTGTAGCCATAAGTGGAAATTAGCAGGAGAACATTTTAACACAAATTTGAGGAAGCACTTCTTTAGCATGTAGTTAGAGTATAGAATAGTCTTCCTGCTATTGTAACGGAAGTTAAAACCCTGGGTTCCTTTAAATCAGAGCTAGATAAGATTTTAACAACACTGAGCTATTAGTTAAGTTCTCCCCAAAAGAGCTGGATGGGCTGAATGGCCTCCTTTCGTTTATAGATTTCTTGTGTTTTTAGGTATAGTAGTACTTGAAAACCAAAATTTATATTGTGGAGACCTGAAAAATGTCCCCACAAGACACAAAGGTTTTACCACAGTGTATAAGTGTATAAGTGTGTACTTGGTGGGGCAAATGGGAAGAAGACACAGTCATTTTGTGGACTAAATGCATTTTGTGGAATCACAAAATTTTGTAACAAAATCCATTTTGTCATTAAAGTATACTTTTTCTACATGCAATGCTTTTGTGGAACCATAAAAAGCATTTAGTCTTTTGCTGAGTCTTAAGATCAGTTGTGTTTCTCAAATCCCTTTGTAACTAATCTTGCTCGTAAATTTACGAGTGCTCGACTCTCTCATTTTCTATGTCATTCTTTATTTGAACTTTTGCCTGCTATCATGTCACAGAGACACAGACATCAGCCGTCACAGACCACAAAAAACACATATGCACCCTTTGTTGGACAAAGTAGCAATAACAATAGCAATGACAGCAGTAGCAAAAGCATTGACAATTATGTATTTTACAAATATGATGACTACCATTATCATCATCATAGGGCAATGTTGCAATAAAAACCTACAATGTATGCTATAAAGCAGGGTGGGTATTGGTAAACTGGGATGATATTTGAAATTGTGCTTTCTCTCTCAGTGTAAAAATAAGATCCTACTCATAAATATACAGTAAAGCCATAAAGTTATCAATGAAAGCACAAAAAACTGAACTGAAGTTAATAGACCACAGAGCCAGATATGGAGTATCAAACATTTGAGTGGCCCAGTTTACCCTTTGTCCCATTTAACTAATATTCACCCCAGCTCAAATGAGCTCTTTGTACATTCCAAACCATGCATACAATAAATGAGGCCGCCGATCAAACTTGCCATATATTGCAAAGCAGAAGTGCAATCTACTGCTTTCCCCAGCACGACCATAACCTTCTTTGCCAATCAGCGCGTTTGGAGTCCTAACAGCTATGAGCTGCACTGGGTCTCCTGATCTTCCGGGGGTAAGTTATCACAGTGCATTGCAAAGAATTGTCTCTAATAGAAATTTCCAAGTATACTATTATCTCCCTATTCTTTCCCGAGTACTTGCAATGCCTTCTGTGTTCTTCCGTGTGTGTGGGAGGCTGATTTATGGGAATGGCAGTGATTCAAGGAATTCTACAATTGGACATGGCATTTGAGACCACGGCATCCAAGAAACCAAATTGGTGGCTTGAATGCTGTTTTGCGAGTGGAGTTAAACCCCTTGTGCCAGCTTGGAAATGAACAATTGAGAAGTATAGGTTACCCAGGGGTGAAATCATGATTCTCCTTAGTCTGCTGCTTGGCCTTCTTGAGCAGGACCAGCAACTGTTGATGCCTCTCCCTCTTCATTCTCTTGAGTAGGAGCTTTTCCTTCTAAAGCTGCACCCTCACCCTTTCCAGTGCAGATAGTACTTCACTGCACTTAAAGGCTGTGCTTCTAGAAGGGCCTGTATGAGTATGAGGGCCCTGGAGATGGGATATCACTGGTGGAGGGAGAGGGATGCACTGAAGGGGCAGATTAGGATGGATATTGCCCAGCACACATGTGTATCCCACTGACAGTCCCAAACAGCATGGCTAGGACCTACTATTTCTTTGGAGTGAAGAAGAGCTTGCTCCATCAGTTCTCATGGTCTGCTAACTCACCCTGCACCTTCCTTCTTTGTGATACTAGAGAAGTCCTGCCACTTCTTCTGGACATCACTGCCAGATCTCCACTGGCCACTGTAGCCATCCATTCTAACAACAATTCCCTCCTCATTTTCCCTGTTGAAGAGATTTCCGCGGGCTTTGGAGAACAGCAGATCCTTGTAGGCAGCCACCTGCTCCATCAGCTGCTGGATCTTTCCTTGGGAGAATTGATGTTTCCTCCTTCTCTGGCTGCCTTCGATGGTTTCTTTTTTGCAACGGAGCCACATCATGTTTTAACCTATTTATAAGTAATGGGTTTATTTAAAAGGATCTTCTGGCTGTGTGATTTGATAGGTTTTGGATTGTTATTTTGTTCATTTTCATGTTTGTGGTAATAATTTTGCCATTGATGTATGTGTGATCAATGTTCCTGTTATCAACAGCCTGTGCTTTTCTCACACAGAGGCTGGAGAGGAACCAACAAAGTACTGCTTAGTTAATTCAGGAATAATTAAAGGTTTTGGAAAACACTTATGAATCTTTTACCTGCTTATTATCTTGCTTCTTATTCACCAAGATTATTATTGGCAAACCCACCCCTGATACATTCAATAACTCATTCAGTGACGCTTCCTGTTTACATAAAATAGATTTGAAACATTTGTGTTCCGAAATGTCAAAAATACATACCTAACAGCTCATCACATAGTCAGATAGCTAGTCCAAACGCTAACAAACCTTGGTTAAAATTGTTTTAAGTTATGAAAATGTTGGATCTCTAAAATCCAGTTGCAGCATATGGTAAGTCATTACACATGTAGGGTATATACTACACCAGTAGATGGTGTACTTCAGTTACAACTGCGGTATGGCTCTCTCGTCAAGGGTTAGCATATCTGAGGTCAAGGTTCCACAAAAGCCCTGCGTGCATGAAATGTATACTTTAATGACAAAATGCATTTTGTTAAATTAATATAAAGGGGACAGAATGCATTTTGTCTACAAAATGTGTCTTCTTCCCAATTTGCCCTCCAAGTACACACTACCACACTTGGCAGAAGCGTTCACGTGCTTAGCGCAAGTATCCAGAGGTTTCCCATCCCTCAAATAAGCTAAGTGCAGTGCGCTTAATGTGCACTTAATCCACACTTTGGTAAATACCGCATGGAAGCAGTCTTTGGCTAAGCATATAAACCACAATGCACCGAATAAGAGACAACTAATGACAATAATTCAGTATTTTGGACAGTCCATGACAATAGTCATGAAACCTTTATGGTTGTAGAATGTATGAAAGAGCTGAGAGCCACAACATTTCTTTTCAAATCCCCCCCTCAAATATTTAAAGAGTTCACTGGGCTCTTTGGACTCACCACCCAGACGTCATCTCTTCTAAGGCAGGACCCCTAAGCGAAAAAATGGTGAAATCCACTTAACATGAAACTTGCAAACGAGAGGAGGCCATTCGGCCCATTGGAGGGAATTAAAATAATTATTTAAAGTTCAGATTTGAAGGAATCTAGGCTTTTAGTTTGCTGATTTAAGTCATTGGCAGTTCTGTCTCTTAACTGCAAAATGCATTGCCCATGCTCAATGAAATCATCTGCATTGCTCCCATCTTTAATTAAATGACCACTAAATGGTTGTACCTGGCATTCTCGGGGTATGAACGCATGTGTATTCATCACCTGAGTCACAAGACATTCTGTACAAGTTCAAATCTACGGTTAACTACCTTAAGTCCTTGGGTAATTACTCAGTCCTTCCTAAGAAACTGAAAGGATATGTTACAGAAAATCAGTTTCTGCATGGATCAGCGAGAATTGCTGAGAAGCCTGATGAGATCCCTGGTCTACACTGTGGAGGATGTCTGATCACAGGCTGTCTGCTCACCCATCGTACTACGTCCTGCCCGTTATGCCTGTGTGGCCCACCCATATCTTCTCCAGCATGTTTGCCGTATTTTGCGTTTGTTGCAGCCATTTTTGTATCACTCCCTCAGGGACTGACATTTCAACATTTACTCTTTTCAGGTAAGGAGGTGATGGCATTGTGTGTCTCCTCTAAGTGGACCTCAGTGCCTTGGATGGTAACAGCTCGTATCTCTGCTTCTGACGCAGGACTTTGAGGAAGGTTAGGTGAGCTGTGTCAGATAGCCGTCTACTTGTGTTTACAACTCTTTTCTC
The DNA here is from genome assembly GCA_015163995.2 of Mormyrus lacerda. Classification (NCBI taxonomy): domain Eukaryota; kingdom Metazoa; phylum Chordata; class Actinopteri; order Osteoglossiformes; family Mormyridae; genus Mormyrus; species Mormyrus lacerda. Next base: position 26,304,348 of record JAABNX020000046.1, on the reverse strand, counting down.
AGAAGCTTCTTGAGATTGTGGACATCTTTCCAGGTTGTTGACAGCCCGAGTTCGATCAGTGGTGAAGGTGAAATTTAATAAACTCAGCATGTAGTCATGGTGAGGGGATCATCGTGCTTTTTCCAGAAACAAACAAAATGTTTTACTAATAGTATAATATTCAGTTATTTATATCTCTATACAAGAAATATACACAGCTTCAACATTACCATGTATATGTGCCTGGGATATTCCACAAAGCAGGATTACAAAGGTAGCCTAGGAGTGTGATACAGCTACCCATAAGGATGCAAATAATAATAATAATAATAATAATAAAATCAACATTTTGTAGAAACTTATTTCATCTGGCTAACTGTTTAAAATTGCTTTGTGGAGTAGCGGGGAAACTGGGTTTGTCTGGACCAGCTGACACTATCTAACCATCCCCACTTTGTTTGTGGAACACAAAGCTCATCATGGATGTTTTTTAATGAATGCTGACACAAACTTTGCACTTACACAGAATATAAATGGATGATACAAAATATTTCACTTATGAGTAGTCAATATAGTGTGTAACTTAAGGTAAAGTTTTATCCAAAGATACAACATAACTGACACAAAAGGACAACTGCAAATCCACATATTGGGGCCTGGATTCCAGTTGATTCTGCTGTTGTTTCTCTTCATCAGTGGACCAGACGGTCCACATTTTTGCTCTCTCCCAATTCCCGGAGAGTTGGGAAGAAGCAAAAACATGGACCATGTGGGGGTTCCCATAGACTGGTTAGAGAGACACTGCTCAATATCACTTCCCCACTTCCGGTTCTGTAGGGCCAGAATCCAGCACAGTTTATCTAAAACAGCCTGTTAATCATGTTTGGTAGGTGTGTCTGAGTAGGGAAATATGCAAACTATGTTGCAAACTGGACCTCTAGTACTGGAATTGGGGAACTTAGTTATATGCATGGTGACACATAGAAACAACTAGCATGACACAGCACGGCACAACCGCGGGAATTCAAAGGTTCACGCGATATCCTACTGCGCATGGGCTGAATGCAACTGGGCTGAAACTGCAGCTGTGAAACTGCTGTTGCTCTGCATTAAGGCGCTTCTCAACTGCGTTGGAAATTGCGTGCACGCCACGCAGCATTACGCTAAATAGCGCATAATGTATCCGCGTTGTAGCTCCGTATGAACCGAAAGCGAAAGTTTTTGAGTGCGATAGAAAACAGCTTCCTATTAGTACAGTATGTTACGTCCGTTGTTTCTCCCGACAATTGTAAGACTTATGTACGGCGCTACACCATTTTATGGTCATATTGTCGTTGTGGCTATAACAGGGGGCATATACAATGTGTTTATTTGTATGCAGTGTTTCTAAAATTAAGCAGTAGAATTTAATTTATTGAAAATAATATCGCGTGCCACATCGGCCTACTAATCTACTACTACAGATTTTTTGCACTTCATTTCTGAGCTCGACTACCATACACCACAGCCGTTGTTGCCTTAAGAAACATCCTGTATCTTGATTCGTGTGCAAAGTTTTATCTTGCTGTCGTTTTCTTATACAGGAACTACACTCAAACGCCGAATGAACGAAAGAGAACTCTTCACTTTGAATCATGGCTGCATCAAAAGGGAAACACATCATATACCGCACTGGATTTTTATGTGTATGGTTTTATATTTTTTTAGGCTGCTACGGTGTCCCTAATCATGTCATAAACAAGCACATATTTCCTTGGGACAAAATGAGACTTCCGAGTAATGTCCTCCCAAACCACTATGATCTGAGCATTCACCCGAATCTTACCACTCTCCACTTCACCGGATCTGTTAAGATTGAAGTGGATATCAATCAAGACACGAGTTACATAGTTCTGCACAGCAAAAATCTGAATGTTACGCTGGCAAAGATTGTACTAGAGGACGATCCTAAGGACGGGATCGCGGAGCAGAACCTTACGGTCCTGGAGCATCTACACCACGAGCAGATTGCTCTACTGGCCCACGAAATACTCCGCGGTGGCAAGAAGTATCAACTTCACATCCAGTTTCACGCACAGTTGGCGGATGGCTTCGACGGTTTTTATAAAAGCAGCTATCGGACCCAGAACGGTGAAAAGAGGTAATATCTTATTTAGATATCTAGTTTTCTGCAGGACTGTACCCATCAACTTTTTATATTACGTACATTTAAAGAATAACAGACTAATTGTAAATGCAAAAGCACAACATCATTATGTATATGCACCCCATAGCACATATATGTGTTTTTTCCTCTCTCCTTGAAGGATACTTGCCGCCACCGACTTCGAGCCTACTGCGGCGAGGATGGCTTTCCCTTGTTTCGATGAGCCGCAGCTTAAAGCCACATTTACTATTAGAATAAAGCGGGAAGAGAGATATACCGCACTCTCAAATATGCCAAAGGTATACTGCAGCTATTTGATCCCATTATGTTTCATTCCGTAGTTTTATTTCGTGATTTATGTTTTCAGTGATTGCATTTCATCTTCGTTTGGAAGTTCTATCCTTTTGTGGAGAAAAAAGATCTCACTTTCATCCTTAGATACGAACACTCGAGCTTGGTAATGGTCTAGTGGAGGACCACTTTGCCCAAAGTGTGAGAATGAGCACCTATCTGGTGGCATATGTAGTGTGTGATTTCAGATCTGTCACAGCCAACACATCCTCAGGAGTAAAGGTGAGGTGCCTTGCTTTACTGATTTTCTTTTTTGGTGTCAACATTTGTATTATATACATATAGTTTGTTTTCACCCACTTATTCAGTGGAAAAACCCTAATCGTAACTGACAACCTCACTCCCTACCCAATCCTAACCTTAAACATAAGTAACCATACAAAATACAAATATTTTGCGTGGTCCTTAAAAGGTCCAGGGCTGTCTTAGTCACATACAGTGTTGCTTGCTTTGTCTTGATTCTCATAAAATATTGGAAAAATATTTTTTTTTACATAACACATTAACAGAAATACAAAAACCATCAGATAATCTTGAGGAGGATGGAGAAAGTGGCTTAAATATATAAATATGCATATTTCCAGGTTTCAGTGTATGCAGTTCCTGAGAAGTGGGATCAAACTCACCATGCACTTGAAGTTGCAGTAAAACTGCTGGAATTCTATGAGAGTTATTTTGGCATTAGTTACCCACTGCCAAAACAAGGTAAAAATGCGAAGCGATGTAAAACGAGGTTGAAAATACCACAATTTGTTATAACCATTTTAAGTGTCAGATAGTCACATGTTTTGTTTTATAGACCTCATCGCCATACCAGATTTCCAGTCAGGGGCTATGGAAAACTGGGGCTTAATTACTTACAGAGAGACTGCCCTCCTGTACGATCCGCAGACATCATCTGCCCAGGACAAGATGGAGATTACTAGAATCATAGGGCATGAGCTAGCTCATCAGGTATTTTCATCACGAACGGGCATTCAGAAGATAGCATAGTGCCTTACAGTGACCATTGACTTGTCCAGTTGTTATGCATGTGTATGCTACTGGTGTCTAAAAGTCGGTACTGCTTTGCTTATTCTTTTTGTGTGCTCCTCTTTGCAATATTAATCACTTTTCTGTGGTAAATTTTTCAATGTTAGTGGGCCGAGTATTTTGCCATCTTCTTCACTAGCATTACTTTCCTATGCTGATGAAATGCCAGCTGAAATCTTACGCCTGAATTTTTGTCACAGTGGTTTGGCAATCTAGTGACAATGGATTGGTGGAACGACATCTGGCTGAATGAGGGCTTTGCCAGGTACATGGAGAAGGTGTCGCTCAACACCACCTATCCTGATATTCCAGTGGTAAGTTTAAATTATTTTGTGTTATGCAACAGTATTCCTGGAACAATCCATGTTTTATTCTTGTTGTTTACGTTGGCCGTAGTCCTAACATTGATATGCTGTCTTTTTCAGGATGATTATTTCTTAAATGTTTGTTTTGGAGCCATCTCCAGGGATTGTCTCAACTCCTCACACCCTATTTCTAACCCAGCTGAAACTCCGGTTCAGATTATGGAGATGTTTGACACGGTCTCCTATGACAAGGTCAGACCTGCACGCAGAAATGCGATGTTATCCCCCAAACATGTATATACTCATTATGATTCTGCATGTCCAGTCGTGTCAGCTCATGTTCATTTATATAGCTCATTGTGCTTTTTGGGGGAGCACGGTGGGTTGCAATGTTTTCTGAAACCTCCAGGATGGTGGGATTGAGCCATACCGCTGTTCTGTGAGCTGCTGGTATGTTTTTTTCTGTGTTGTGTGAGTTCTATCTGGTTAGCTTCCGTTTCCCTCTACAGCAGTGTTTCCCAATCCAGTCCTCAGGGACCCACAATCGGTCCATGTTTTTGCTCCCTCCAAGCTCTCTGCCAGACAGTCCACATTTTTGCTCCCTTCCAGCTCAAAAACCTGTACTGCTGTGGGTCCCCGAGGACCAGATTGGGAAACACTGCTCTATAGTCATAGGCCATGCAGAGGGGTGAATCTTTAAATTCTTTAAATTACAGATTGTGTGTATGGGTCTTCCCATGCCTTGCGCCATTTTGCTACCTGTGATAGGTTCCAGGCTCCCTGTCACCCTGAACAGGATAATCAATGGGAAGGTGGATATTATAATCATGATATGGTTTGCAGCTAAGGTTCAGAAAAACTGTATACACCATCACGTTATTCTGCTGTTGCCACGTTGAGTGTCACAATACGGCTTTCATTGATATTTTATGTGCATTATTAATCTGCCTACCAAATTGTGGGTGTAAGTAAACGTCTATATAGTATTGAAAAGCTGGCGTCCAGACAAATGTTTATGCCAGTCATCTGATGCCCAGGTGATTATTGTGTACGTGCCATATAATCGCAATGTGATATCATGCAGCCCTAAGTACAATGCGATAAGTATAGTGAGTCATTCGCAACAACGAGTTATTGCTTGGTAACGGTGGGGGGTAACAGTGCAACTGAGTTAAGGCAACTGGATCCGCTGTTTATAGGAGTGATGGCTTGTGGGAAGAATCTGTTCTTGTACCTGTTTATTTTGGTGCACAATGATCAGTAAAGTTCAAAGAGGTTCTGGCCTGGGTGTGAGGGGTCTGTGTTATTATCCTACCTTTGCTTTCCTAGGGTGCGTGTATCCTAAACATGCTAAGAGACTTCCTGTCTGAGGAGGTGTTCAGGAGTGGAATCACACGCTACCTAAAGCTGTACAGCTACCAAAATGCCAAAAGCAATGACCTGTGGAACTCCATAGCAAATGTGAGCACTCATTCCTTGTATGTTATTTGTCAGAATTTCATCAATATCAAAGAAATAAACCAAATGCTGAAAACTGTTGAATGTTTTAATATTTTCTTTGCTGGCTGAAGACTTCCTTTGCAGACACTCTTCCCACGACGGAGTTCTGCTACTCTTCCTCCCAAGCTGAATGGACAGCTGTAAGTATTGCTAACATCTTTGACTGATTCATCGCTGTCATACATCAATCTTGTGCTGATACAAAGCCAGTGGATTGCAGTAGTGCATTTCATTATACTTTAGAGGCACATGGATGCACTGGGTGAGCGTATATATTAGAGTATGTACTGCATATTTAAAATACATCATCAGTAGTTATGCACAATATTGGAAAAAAGTCAAACATCACAATGGGATATTTATGAAGCAAAAAAGATGAAGATTGACCCAAAATAACCAATAGACAAACAGAACTTACTGTATTACTTATTGTATTACCATATAGAGTATCAAATAAGTTGGTGGTGTTTTCATTTGTGTCTACAAAAAGCACTGTTGACAAATCACTTGTTTTTGCTCAGTATCGTCTCCATGGAAGTGGAAGGCGGATGTCTTTTGGGGACCAATTCTTGTTAGCTTCTCTCTTCCTCATTCATCTTGTTTAATTTCTCACAAACATACCACACTGTCTATGAGTGAGCCCGGCAGCAGTCACGGAAAGATTTTGATTGGCAAGGTGCAGTCCTTGCAATGTAACAGTTTCATGTGTGACCCATGCAATGTTGATATTAACTTTGCACATCGTGCCGGCCTATTCTAAACATTTACAGTATTCATTGGATTAATCTCAGTAACGAGATGTTGTGTCAATGGTGACTGATGCTAGGAAATATGATGAAGACAAATCTTTTGAAAGATGGAATGTCATGTTGGTTAGTGGCATCTCACAATTACACCATGTGAGGTCATTGTTTGACACGTTCCAACGTTTTTTTTCCATTTGCTGCTCTAGCACCGCTACACATGTTCACAGACCCCAGACATTATAAGTATGATGGACACCTGGACCAAGCAGATGGGTATACCTCTGATTACAGTGGAGAGGAAAGGGCAGCTGGTCCAAATCCGACAGGATAGGTTCTTGAAAGGAGTGCTTGAAGATGATGTGGTGTACCCTGCTCTGCAGTCAGGGTGCGTAACGCTGCAGTGGCCTGTAGGAACTGCGGGGCATCATTAGGCTAAGCTATAGCGAGCCCACGTCCTGCAGCACTTCTGAGTCATCAAAAGTCGAATGCATTATTTAGAGGCAGGTTCTTAGTGTCACACTCTTATAGATCCATATCCTTGATCTTATGACAGCAAAGATCACTTAGCTACACCAGGGTTTGTTGATTTCTAAAATACCTATTGATTTCTTCCACACTTGAAAAAATGTATTAAGATAACCTTTCCTGTCTCACTATATATAAATGAAAAAATCATCCTTATCCCTTGCAGGCAATGAAGGGAAAGATGACCACATATAATAATAGTTGTAAATGCAAATTTCTGTCTAGTTTTCGAGTATGTTTTGTGAGTATGTGTCTGTTCAACAGATACCTGTGGCATGTTCCTCTCACCTACGTAACCAGCGGATCCCAGAGAGTGTGGAGACATTTACTGAAGACAAAGACTGGTGCGTGCATGTGTGCGTGGAACTCCATAGCAAATGCGTGCATGCTTGTCTGTGTGTCTGTGTGTGTGTGTCTGTGTGTGTGTCTGTGTGTGTCTGTGTGTATGTGTATGTGTATGTGTGTGTGTCTGTGTGCGCGTTTTGGGGGGTATTTTTTTGGCTTGCACTACAAACATCACTGGTGTATCAGGGATACTTTAAAAGCCATTTACCTTGATTCATTCCTTATAATCAGACACAGTTCGTCTGCAAGGAGAAGTGCGCTGGATAAAATTCAACGTCGACATGAATGGGTATTACATGGTGCACTATGGAGACAGAGGGTGGGATGAGCTGATTTCCCTGCTGGAACATGACTATTCTGCACTGAGCAGCAAGGACAGGACAAACCTCATCCACAACGCCCTTCAGCTTGTCAGGTATCATGTCCTATACCTGTTTGTTAAACTGCATTGATTTCTTTAATCTGATATCTTCCCATGCCATAAATTTGCATCGTAGAGCCTTTCCGTAAGAAGAACAGCTAATCTGAAACCCATCCATCTTAATTACTGTTCATCCGGGATAGGGTCACACTGATAATAGTGTCTATCCCAGGAAATACACGGCACAAGGCAAGGGAACAAACACACACTCATCTGCATACAAACATACTCTATAGATAATTTTCAGAAGGCAGTTTGCATAACTATGTCTTTAGACTGCTGGATGGAGAGAAGAGAACCTGCAAACTGCACACACAATCAGAGGGGGTCAGATTTGAACCTCCAGCCCTGAAGGCTGCAGTTCCAGCCACTTTACCCTCTTGTATAACATCAATTCTTATCAGTTATATAAGCTAATAGGTACAGACCCGTGTTTCCCAACCTGGTTCTGGAGGACTCTCAGCCAGTCCATGTTTTTATTCCCTATGCTCTGGTATGGTGCTGGGAGGCAACAAAAACTTGGACTGGCTGGGGGTCACTAAAACATTTCCATTTGAAATGCAAGAACAGCCGGAACACAGGAAAAGGCTCGCAACCTTGAATTTTATGGGGTTTAGATGGGAAGTTCATACCTCCTTCAGTGCAATCAGAGAGCATACAAAAATTTCTTTCTACTGCATGAATGAATGTTCTATTCTGATTGGCCGCTATATAGTGCTGGAAAACTGTCATTGGACAAAGCCTTGGACCTAACACGCTACCTGAGGAAGGAGACTGACAACATGCCACTGCTGCAGGGCATAACATACCTCAATGTGCTTCACTGGATGATGGAGAAAATGGGAATCCTGGAAACAGCAGGAAAGCTAAAGGTTTGGCTTCTCTCTGCTCTTTTTAATATTGTGGTCACACTTCATTTAAAGCTGTCTATAATGCACTACTGTATAGAGGTCAAGGTCAAGGACAGAGTTTATTTCTATAACACATTTAAAACAACCAGATTTGACCAAAGTGCTGAACATAGATACCAAACTGTCCAGGGCATCCCCGCCTTCTACCTTACGCTGCCTGTGATCAGCTCCAGGGTCACTTTGACCCCGTACTTAATAAGTGATGGACAAGAAAGAAATAATTATTTGAATTGCTGTAACTTTTAACAATACTTCTTCAAATTTTGTAAGTGCAGTTGTTCTAAAATAGTCATTAGTTTGATTTATTCTACATAATCATTTGTAGCACGAGTCGCATAAAGACATAAAATGCCAGGACGTTACTACCTCCTGCTGAAGCTTTGGAAACCATTTTGTTCTTCCAGAATTATATACTTTGGTACTTCAAGGATGTCATAGATAAACAGACATGGAGCGATGATGGCTCTCTGTCTGAAAGGAAGGTTCGAGCTGAACTTCTGGAGTTGGCCTGTACCCTTGAATACCCTCAGTGTGTTGAAAGGGCCTCCAAGATCTTTAGCGAATGGGTTTCTTCAAATGGAGCCAAGAGGTTAGCCCACTAAAAGCAGAAACACGTATCACTTTTGTAGTAACTTAAAGGTGCCATATGCATAGGTATTACACATGTGCATTTTAGGCTGGTTAACATAATATTTTGACATATATTTATTTAACCATATCAAGATAATCTGTCCATCCTGTCTTCCATTAGTGTGCCCACGGTTGTCCTGAGGCCAGTGTACCTTGTGGGAGCCCAGCAAACATCCAACTGGAATTTCCTCCTTCAGGTTTACAGCCAAACACTGTCCTCTGCTGAGAAAAAAAAGATTCTGTTTGCACTGACTTGCAGCAAAGACCTTGAGAAGCTCAATAAGTATGCATACTGAGAGCACACTATCTTTTAATCAAGTCAAATTAAATTATATGTTTATATATGTAACATAGTTGCCAATATAATCCCTGAGGTCCCACATCTCTGACTGCAAATCCTTGCTTTGGTATCCCTAATATACATCTTTTCCACATGTTAAGTGGGTTGTTTGTGGCTACAGCAAGAAGCAGTTCAGAAAAACCAGTCACACTGCACACTTCCATTTGATTGCTGTCTGTTATGCTGTGCCTTACATGGATTACATTGACTTCTATGGTTCTTGGAAATCTGAGTGTTATGAGGCAAATTGTTGAGTGTCTTGTATAATACTTAATCGGGTAATTAAATTAGATGTGTATAGAGCTTGTTTTATGTTTTTTGCTTGCTTGGCAGATTGATTGATCTGGCTATGGAAGGGGAGGCAATCAAAACACAGGACCTTCCTGCACTGATTGCTGCCATCGCTAGAAACCCTGCAGGACACACGCTGGCTTGGAATTTTGTCCAGAAAAACTGGAAAAAGCTGCTGGAGAAGTAAGCTTTCATATTGTTGTGTTGTGGTGATTTATTTTCCAAAATTGCAAAATCACATGACAGTGTTTGCTCATTCTCGGGCAGTTGACTCGAATTGTACATATGCCCATTCTGTGGTATACTTCTAAACTTTCTAAATGTTTATATGTCACAACCTATACAGTATTTTACTGTGAACACGGGAATACTCTTCCAAGGCACAATGCCTTTCGAATTAAAAGATCTCTATGGAGCCATGCCGTCATCGAGGACATTTGTCCTGAGCAAACTGCACACGTGATGACCAAAGAGCTGAACAAACGCAAGTGTTAGGCACAAAAAACGAAGCCTTACCTGTTTGCAAGTGAGTGGTTAGGAATAAATACTCCTGGCTCTTGAGAAGTTTATTTTACTCCAGCAGGTATTTACAGTCAGAGAAGCATCTGATGTGAATTGGCACAGTGCTTTTTCCAACTCTGTTCAACGAAGGATGTAGTCATACATTTCTTTATAGTAATTAAGCAACTTGAAAAACATGCTACTGATTATGATCAGTGATGCTAAATCAACTGTTTGTATGTCGAACATTTTTCATAGAGATAAAAGTAAAAAAAAAAAAAAAAAAATCAAATGGGTTTTTAAAACCCAAGGACAAAGTGAAATACTTAATATCATATTGTAAATACAATTTTATCATTTAATTTTGCAGTGAACGATTTAAATACATAAATAAATACATTTCAATATTTTAACCAGATTCCATTTGGGGTCATCGTCTATAAGAAAGATCCTCACGGGAACCATGTCTAGTTTTGCTTCAGAAAAGGAGCTGGAGCAGGTAAGATTTATTCATCTTTGGATGGCTGCTATCATCTTAAATTTCTCTAGTCTGTTGAATTTCCAGAGTAACCTGGTCACTTATTTCCTACATTTGTACAGTATATTTCAGAACCATTGTCATGCTGGTGTAATCTCCTCTTAATAGTAAACTTTGCCACATCTACACCTATATCCTGAAGGGTATTCTTGATCTGTTTACCAGTTATAAACCACATTTTTCTTTACCATTCCAACTATTCTCCTCTCATTCAATTCACTGTTCTTCTATGGTCTGCCAAGTCAGTTTCAATAGCTGAGCTCATCTTTGCACTCGATATGTTATCTTGGCTATCTGTGACCAGTTTCTTAGAGTTTTCCAGCTGTATGATGGCCTGCTTCAATGGCATTGCTACATCTCTAATGTTGATACAGGGACAAACTCCAGTACCTAGAGTCTTCTGAAGATCTTTGGCTATTTCTTTCATAAAGTAACAATGTAATGAAATCCATCTGCATTTGAGCAGTAGGCTATCCAGTTACTTTAGGTCTACTAAAATCGGAGGCTACACTGTTTGCCCAATATGAAAATCAATTTAGATTTCAAGCTTAGCACCTTATAGTCATAGAAACTGTTTCATTTCAAAAACAGGCCACGGGAGTAGAGAACCAAAACTGTCCAAATACAGTATTACTGTCCAAATATCTGGAGCTCTACATTTCCAGTTTAAACTTTTCAAGATAATAATTATTAGGACATAAATGCAAATTTTAGTAATTTATAATTTATCCAAATACACTGTTTACTACTGAATGTTGGGTGGGTGGATTTCTCTTCAGAGAATCTGAAAAGTTAAAGTAGTGTTTGCAAAATAATCACAGATAAAAGGGTTGACAAATATTTATATATTATCACTTTTGACACATTCACTGTCAATTATTTTTTCTTGACAGGCCAAAGCACTGTTTGACCAGCTTAAATCCCAGGGACATGAATTAAAAGTGACAGAAGTCATCCTAGAAACGATCCAGAAGAATATCCGATGGGCGGAGAGGAATCTGCGTGTCCTGGATGAATGGCTAGAAAAGAATTCTCCACAACGCTCAGCAGTGTTTTAAAACTGCTTTTGAATATAAATACATTTATTGAGATGTGTGTGAGCTTGACATAAATGTACAACTCCATGACAGTACTGTTTACTAAGAATGCAAATTAAATATTTAATACCACACCTTTATGTTCATCTCATTCGTAGACAGGGCCAGCGTAATTAATTCTTAGGCCCAGGACAAAAAAATAAATTATTTTAGCAGGGCCCCCTGCATGTGATGGGGGGGGGG
>JAABNX020000046.1:26262640-26279300 GCA_015163995.2 Mormyrus lacerda | reverse complement strand
CCCCCCCCCCCCCCCCCCCCCCCCCCCCCCCCCCCCCCCCCCCCAGAAGCTTTTCCTGGACTTTAACTCTTTAAAACTTCGAAACTCTTTTAAACTTGGAAAGTTTGAGTGGCTTAAGTTCATTTTTTTTCTTCAGGGTGCTTCAGTCTTGCTCATGCTTAGTTCAACTATGTCTGAGGAGAAGTTCCACAAGGGGGTCACTGATTATTTGCAGAAGTACAAAGAGAAGAATGCGGATACTGAAGACTTCTGGAAAAGTCTTCCATTGGTAACTACAGTTTATTCAGTGGTGGGCTGGTGCAAATGTCATTTCGCAGCACATTCTTTTTGCCAGGTTAACTGTCGTCTTTTAAATTGGTAAATGCAGTCTCTACTTTCACTTTTGCATTTTCTGCAGTAGTATTTGCAGCTCCCAGGCCTGAGAGAATCCATTTGCACGACAACTGCTGTAGTAACACACTGGCCAATCACAATTATTGAAGAAAAAAAACCACACAGGGTGTTGAAGGCAATATGTGTGAATTTCTGCTTATAAAGTAAAGTCAACAATTTGAGATATCATGAGTTTGTCTGATCAGATAATTATATTAAAAATATTTTTCCCCATTAGAAAGTAACCATTTTAATGATGCAGAATGATTAAAATGTCAGTATTGCTACTTATCTTCTGGATGTTTTTAGCCATTTCTCATTCATCTTCATTTATAATTCATACTTTTTATTGATCCCTGTGGGGAAATTCTCTTTTCACCTCCCCAAGTTTGCTGTGCATGAGAGCATGCTTGGCTGTGAAGGGCAGCCACCCATTGTGGTGTCCAGAGAACTAGGGGTCAAGGGCCTTGTTCAAGGACCCACAGATGTGCTTCGCTGTGCTGAGTTCACCCTGTGAAAATTTGAATACATTACTTGAAGCATTTCTCATAATGGATAAAATCCATGAGTAACCTCTGCCATAATGTCCAAGTTTGTATGGAAGAATGTCTTGCATGTAAGCACAAAGCTTTAAAAATGTTTGAAAGTGAAGCAAGTAGTTCATATAAAAAATAATGACACTAACAGCTGGTTCATACTTGCTGTGGAAAAAGGCATACCATAGCGCATGCACTGTAGTGCTGGACTGTCCACGATCCTGAACTTCAGGACCTGGGGTAGCACTGCGCCACAAAGCTGTTCTTACATCATGTTTATGAAGTATGGTGTATGTTATATTTAAAAAAATCCAGTGGTTGGCTCAGCTAACCAGAAAGTTAGCTCAATAACTACTAATCAGCTAACTCTAAAGTTTAATTTGATAATGCTAAAAAGATAAACCACAAAAATTTGTGGAAGCTAACAATAACCGCTAACTATTATTTGAATTTAGCTTGGGTTTAGTTTTTGGCTTGTAGAAACATACCTAGAGAGCTAAAATTTTAACATCTGTTTAGTCCCATCTGTTGGACTAGAATGATTACCAGGGATTATTTAGGATTTACCCAACTGGATACTATCGGATTCTGTGTTGAAATGTTCTTTTTATGATAATCTGTTTGCAAGATATGCATTTTAAATCTTACAAGTTGACTAAGCGTGTCTTATGTTTACGCATAGTCAGCCAACAGTGTGCAAGATAGGCTGTTGCAGACAGGAGCAAATATGTATGATTTTAGGGTTTACAAATGTTTTTGACCGTTTTGATCACTTTACCTGCAAAACAATTTTAGTGGTTAGTGGAAATAAATTTAGCTGAAGCTTATTGGTCCGGTAACAAGTTACCAGTAATTCTAATCCAGTAATGAAAAAGTTATCTTTGCTGATTAGCAGTTAGCGGATTAGAAGTACTCTGTCCACCACCGATTAAAACTAACCGCGCATACAAATGTTACGCATGGTGAAAATAATTTTAAAACAGTACATTAAAAATCATTAACTATAACACAGATGCAAATACATAAACAGGTATATGAGGATGTAGTTACAAGTGTATTTTATTTTAGTTTGCAGCCATCTGGGAGTCTAAGAATCATTTACATACTGCTGTTTTCAGACTTGCTCAGCCAACATTAATTCGAATCCACTAGCTGACAAGATGCTCCTTGCTTTACAATGGTGCGATAGCAGTGATACTTTCTATTGATGATGGGCTATGGCAGCATCCACTCAGCCGTGCTTCCGACTTCTGTAGAAATTGTAAGCAAAAATATTGCATATAAGATTTAATGATTTATTGTATTGTTTTTTAACCAAATAAACTTGTATTCATTTTTTTTCAGTGTAGTTAGTACTCTTGCAGTATTTCCTTATTCAATGACAGTAGTTATTTACTTATCATACATTCAAATTTAAGTAAATTTTTGTCACTAAGCATATCTTAAGCACCCAGAAGTAATGGTCCGATTTGGATGTAATTTGGTACACATGTAGACCAGTGATGGTCATGTAAATGATTTCATGTGCAAGGATCTGGCACGTCTAGTCACCAGACTCATTAGACAGCATTACCAGCACTTGCCGGAGTTTGATACGAGTCTCATTGTGGGTTTTTATGAGGCTGGTTGGTCATATCGTGCAATTGCCCAGCATGTGGGCCTTGCAGATGTCAGTCGCCCGATGTTGGAACCGTTGGGCACATGTTGTGAAGGTTCTAGTCACACAGAACCCCATGACATCTGCACCTGCCTTCCAGACACGGTATTAGACTCTCAACAACACTCTGTGTCATCCCGCACCGTGTCTCAATGACTGGCTTCAGCTGGACTACAGGTTCACCGTCCCATGCGTAGGCTGCAGTTAGCACCAGTGCAGAGACGGCTGCATTTGTACTGGTGCCATAATTGGGAGGCATGGACTGATGACGAGTGGACTGCCTGTGTCAGGTTGAGGTCCTCCCGTGGCCAGCCAGGTCCCCCGATCTTTCCACAATCAAACGTGTGTGGGATCAGCTCGGATGTCAACTCGGGCACAAGCCAATCTGCAGGATCTCGAAGGCCAGTTACAACAGCTGTGGGCCAATTTACCATCTTCCTCGCCGGGTCGCTGCATGTATGCAGGCTTAACTTACTATGGGTTTATCAGAACACAACATAACCGAGGAGCACCTGTATTTTCCGGCTGATCAGAGAGGATACAAAAGGCTGCTTATCTTTGGTCTGAACTCCTTCCTGACTTTTTACTGCTTTCCTCCAGGTCAGAGAAAGATCAAAGCCTTTGCGTCACTCACTCAGACACGCAGCCCCCTCCCCCATGCAGTCTCTGTGGCCACCCCTGCGTCTAAAATTAGATGCCTAAAGTATGAACCAGGCATAAATGTCAGAAAAATTGAGAGAGAGAGAAACATTACCTCCCCGAAATACTTCTTCTATGTATTGTGTTTGCCTATACATTATATTAAAGATACTAACAAGTTTCAGCTTCTTTCTGGTTTATTATTCGCACAGATGCACAGACAGCCTATAGATACCGCTGCTTAAAGTTTAATGAACCTTGTCGCTGTTAGCCTTAGCTCTGCTTGGAGAATGCTGTCACGGTATAAGGCATGTTTTAACATGATCAAAAACACGGGGATGCCCGTGCATGTGTGCTAAACTGCTGCTGGTCAAGCTGGCTCTATTGTTTATTTCCTGTTTTTGTCTTTTTTTTTTTCCTTGCAAAGGAGAAGTCATACAGTGTAGTAGAAATAATGAAAACATGGACCTTGCAGAAAGGCTTTCCCCTGGTAACTGTGAACAGGACAGGCAATCGTGTGACACTGTCCCAGGAACACTTCCTCTTCACTGCGGACCCTACTGCCAAGTCTGAGTAAGAAGTTTTGTGGTTTGTGGTGACATTATGCATCTGACATTTGCCAGTAATTCACAGTATTTGGCTACTAAAAACTGATTTGTATTATTAGGGATGCAACGATACCAAAAACCCATATTACGATAATATCACGATGCGATAATTATCACAATATTAATTAAGAAAAATACTCTTAATAACATGTTTATTTATATCAAATTAGTTATTATTTTTAACAAAGTGTTTCTGCTTTTCTTCATTAGTGAAATATCCAGCTATGACCGTAAGCCTTTGCCAAAACGTATCAGTAATTGTCCTTTCCAGTGAATGACTGAACAATGCATGTAATTATAAAACAAAAACAAGCAGTCAGTAGTTCCTTTATAAAATGTTAAGTATTACTGCAGCTGGATCTTTTAATCAAAACACAATCTGCAATTTCGAAGTAGTGTTTTCTGCCCTTTTTCTGCTGGGTCAGTTCTCAGTGTGTGAAATATAGACCGTGCCCTTACATACTAACACGCTAAATAATGCATGAAAACAGTGCACATGGAACACGTATGTTGTGTTTTTTTTTTTTTTTTTTTTTGGGTCCACTTAGTAGTGCTACTGGTCAGTTTTAGGTTCGATGGGAGTGGTGGGGAAAAGACAGTGACACCTCAAAATTTAGAACAGTAATCTTTAGTAAATATTAATTGTAGAACATGAAGAATGAATACATGAATACATTTCACTGGAAAAGTAAATCTACCTCTAAGTATGGATTTAAATATTGTTTTGGGTTCTGCGTCCAGTGGTTAAATCAGTTATTCCTAGTTAATCCTAAGTGTAAATCTAGTTATATTCTATTGCAGTTTTGCTAATTTTGAACTGTGCACAGATCGTATAAAATAATAATTTTGTATCTATTCATAATCACCTTATAAGTCCTCTGTCCCGTATCTTTAGCACCCATTTATCTTTCCTTTAAATCAGGAAGCTCCCCCCACATATCAAACTCAAAAAAAGGGAAAAAACAAAATCATTGTATACCTTTCAGGCATAATAATGTCCAAAGGTTAATATACAGTTCAGTTTAGCAAGTTTTCTTTTTACCGTATTCTAAATTCTATGGCAGACCTCGCTGTAGCCAGCCTCAACCGCTTCTGCAAGAAAATAAGCCGCACTCTCCACGTTACTTCATGACGTCACCTCACAATCGTCTGTTTTCTTAGAGATGAATTATTTTTTGATTGTTTGATTCTGTTTGACCAATTTATAAATTGTAATAGTTCTCTTGTATTAGATTTAATATGGGTTACACATTAAATAGAGCGCAAAGCATTCGGTAACATAGTATGTATTTTTTGAGATGGAGCTTATACGAGCGAAATAACCACGTGATATCTTGGTTGATATCGGAACTGTTTCGAGGATGTTTATCACGATATTACGCTTATTGTTATATCCCTAATTATTATTGATTAGGATGTTTATTTCTGTCTTTCTGAAACAAAACCTTTTGTGTCAAAATCTGTGGTAACATTAAACAAAGACTCTGGAGAACAAGCTGAGCTACATGATGTAATATCTCTTTCAGATATTTGTGGCACATCCCTTTGACGTACGTCAATGACAGCTGTGGCAGCCACCCAGACTGTAAACAGATGTTTCACCTGAAAGATAAAACAGGTAAACATTATTAGTTTGTGTTTGCTGTTTGTATGTCACCGTTCTGTGTTATGTAGCTTATGATTGAATATTATATTTGGTATTGTGAGGCTATGGAAGGGTGAATAGTCGGTAGTAGTGCCACATCTCTGCTATCCATGCCTTTGTAGGCCAACTCATCAGTTGCATAGTATGCACATACAAACACTATACAGATTTCAGCCTGTTCTGCAGCCCACAGTATCTCTGGACCTTCTTATGCAGTGTAACTTATTCTGCTTGTCACTGATCCTTGTTGTTTAGATTCTTATCACTCTGTGCCTGGATGAAGGATGAAGCTTTGAGGAGCGTAGTGCTGAGCCCTACTCATGACATAAGGATAAAAATGATCTCTCTTATGGACACATTTTGCTAATTCGTTCCCATAGTTAAATTTGGCCACAATATTAATTTAAACAAGGATATGAATTAGTAAAATGTGGCCACATTTCAGTTTTTTTTTTTTTACAGGATCACTGAGCTTGCTGTTCGTTTTCTGAATCGTGGCAGCCAGAAACATATTTTTTGTGCATTTTATTATTGGCAGTGCTTATCCTGTGATGCAAGTCTGTGATTGGATGTAAATAATTGCAAAAGGTGCTAATTTGATGCTCCCTATTTGCATGATAGCATCATTTGATGTTCCTGGGAGTGTAAAATGGTTGAAATTCAACTTCAGAACTGAGGGCTTCTACATTGTCACTTACGGAGCTGAAGGTTGGGATGCATTGATTGATGCAATAAGAAATAATACGGAGATTCTGGCCCATGAAGATCGAGCTGGAATGATTAATAACCTCTTCATGCTCTCAAGGTATGTTTGTCACCAATAAACAGTGTTAATTCCTGGGAGACTTTAGCACAGCAGAAAATGGCACTATTACTTTTTTGACAGGCTGGGTAAGGTTTCATTCAGGGAGATCAAGAACCTTCTGAAATATCTGAAATATGAGACCCACCCAACCCCTTTGATGGAAGCTTTGACTCAACTTGACCAAATTTACAGTCTGCTTGAAAAAAGACTGAACTTGAGACAAGTTTCAAGAATGAAGGTGTGTATAAGTGAACTTGAGTGGTCTATAGATTTGATACATCTATAGGGTCTGAGTAGCAATAAGTGATTACATTCAATTGGTTTAACAAGGAATCTGTTTAATTGTGTAGAATGTTATCTGCTGCTTTGACTGTTTTTAGTCGCTACAAGTAATTGAAAAAGCTGTTACTTTCACTTGATTACCTGTCGCTATGCTTAAATTGTAAGTTTTCTAGTCATTGAACCTCATTATGCAGAATTTCTTTAAAGTAATAATGCATGTTTTAGACACTTTTTTATAAAGTATGATGCTTCTGTTGGTTTACTTTTTTAAGCTTCCTTTGAGCTATGTGGTTTACAGTTTTCTTTTTAATTATTACTGTTATCATTAAGGAATACATTTTGGATCTCTTTGGGGGTCTGATGGACAGTCAGTCTTGGGAAGAGGAGACGTCCATCTTAAAACAAGAGCTGAGGTCAGACCTATTGACTGTGGCCTGCCGCTATTTGAGAGAGAACTGCACGAACAGTGCAATGCTCATATTCGACCAGTGGGTGGAGTCCAACAAAACAAAAAGGTAAATGGAAACTTAAAGAAAATTAGCACATCAGGACCTGGTGTGCTTCTATGTTTCAAAAATGTCTGTTTTTTTTGTTTTTTTTTTTTTAAATAAAATAAAATAATAATAATAATAATGTCTTTGATCAGGTGCTTGTATTTCTTTGTCCAGGTTGTAAAAGGACTGTCTAATTTAGATTTGTTCACCATTATCAGGTTTACCTAATGAGCAGTTTTGTGTAATGTACAAACAACATTTAGTGATCGTCCTTTTTCTTGTTGATGGAGTGGTTGCTCTCAGCCTAGGGATCTGTGGCAGCAATAGGAAGCTTTCTGGTTTGAATCCTGTGAATGACGGGACTGATTCTACTTCTTTGGGCCCTTGAGCAAGGCCTTTAACCTGCAGTTGCTTCATCCTGGGTATGACATTGATCTACATCGAGCCCTATAAGCAGGTCCTCCAACTCACAGGGAAAACTTGGGGGTTGGTGGCAGGATTGGCCCTCCAGCCACTGGGAAAACCTCACACTGGTCCATTTGGACTAGTGTGGTGCTGAAGTATCACCCACCACATGGCTGCACTCAGGTTATCATCCTTGAGGTGGTTTGTCACGTGGTGGCTGCAGCGATGCGCTGTAATTGACTCATGCTGCTCATCTCCACCTCTTTATTTTGCCAGCCTGTTTCTGATGGCTGTATTAAAATCAGCTTTGTGATACGATGGTTTTCTTCTTTGCTACAGGATCCCCGGTGACATCATGAAAGCTGTGTTCTCAGTGGCAGCCAAAACTGACTCCGGCTGGAGTACCTTACTCAGCACCTACCATCAATCCATGGTCGACATAGACAAGCGCAAGATGCTGGTGGCCTTGGCCAGCTCAGATAGCGTCAGCAGGATTGTGTGGTGAGCCAGGAAGGCCGGCATGAGAGCTGTGCCGTTAAACATCCAGATTTATGACCACGGTTTTGCTAGACAAGTGGCCCTACATGCCTTCCTGTAGTGCATTTTTGTTTTTTTTGTTTTTTTCCTGAGAATACTTTTCCCTTCATATCCCCTGCAGGCTGATGCAGAATGCATTAGAAGGGAGTATCATCCAGACACAAGAACTTCCCATAGTCCTCCACACAGTCTCCAGGAACTTTGCCGGCCACCTCTATGCATGGAATTTTGTGAAGGAAAACTGGGATACAATCATTAAGAAGTGAGTGAACTGGATGAGGTCTTCTGGTAACACAGAAATCTGATTAACGGAAAGCTTTGAGCTTTAATCACTTGTTTATAATGTAATTTTTTTTTATATATTTTTGTTTTACCCCCAGATTTCCCATTGGCTCCTTTGCATTGCAATATATCATAATGTCCACAACCTCTCAGTTCTCCACAGAAAGGCACCTTGTGGAGGTCAGAAAGTGTTCACTTTCCAAGTGTTTTTCGTATAAGCATTTGAAATCTTTGTTATGGTCCTGTGTGTGTGTGTGTGTGTGTGTGAGAGACAGAGAGAAACTGAATAGATTGAACAATGAATCCTGCCTAAAATGAAATAGAATATTTAAAAAATGATCTTTGTGTCTATTTTTACACAGGTTGTCAGTTTATAATTTTTAGTTCGCTAAAAGCTAATGTGATACTGATACAATGAACATGAAATTACACATAGGCACTGCTATGGTCAACTGTGTTGGGTCTTCCACTACAAGGCACCTGATGAGGGCAGAAAGAGCGAGTGGTCTGCAGTATTTTCTGAGTGAGGAAGGTTTCATTAGTACTTTTACAAGCACATGCAGCAGCAGCAGCAGCATTGCTGTTTTCCCTAACGCACAGCCATATCATTTGGTGGAGTAAAGATGGTGTATGCGCCACGGCTCTGAACTGCGCATTAGGTACAGTATCCAGATGAAAACATACTTTGAAGGACGTCTGTCTCATTTTGGCTTTAGATCGAGCTGTTAATGCATTTATGTATTTCCCTATTGCACATTATATGGATACAGTATAATAAATATGTACAGACATAACCTAAAAATGCAAGGGGTGTACGTTGTTAGTGTGCAGGTGAACATTCAAAAATTGAAGTGTGCATAATGTACATTATATAGATCTATAAGGATACCAGTTCTGAGATGTATGCATTGTCCACTGCTCTAAGCTCACTTTACCAGATTTCTTACCTTTTTTTAGTTTGAGTTTAGAGTTATTAGACTGTAAGTGAATATGTGTGCATGCAAACATTCAAAAAAGAATTAAAATTTGCCTGTAAATAAATGTGGAAGTGTGCACATTACCGTGAACTCAAAATGTTAAACCAGTATTTTTGTTATAGTTGAAATAACCTGTTCTCATAGCTATTATTAAGATTTGGCACAAATAGTGTAATGGCTTAAACCACCCAAAAAATAAAAAATCTGCATTGTTTTCTGTGTACTGGCCTTCAAAATTCATTATGAAACTGCCTGCCTTTTTCATTCAATATCGACAGCAGTTCTTTATTTATATATAAAATGATTTTTTTCTCTTACAGGTACAGTACTTTTTCGCATCACTCAAAGACAAGGGCTCGGAAATGAGATGTGTGAGTGAAGCGGTGGAGACAATCAAGTTAAATATCCAATTCATGGAGAGAAACCTGGATATATTGTGGAATTGACTGTAGCCTGACACCCACTCCATGTGGTGCTTCCTCTCCGCTCGTTACCCCAGGTGATGCTTCTTGGCACCTCGAGTGACGTCTCCACAGCAACCGCATTGTTTGCACTATCTGGAGTTGTAGCTAGCTCAGGGGCACTCTCTGTTTTTTGACGTTTGAACTATTGAATGTGTGTTCGTAGTTAACTGCAGGTCAAACCTCTGTCACCTCCCGGGTTTTGTCATGAAAATGACTCGTCGTGCGTACACTGGACTCCTTAAATGCACAGCAAAGAATTCTTATTTCTCTCCAAAATGTGAGGCAGCACTCCACGTTAGAAATGTGTTGTGTTTTTATGTAATTGAGTAATTCAAATACTTTTTCGTGTCATACATTTGCATGTTGTGCAATCTGTATGTCGTTCAAAGCTTTGCAATTCTTGTAAACTTGTAATGATGATGTACATATTATATTTGGTATTTACACCTTCAACACTTTTTCTGCAGGTGTTGTTGGATTGTGTACCTTGTTTTTGCTTGACAGTTTTTTTCAAGTGTATATATTGTGTGGGAAGATTTGTGAATGTATGCACAGCCATATTAAGTAAAACGCGTTTTTAATATATAATTAATGAATACTTGATTGAGTTGAAATTCTTACAAGGGCTTATTTCGTGGCTGAATTTCAGATTAAGCTGATAGTGTTCCTGATCATCTTGGAGAAAATGGTATTTTCCAGTTTTTAAATACACATGATTCACTGAGGCATGCAGGTTCATCGAACATTTAATTACCTGGATGTTCATTTAAAACTCTACCTTGGTCGATATGATGCCCAGAAGGGTGCTACCTTTGTCTACCCATCCAATTAGACTAATATACAATATTCTACAGCTACAGATTTTTACCAATAGAAGTAGTGATTTTACGTGCTGGCAAAAAATTACACTTTCCAGATTTGCAAATATAGCATGCAAAAGAGTACCTCACCCCACTTTAACTGTCCATGTTCTCAAATGAGAGAGGTGCCACTCTGAAGGTTTTACAGGCATGTTTTCTCTCAAGTGCCATTTTATATTTACTGTTGTTTTTTTGGCAGGGATAAGGAATTGTATGTGCTGTAAACATGAGACCAGGATCTCTGTCCTAGACATTGGTACACTTTTTTGCTAAAGCAGTTTAAGTATTTCAGCACCATGCTATTATGAATGTATGTATTTATGCAATTTTTTTTCCATATCAGCCATTACAAGGTAGGTACCTAAAAGCTGTTTGACATTTTCAAGTACAAAACAAAGGGGACAATCATGTAAATGAATAGCATATTTTGACGCAAAGGTCGTACCAGAAGTATTTGTTTTAGTCCTTACTTTAATGTTAAACAAAGTGCACCTTAAAAAGAATTATTAGAGTTATTTTGCCATGGCTGGTTTTGATCTTGAAATGCCCAAAATATTGTGTTTTTTAATGATGATAATATATTTTTTTTAATTATTATTCCCGGATTCTTAAATGTGGCGACTGACTGTGCTCTGAAGATACTAGTATATCAGCTGGATCCCATTAGTTGAAGTAAAAACCAGTAGAACAAACTTTAATGGTATTTTTCTATTTATTTTATTTCTTTGAGGTTTAAACCTTTTTTCCCAGCACATCTGAGAATCAACTTGTATGATCCAACATTCTGCTTGATTTTTTTTTTATTTTGGTATAAACCTGTAATGTCTTTTGAGCTCCACCGCCGACTTTGATTAGCGTCTAACACATCAAGGCAGTTTCTTCCTGTATATATTTTTTTATTGTTTTGGAATTAAGACTAAGGTAAGGTACTTTTTATTAAAGAGGTTTTAACATATATTCGATGTATTTTGTTTAGACTATTAAATTTTTTTTGAAGCTGCTTTATGAAAATCGTTGATTTATTGCAGTTCTAAGACCTTGCCAGAGGAGGGTGTATTGCACAAAAACATAGTACTTAGTAGTACTGACTCTCTTTGTTTCACTGGTATTGAGTAAACCATAGCCATTAAGGTTAAATTATATAATTCCACTTAAATTTTGCAAATTATGTTGCACTATATATGCTTTTGGCAAAACTAGCATATTGTCAAAGGTGTTCTCTTGCTTCATGATGAGTGCAAAATTCTGTCTTTAAGTTCACGGACTAATTTTCAAATATGATTGCATGAGCTAATCTTCACACACAGAAAAACATTGAGGTGATATTTAAAAATGATATGTATAATTACACTAGGACCCATTGGCATGTTTCTTGCATGGAACCATCAGTTTTCTAAGGTCATCCACTGGCCAATGTAAGTACCATACTGCCACTGGAACCACTTTGGTCCTGGCTCCAAGGGCGCCACCCCTCGGCAAAAATTGACAGGAAGCTGTGGTTACGAAAGATCAGGACACCCGTGCCACAAACACTCTCATACACACATTGCATACATCACATACTCGCATATCACGTCTGGCCTTTTCAACCTGCTTCATACCTTCATAAGGTTTGTCCTTTGTTTGTTGTACTTTAGTGTTTTGTTCAATTAAATGTCTTTTTATTAAATCAATTGTTGTCTTGTGGTCATTCAGATAACACGAGCCAGCCTACTATCCAAAGAACTTTCAAAGCCTTCAAATGGTAGTTATCCGGATCAACTACTTTAGTTAAGCTGATTGGTTTTAATGTAATATGACATTAATTATTATCAAATTTGTCACTCAGCACCAACACAGGCTTGTCCTAGTTCTATAAATTTAATTTAATCCATCCATCCATCCAACCACTTATCTTGGACAATGTTGTAGTCTGTCTGTTTGTGTTGGGCATTCCCTCATGCACACACTCTCATGCTATGCAGTTTAGTGACAGCAGCTTGCCCTAAGCAGAGCTTCCAGCTTTGGAATGTGTGAAGAAGCCCACGGGGAAAGCACAGCACTTATACAAACTCTACACAGGTTTTGAACCCTTAACCTTTTCTCAGGGAAGTACGTTGCTCTCTATTGGGACGTCATTCCTGTGATCAGAAGGTCATTGGTTCAAATTCCTGAGAGATCTCACCATTAGGTGTTTCAGTAAGGTCCTTAATGCCAGTCGCCGCAAGGACTGGCTGACCCTGCTTTCTCAGTTGTACAGTACAGGTATGTTGTTTTCCATAAAAGCATCCGCTACTTAAAGTAAATGGTAACCCTGGTGGTGTGAAGCAACAGGGCTACCTGTATTGGCATGCTTCATTTTTAAAAACCAATCACATGACACAAATTTGCGTCAGACTTTAAAAATGATACCACTAATCAGGTCAGTCACTGGAAAAAGAACATTCTTTAACTGCCTTATTAACAATGGTGTCTTTTTATCTGCCACCCGCAGATTTTCTTATCAACGTGTCCAATGTCACCTGAAGAGTCTCATGTTCATTCATCATTTTAGCATGTGGAATCATGCACAGGCAGGTCAATATGTATGGCATCTCTAAAATCCCTGATAATCTGATGGGCAGAGTTTTAATCGGGTCGGAACGGTAACAACCACACTCCACTCATTTGCTTTCTTTAACCATCATAGAGTAGCCAGACAGGAACTGAGGAGTTCAGCTACAGGACAACTGATGATACCACGAGTGAAATTTTCATTGTGCCTGCACTAACAGGCAGGTTGCCTGTTATCTGGTGAGATCACTGTCACTTACATAATGTTTCTTGAAGGAATCTAAATGCATTTTTGATTGGTCAGATGGAGCTTCAGATAAAGTAAAAGAATCAAAAGCGCGTGTCCTTAACATGCCCGTAGCTATTATATAATTATGATGGTGTATACCCTTCAGTTATAAAGGAAAGATATCCAGAGAGAGAATTGCTGATCATCTTGAGTGAGCATAGATAGTTATCTAAGATATCCTGTTGACTTTATTTAATGTTTGGTAACATTAAATAGGACAGCAAAACTGGGATTTATTCTAAAACTGGATGTCTTTGCTTTCATGATCATGCAGTTACTCATGGATGTTAAAGGAGGTGTAAATTCCACTAAAACATGTTAAGCTAATAGAGGAAATCTTAATACTTTTGGAAAAATTAATCTCAGACGTACTGTAACAAGTTGTAATGTCCCGATCGTTTCGATCCTCCTGTGTGCCATGCTCCCTCATTTACCTCGTGTGAAATCCTCTTGTTATTAGCTGTTTCTAGTTTTGTTAATTGCTGTGCATATTAAAGTGTGTTTCTGTGAATGTTTCCCCAGTCCGGTCATCGACGTTAGTCCTGCTTGTTGCTCCATGTTCCCAAGTGAGTTCTTCCCAAATAAATCCCTTGTTCCCCCAAATCCCAGGACTCCTGTGCCTGCTTCCCTGCTTCATACCAGCATGTTCATGACACAATTGTGTACATTTTACATTCCATATCGCTAAAATAATAGATTGGATTGGGCATGATCTCTTCACTCCTCTTGGAGGGAGACTTGGAGAGGACACTGACGCGACTAAAAGACCCGGAGTGGATGAGATTCGAGTTCCTGACGGCTTTCAATCTTATTAGGCTGTTCTGGCTGATGCTCCTATGTAACTTTGCATGAAGGTTGAGGTCAGTGCCTTTGGATTGGCAGACTGGGGTGGTGGCCCCAGTGTTTAAGAACAAAGACCTTGACTTCAGGTTTGGATATTGGATGGGGTAGACGTGTTGAATCTCGTTTCCATATTTTTTACATTCTTGTTTTTGAAAAATGATTAATTCTGTTCTGTTTCACCATTGAATTAACATAATTGTTGTAAACAGCAAGTTATAAATACATTGCCTCCAACTTGAGTAAACAAGGCAGAAAAGACATGATTGCTATCCTCATGGATGCTATAGTCAATGAACTTTGAATGGCCTCCATAATTGACTTGCTATGGAATTTAAATCTACTTTTAAATCTTGTGGCTCTCGAGTCCAACTTTAGCCAACATAATGAGCGCACACTGGCTCTGGAAACCACCTGCACTACAATGCTAAGATACTAACTAAAGTTATGGACCTAGAGTCCCATACCCGTAGCACAATATCAGAATTGTCAGACTACTGGAATCTATTGAAGGCCCTCGTTCTGCGACTTTCTTTGTTGAGCTGCTAGCAGAGGTTATGGGCGATAATTTTTTGCCCTCTCCACCTGAATTGGATCAAGCTCACAGATCACTCATGACTAGACCAAAGCCTGGTGAGAGGCCGAGGGCCGTCATCATCAGAGTGCACAGCCACCAGCAGAAGGAAAGGAGGTAAAAGCCAGGAGAGATGACATGCAGTACGCAAGCAGCCCCACTGCCATATATGATGATTATGCTCCCGAGGTGATAGAACAATGTAACAAATACCGTAAATTCCTGGCAGAACTGCACAACCTGGGCCTTAAGCCAGCCTTGCTGTTACCTGCTAGGCCAACCGTCATAAAAGAGGGAGATGCCAAAGCCTACATAGCGGCAGTATGTGCTCAGCCTTCTCCACCGGTGTAAGTTTCCTATCTTGGAGTCTGCCTTCTTTATTATTTATTTTTTCTGGTTATTATTATTAGCCAACTGCTAGTTACCCGAGGCTTGCGAGCTATTGGAATTTGACATTTTCAGTTTTCTTTCTGCCTGATTATTTTGATGTTGCACAACATTCTTGCCTGAACTTTTAAGGTAAAGTTTTTATATATTTATGTCTGCTTACTGGCAAACACTGATGTTTACATACATTCCGGGTGTAACAATCAATGGCCTGTTACTAAGGTTTACAATCACTGTGTCAATGACCACAATCAATTAACAACCATTCAGTGATGAATCTGCACCTATGTGATAGAGACATATGTTTTATTTGCACTGTTGTCATTAATTTCACTACAGAAGTACTCACCGGCTTAACTGTAGCATGTTTGGAGACATGATGATTCCCTGTAAACCTGTTCTTGTACAGTTTAAGGGTTTTTATGTATTGTTCTATTTTCTGCTCTTAATCAGGAAAACGTGATCAGAATCAGAAAAACTTTATTGATCCCAGAGGAAATTGCTCATGCCGGTAAACAAGAAAACAGTAGTGATTTCAAGCCACTTATCGTTGGTTCTCATAAAGGGTGTCATTCACGGCATGGCCACAGTTTGGATTATGGTTGGGTTATTTGACTTTTCTACTTTTGTATTTGTTTGTTATTATATATTTTTCCCATCTCTCCTCCCCTTTCTCGCTCTTTCCCTGTCTGCCCTCATGTTCAACAGTCATGTCTCTGTAGCAAGCTCCAACATGCAACATTACTTAGCTCATTAACATGACATTTGTGCAATGTGAAAGGCATGAATATGCCTATCAAAAGTTGCAAAGTGTTGACTAGGCTTCAACGTCTTAATGGGGACATCATGTTTTTGCAGTAAACCCTTTTGCAGGATTTCATTGTTGCACAGATCCATTCTTATCTTGAATCCAATTAGCATAATCAGCTAATCAGCAAAAGGGGATCATATGATACAAAACCTTTTATCAAGAGTCCGTCTGGTCTCCAAATTGCATTTTGTCACGAAAACACACATGTGAATGACAGCAGGAATCCAGTTTCCATGTCAAAGCCCTACAAATTCTTCAAATGCATTAAACAAATGACAACACATATGCTCAACATTTGCTAACACGTGGCAAATTAAACCTGACATATACAGAAATATAGAACTTTCAGGAAAGGGTATCCCATACCTTGGGTATTTAATGTTCTGGCATATATATATATATATATATATATACACACACACCGATTTGCCTCCGATCCAGGGGATTTGTTGGCCATCTCCAAAAACTATAGCTGAGTGGAAAATTGGGGCTAAAATTGCGTAGTGTGAACTTAGCTTCATGGGAGGTTCTTAAAGCCTTTGTCCATGGACAGATAATCTCTCATGTCACCCAATTAAGAGAGGCTGATACACACATGGACAAAATTGTTGGTACCCTTCAGTCAATGAAAGAAAAACTCACAATGGTCACAGAAATAACTTTA
>JAABNX020000046.1:26238934-26254332 GCA_015163995.2 Mormyrus lacerda | reverse complement strand
CTAGTACTGAATAACAAGGGGAGTACTGGCATCTAGTACTGAATAACAAGGGGAAAACTGGCATCTAGTACTGAATAATAAGGGGAGTACTGGCATCTTTTACTGAATAACAAGGGGAATACTGGCATCTGGTACTGAATAACAAGGGGAGTACTGGCATCTTGTACTGAATAACAAGGGGAATACTGGCATCTAGTACTGAATAACAAGGGGAATATTGGCATCTAGTACTGAATAACAAGGGGAATACTGGCATCTTTTACTGAATAATAAGGGGAATACTGGCATCTGGTACTGAATAACAAGGGGAGTACTGGCATCTTGTACTGAATAACAAGGGGAGTACTGGCATCTTGTACTGAATAATAAGAGGAATACTGGCATCTGGTACTGAATAACAAGGGAATACTGGCATCTTGTACTGAATAACAAGGGGAGTACTGGCATCTGGTACTGAATAATAAGGGGAATACTGGCATCTTGTACTGAATAATAAGGGGAATACTGGCATCTGGTACTGAATAACAAGGGGAGTACTGGCATCTTGTACTGAATAACAAGGGGAGTACTGGCATCTTGTACTGAATAACAAGGGGAATACTGGCATCTAGTACTGAATAACAAGGGGATTACTGCTTCCAGCAGTCTCAATATAAACATGTGGCAACTGATTATCATTTGGAGTGAGATATACTTTTTGTAGGTACCTTCAAAAGATAACATTATGATTCAACGTATGCCATTACTCACACGAGTCACATCCACCTCTGACCAGGTGAGGTTAGGGAGAGAGGTTGTTGGCTGGATTAGAACTTGGGGGAAGTAGTTGTTGTAGTGGCCTGTGGCCACCATGTGCACACAGACAAGGATGTTGAAGGGCAGAGTAAATACAGGAAGGTCCCATCTACTGTTGATAGAGGCAAGGGCACTTGAAACAATTGGGCTGGAAAATGCAAAGAATAAAGAAATAGGGCAACAGCATAAGCAGCTGGGTCTGGAATGATTTCCTTCACAATTTTTTGAAAAGAACGCAACTTCAGCATTTTAGTATTTCCCCAAAATTCTCACATTTACATAATGACTCACTTATTTCAAATCTAAGTTTTTTTCTTGAAATTTCTGCTATCTACATTTTCAGAGGAAATAGTCATACTGTATACATTCTTATTTTTGATACTGCAAATTTTACACAATTACAGAATTTTTAAGCATTAATACAAGAACAAGATAGCTCACCAAGCCATAGACATGAAGATGTTTGGAAGAAGAAGCCACCAATACCAGTCACCCTTGTTGGAGAACACAGCCATTAGGAGGCCGACTAGGATTCCATTGTAGCCATACAAACCCGCAGCTATTGCCCCTCTAAATTAGGTTTGAAAAACATTGTTACATTAGTAATATTAAATGAACTTTAGCAAAATATACTGTACATATTCAAAGATTATTGCTTTCCTTAAAGTGGAAAATAAACTAAAATGCTTTTTGCAAACTATACAGAAACAAACAAGCAAACATAAAGAATTAGCCGAGATCAAACTATCATCTGACAAAGTAAAACAGCTTAGCTCTGTGTCAAGTGCATTTAAACAAAAGGGCCATTCATTTATGGAACATTGCCATATTTACCTTTCCATAGAATGGATTTTAACATTATTTAGAACATTTTTTCTATTCTCCTCCTATGCAACTTCAGCTTTCATAAATTTATGCTATTTATATTTCTTACGAGAAGGAATTTAATGCATGTTTCACACATCTTGTAAAAAGAAATACTGAGGAACATGAGATTACCTGTTTTGCCTTAGAATAAGTGCAGAAATTGTTGCAAACAGGGTGCCCACAAAGCCGTTGAGTGCCCACCACCGATTTTGTAAGATCAGGCCCCCAAATATAATCAGTCCACTGAGTGGATTGTTGACAAACATAACTTGAGCAGCCCCACGGAGCACCCAATCCAGAATCTGGATTAGCAAAAACTGCCCTGGGATGGAGTGCAGATACTTATTAAGGACAATGCATGTCATCAACCATGTTTCCAAATTTCATATTTGCAAAGCTTTTCGTTAAGATGTATTACTTACAGACCCATAAGTTTGAGTGTGTCGTGACTAGTAATTTTTTGTGAATGTTTTAGAATTCTTGTGGTTAGAAATTATTTCAATGAGTATATTGAATTGCATCCATTTGGAAATATATCAACATCCAGAATCTTAAAATATTTAGTCAAGTAAGTCCAATTTAATGCTATTGACCTTTCATCCATTCTCCAAACGCTTCCATGTCCCCTGAAAAGTAGGAGACTACTTTGAAGAGTTTGGTCTTCATCATCTGGAATGACGAAGGGGCTTCAGGCTGTTGCTGCTCATTCTCTGAAATTGGCTCCTTTCCATCTGCCATGAGAGGCATCACTTCCTGCAAGTAATTTAATGATACGCATTAATGTACATACCAAACGTCAACATATGAAGCATGCAGAATAGGACCACAGCATATGCTGATGTGCATTTCCCGAAGAAAAACACTGTGGCATGATTAACCAAAAAATCAACAGGTTAATTTATTGTCTGACCTTCTGTACATATTTACACGGTTTAGCACTGCAGTCTCACACTTCCTGGTTTGTAGGTTTGATTTTGAAGTCAGTTCTGTGTGGGCAGAATTTTCATGTAATTTTTGTGTGTATTTTCTTCCTCCTTTGTGTTCTTGGTATGCCTCAGACAAAGAAATTGTTTTGTGAAATTGTGTCTCTGAATTGTCCAGTCTGTGCTAAATTGTTATTCTGTCATTGGTGGTAGCTAATTCCTTCCTTGCGGAAATATGTGTAGAGCTGTCTGATATCACATCGCGATGTAATCTATATTATAAGCACTAATCACCAGGGCTTTATATGACGGCTGAAGTACCAGTACTACAGTCAGACCTTGGACATTCCCGAGGTTAGGTTCTAGAACCCGTTGTGAAAGAGAAGGATTCACGGATACTTGGTAAAGTCACTAAAAATGGTAATATGTGATTATTTCTATAGTTTAAATCTTAAATATGACCCCAGTCATGCTCCCAAAACACTTTAATTTCATTTAAAAGTTGTAAAAATACTATGTGTGTGTCAACAACGAAAAAGTGAGACATAACAAAAATACATACACACATTAAAAATGTTTAATAAAAAACAAGAATGAAATTTTCACAGATCTGTGAATTTGTGAATCACAAAGCGCAAATGCACGAGGGCTGACTGTATAGAGACGTTTGCTTATGCCCACAATTTGATAGATAGATTAAATATTTATGAGATGCGTATAGTGATGCCTAAAACTTTTTGATAATTCATGGAAGTGATAATAACTGAAGTGGAGGTGAAGAAAGGGACAGCTCAGCAGCCACAACATCTTAAAAGAGGGAATATTGCAGATAAACAAAGTAAAAAGACATCAGTGGTTGTGGGGTTTAAAGTCATTAAACATAACAATTCGCCAAATTTATACAGATCACTAACTTTTTGGTTCACAATAAACCTTCCATTAATATTTTAGGCACTCTACTAATCTACTTACCATATTGGGGACGTAAGTAAACATCTGTATAATACTGAAACGCCAGTGTCCGGACAGATGTGTCGGCCATTATTTAGAGCCATGGTGATTATTGTGCAGTATAATCACAATGTGATGTTGTGCAGCCATAGCACAAGTAATTCATTGTGCTGTATTATTTGTGAACTCACTCCTGCTTATGGGAGAGGCCCTGATGGAGACACACTCTCCCTTCTAAAAATCAGCACCCAAGTGCTGTAAAGGATGTACTGTTGACACTGTCCTTTAATGTCAACTCCCTGCCTAGTCATTCATGTAATCCTTGCAACTACTTGGACAAAAGGGTAGTGAATGCAATGAAAATATTTACGGTCTAATAGTCTGAATAGCAGAAAGAATGCGACGTTCATAAACTTTTCACTAGAATGCGAAGTCTGGGACCCTCCAGTGCCCCTACAGAACATCTCTATGAAATAGACATTTTGTAACTTTGACTATAAAGCAGATGGGTGGGTCAACTGCTTTGTAAAGGGGTGAGGCATGGCTTACAGCCATCTCTGGAGGTATAGTCAAAAACCAGTACTTTCAAGTCAGATTTGTTAATTAATTAATTACATAACTTGGTGAGTTTTGCATTACTTCTGTAGCCTGGACCACATGAGGGCTTCGTGATTGACTATTTGTTTTCTACGTGTGTATGTCTTTACAAAGGATAGCAAAACACAACGTTCTTGTACATATATTACATAAATCTTCATTTCAGACAGAGACTGTAAGAAGCCTAACCAGCTCAGGCTAAGCAACCAAAATTCTTCTTTCAAATAAAATTTAAAACCTTCTCCATTTGAACCATTTGTCACTACACTACTGTATATTATACCATTCAGGTATTTGCAGCAACGTATGCATTGGTATGTCTCCAGAAACTCCTCTGAAGTATAACAAACAACTTGTCTATTATCCACAAAAGCAGTAACTCAACACTAGGCTACATGTGGCTACAGGCGAGAGCTACTTACGCACCAAAAGCCCATGGGATGAAAAAGCGACTGGCAAAGCATCAGCTTTTGTCACCATGGATGTGATCCAAGACAACTTCTATCGCTCGTTTCTGACACAATACTATATCAATGTGCTCCAAAAAGAAAAATATTTCTATAAAGAAAAAAAATATATGGATGAAAACAGGCAACAGCTACCAAGGAGTGATTCAAACAAGAAACACAATTAGAATGGGTGTGTTCCATCCACAAACATGACGAGATACCTGTCAGAGGCAAAGTATGTGCAAAACAGTGGTGGATGCTGTCTGAAAAGTTTGTATTCATATCTTAATGTGGGCTGTCCATTCATTTCTATGGGTCAAAACCATAATCCCAGTAATGACAACCTTAGCCCCTACCCAGCCCTAACCTTAACCATACCAGACAACATATAACACTTTTAGCAGTTTTTGCTTACAGTAACAGATTTTTATAAAACTGAGTTTCCCCGTGTGGAAACTGTAAAGTTGGTCCCCACAATGTCAAAATGACAGGATTTTATCACATTGTGTCCCTACAATGTACTCAGGTGTTATATATTTGTGGGGACTCCCCAATCATTTCTGTGGGGAAAACTCTAATCCCAGCATGATGACCTTAACCCCATACCCAGCCCTAACCTTAACTATAAGTAACCAAACAATATACGGGACCTTTGGCATTTTTACGTTTTTGATAGCACCTGAAACATGGTCCCCACAATGTCAAAATAAAAGTTTTTTATTACATTGCGGGGAACATTTGGTCCCCGCAAAGTAAAATAAACATAATCCCACATTTTGACCAAGCAGCAAAGTGATGCTGTGTTTGGCATTTTTCAATCACCCTCTTCCAAGAGTCATTGCAGATTAAGCCAACAGAACCAAAAAACCTAGTTACCCTCCACCCATTTTTATATATATTCTCATTTGAATGTTAAGAACAGAACATATTTGTTCCATAAGAGAACTGATCAACCTCTCAAGCCCCATTTCCATGATCACAGCTGCATTCTCTCCATTACAATGCGACCCACTTATAAGGTACCTTTAATTATTGCCACACCGCTTGTTCCCTACACATGACATCTTGAAAATGTCACAGTTCTGCTTCAAGTTAGATAACAGGTTGCATAGCAAATAGTTTTATCGATTACAAGCTACATGTTTATCACTTCCTGCTAAATGTTTTATCACCGACATGCTCTGGAAATTCTCACCTGCCTATTACTGCCTGCTGGCTGGTGCTTTTTATATATTTGAAGTGAATGTTCAAGTTAACTGTTTCTAATGTGGTTACCTGCTAGAATCCAAACAGCCTGCCAAAATTCTATATGTTAAGCCAGAGGGAATCAGTCCTGAACCCGGAGTGCTGGTATCCTGATGAATGCCTATCTGCCTGAGATCAGGAGTGGTGCGTTGGAGAAAAGGGATGATAGAAAACCTGCTGGGTACTAGCACTCCAGGATCAGGGTTTCCATCCCCTGGGTAAGGAAAGTCGTTTTTGCTAACACATTTTATTAGTTTAGTAAACCCTGCCTTACCTTTAAGATGCTTGAGTAGCCAACCTGTGAATGAGGTCAAAAAATATGTGTGATATTCTTTGGAATATCCTAGAGAATGCAAATGTTAATAAGGAGAAAAGACACAGATATGCACATATGCATAAAATTAAAAAAGGTAATGCATCTAATACAATGTTTTATTCCTATATTTGTACTTTTTTGCCTTTGAATTTTACCAAAAGTTTGCAGTCGGAATCATGATCTTTAAATGGAATTGTCAAAATTACATGAAATTGCTATCCATCCACACCATTTATCCTACCCAAGGTAATCTATTGCCAGTTTATAATGCATATTAATATTGTTGCCATTTTATGAATTTAAAATATTTACCTCTCTAACATGTGAAACAGGCATCAATGTATCCAGTGATGGATGCAAGGTTTTCTGTAAGTTAGTAACCCTGTAGTTGCAGAATTTACTCCGCTCCATTCAACGGTCTTATATATATACTCTTCCTCCCCTCTAAGAACTGCACAGGAAAGCAAGAGCTACAAATCTGTCCAATAGAGCTGCAGCACTTCTTATCTGCATACTTTCCAGACCAGTCCATCCTCCTTTCTTTTAAATAAACAGTAGTAACTCGACCCACGAACAGTCCTGTTCATGGAGAAATCTGGTTACGAACCAGATGTTCGAAAATTTTCAGGCTGCGAATGCAAACAGCCCCCAGAAGGGTCCATTGATAAGCCCCCCAAAGAACCACCCAAAACACAGTGCACATTACGGCTGTGGAATGTGTACAAAATCTGTTGTAGATGTATACATTTACTATATCTCTTCAGATGTTGAAAATCTGAAAAAAGAAAAAAATATAGAGAGACGGAACGTTCTGTTATAATGGATTGATAAACATGTTTGGGGTGGTTTTTAACAGTTACATATCTATACATAAAATTACAGTACTTCATTAATAACATAAATTATTAAGTAACTCCTATTTAACCTTCGTCCTGTGTTACCTTTCTGTTCCTATCTCATATGTTAGAAGGGTAGGTGCCAACCCGTGTCTTAAATCAGTCATTAAATACCCTCAAAACAATCATTTATCATTCAATTTGTTTCTTACCTCTTTGTTACCTTGTTAGGCTTCCTTATCCATGAAATTATTGGTTTTAATATTTTTGGTGTGGTTTGGACCTTTTTTTGACAGCATACCTCTCGTTTTCAATAAAAAAATAATGGTAAAATGAAGCTCAAGAGAATATATAAATAAACTGAATTGGTCTTATCTTGCTTTACATGTATGGGCATGTCTTGCTTTGATTTTGTTTTAGTTTATTTTGTTTAAATAGAGATTCCTCACAAAGTCAAAAAGCCTTGATGTAGTACACAAGTCTATGTGGTGCTTTTATGCATTTTAAATTTAAAAAGGGGTCGGTGTCGACCCTAACACCGAAGCTGTTATAATCTTGACCAAAGCATTTTTAATTTCGTGATTTTTGTTGTTGTTGTTGTTTAAATAGAGGTTCCTGACAAAGTCAAAAGCCTTGATGCAGTACACAAATGTATGTGGTGCTTGTATACATTTTAAACTTACAATCGGGTCAGCGCCGACCCTAAGACCAGAGTGGACAATTCATGCCCTGCTTGTCCGATCCTCCTCTGTGCCACTCCCCCTCATTAACATCGTGTGAAATCTCGATTGTTACCAACGGTTTCCTGTTTTTTCCATTGAGTTCTGTGTCCGCGTTCGAGTATGTTTCCCTAGGTCTGTCATTGAAGTCTATTGTGTGTTTGACATCTGATGGCGAAGTCTTTTCTTGTTTTATCCTGCATGCCCCTCCGTTCATCTATTAAATCTCCTTTTTCCCCAACCCAACATCTCCGGCTCCTACTTCCCAAGTCCGAGCTTGCCAAGTCACGCGATTCTTTGCCATCAGACGTCAAACTCACACAATAGACTTCAATGACAGACCTAGAGAAACATACTCGAACCCCCCTCCCAAAGGAGGAAGGGGGGGAAACAAGAAACAACTTTGCCATCAGATGCCAAACTCACACAATAGACTTCAAAGACAGACCGAGGAAACATACTGAAATACACAGGACTCAATGGAAAAAACAGAACACAGCTTTATGCGTTTTAAACTTAAAAATGGGTCAGTGCCGACCCTAACACCACAGGAAGGTTAAGTGTCATATTCTCCAATCACACATAGTGCCAACTTCATATTTTATGTCTACAGTACAAAGAAGTTCATCGCCACCCAACGCATGGCATCACGACATGTACATATAAAATTTAGGCATGAAAATAATGTACAGTAGCCTATAACAAATAAAATCACATTTTCAAAATTACTCGTCAATGTATGATATATGCCAATAGCAATAGGATTTTTTTCATGGGAATGAATTAATCATTTTCTTTTTATTTCTTATTGGAAAAATTTGTTTGGTATACGTCCTGTTTGGTATAAGTCCAAGGATCAGGAACAGATTAAGAACGCATTCTGAGGTACCACTGTACAGACACTCCTCTACTTACGAACTTTCAACTTACGAACTTTCAGACATACGAATGAAGAGGACTGTAAGTCCAAATTGTGTTCATTGGGCTCCCACTTCCAGTTTGCAACATCCTTTTTTTTTTTCTGCACACCAATTTCGTCTCATTCGTAAGTAGAGGAGCGTCTGTATTTCCATTATTTTAAATTGATTCAGGTTGCAAACTTTTTGGGTCCTCGAATGAATTACAAGGTACCACTGTATCTTATTATTGGAATGATATGCTATATTGTGAATTTTGTTTTTATTTTTTACACATATAAATCTACTTTTGAGTGAAGACATAGCTTAGGGAACCCCAATATTTAAGTAAAATGTAATACATTCTAAATCACAGAAAGTCTTGGGGTGATTGCTTAATTCTGTAAAAATGTTGCAAATTTGTCTGGTTTCATAACAAGAATCAGCTGACAATTAATGTTAAACATATCAGCACATATTTTTTTTCTATTTATTACGTGTCATCAATTTTTTGACTGACTCATTCAGTTCTCACCATTTTGCTATTAATTGTAATTGTAGTTATTGGCTCCCAAAGGGATAATAAACACACATGTCGGGGGTTTTAAGTTATTGCTAAGATGTTACTAATCAAAAACTACCCAGTGAGACTGCTTGTCAATGAGAATTTTAACTCAGAACAACTTTCTTGGAACTATAATTTATCATTACCTGAAGTAAATTTTTACTTAAAACTGCTGTTTGTTTCTAATGTGATGATTTTGTAAATAATTTAATAAAATAATGATTTTTGTTATAA
Source organism: Mormyrus lacerda (assembly GCA_015163995.2). NCBI lineage: Eukaryota > Metazoa > Chordata > Actinopteri > Osteoglossiformes > Mormyridae > Mormyrus > Mormyrus lacerda. The sequence continues at coordinate 26,244,939 of JAABNX020000046.1, read as the reverse complement.
AATCCATAAATTTAAATTGTCTGTACTGATTTAAGTAAGAGTCCAAAGACTCTTACTTAAGTGTAAGTGTTAAGCTATGCTCTAAGCCAGGGTTCTTCAAATCTGGACATCAATTCCAAATCCAGGCCTTGCTTTCAGTTCTCCCAAGTAGTTAGTTTAATAATTACTGATTCTGATTGGTGTGCCCTGCGATGGGCTGGCCCCCTGTCCAGGGTTGTTCCCTGCCTCGTGCCCATTGCCTCCGGGATAGGCTCCGGACCCCCCTGCGACCCAGTAGGATAAGTGGGTTAGACGATGGATGGATGGATGGATTCTGATTGGTTACCTGGCTCACAGGTAAAGGAAGGCTGGAAAATCAGCAGTGCTCGGACCTCGAGGACCGTGATTTGAATAATAGGGCTCAAAGCCATGTAGCATATGATTGCTGTGCTTTTTTCTGTTGCAGCAATAGTTCTAAGCTTAAGAAGGATTTTTAGAGTATTCTTTATTGCATTCTTTTGACCTTAAACTGATATCCTAATATTATACTGCATGAACATGGGAGGCAGTCCGTCCACATGCAAATGAACGCCACATCTGTATATATCTGCTCCTGGCAAGAAAATGTATTAACTATTTGCTCTAGGTAGTACTATAACATTAGATAACGCCTGTATAACTCACAAGGAATGCCAAACGGTGCCATGTGACTTTATTTTGGTGCAGTTAAAGGCAGACCAAAATACCTGAACCTGAAGGGCAAAGCAGGTAATGTCACTGTGAAATAATGAATGCTCTTTCAGATGCTCTTTTTGCCAAGCAATTACTAACAATTCGGAAAACTTAGGAAGCATTTTAAGGCTTCTAGTGAAAAGTATGCAAGACCAGAGACACATTTAAGCTAATAATAAGACTAATGCAGATATAGGCAGTCAGTATTGTATGAAACAGAGCAAGGACTTCAAAAACCATTCTTCATGTCTGTGCCTTACACCACACACAAAACTTACAGGTTTCCTAATGACATAACCCAGAAAAAAAAGCAGAGACAAATCCAATTGAAACTTTGCATACGAGTTTAAAAAAAAACATTAAAAGGTTAACAGAGATTAAACTACACGTTTAGTTAAATTCCCATTGGCACATGCGGTCTTAACTGCTGGCATAATTATGGACTTCCTTGATGTCCTTCAGCAATTTGCTATAATTGGAAGGCATTTGTATCGTGCCCATGATACAGCCGTATCTGTAAACATCTCGGCGTCCCAGCCTTTGGAAGTCAGCAGAGGAATCACATGCCACCAGCGAGCTGGCCTTTCCAGTCTGGACGCATTTTTGGCATGTATCTTGCCAAGCCTCTTTCTGAAGGGGTTCCCCTCGGTTTTCAGATTAACTGATTTTTTTAACTTATTGTAGATGTAAAGATTGCTGAACAAGACTGTCAAAATTTAAGAATAAAAAAAAAACCCCGAAAGTCACCTTAAAGTTTCTTTCATACCCAGTGCTTATCAAACTACTGTATTGTCCTTCCATTTTGTAAATGCTCCTGCCTAGTGGAAAGTGGTGCCAGTGATACACAGTCTCACGCAGAGGTGCTTGTACTTTTATGAACTTGCTTAGCGAGTTTTTGATAGTGGCATCAAAATGTCAGAAGCCATGTTTACATTCTCGCAGTCAGATCTATTTAGATGAGGAAAAAAGTCCCCTCTGATCATCAAGTATAGTCAAGGCAAGTCACTATACTGTTATTACTGTGGGCAGTGGTGGCTTGATGGTCAGGGAAGTGCACTTGTAATCGAAAGGTTCGAATCCCCCTGGGTACTCTGAGCAAGGTACCATCCCCAAGCACTGCTCCCTGGGTGCTGAATTAACTGCCTTCTGCTATGTCACGAAAGTCACATATGGGTTAAATGCACACATTTCATTGTTGCGCACTGTGTGGTGTGTTGACTACGACCATTAAATTAAATTTCACACGCAAAACAGAATTGTGACTTTACCGTAGACGTTATACTGAGGGTGCAATTGCACCCCCTAATGGTCAGATGAAAATGATATTTGAACATATTAAGTTCAATAAAATTAAATTATATTGAAAAGTTACACCTGAAATTGTGGCTTGTGTTTGGAATATCAATGTGTATCTAGTGGGTATCAAAGAGATGTAATGTTAGTCTTTTATCTTTGCACCGTTTTCTTCTATTAAGCTGCTTTGTTCATGGACAGCAAATGAAAGCTGAGTAGCGGAAAGTCTCAACGTAGGAGCAGTCCATTACAGCCAGCACAGGGGGCAACTGCATCTGTCTTGAAAACTATTATTAAAAAATATAATAACAGACACGTTGCTATAGTTGAAATGATTCTATTATCTTATATCCATAAATGTAACTTCCAGAAATTCTGTCTTCATGGGGCGGTCCCAGGCAGCTGTATACATTTGCCTTATAGTATGTCTGCACCTGATTATTCAATAGTTTTCCTGAGAGGAGAGAAGGGTAAATACAAGCCACAAACTATCCTCTTACTTAAATTTAATAAAAGTGATCACGCTTTTCATTGGGCTATGGGCCAGAGTTAATCTAACTTATCTAACTGATAGTTACTCCAGATATCACTCAGATACTGCTGGGCATCAAGTCGAGGTATCAGTCCTGTCTGTCCGCTCCTAGGAATTTTTGAAAGTCCATCACCGGAACATTTTACATGGAGGGAAAACTTAATTACATTAGTAATTTAATGAGCTTATGACTTTCATGACCATAGTGAGTTCCATGCAGCGTGTGACTCAGTGGGCTAAGCCTGTGTGCCTGTAATCACAAAGTCGCAGGTTCAAACCCAGCCTCAGCATGTCTGCTGCTCCTTGAGCAAGGCCCTTAACCCCCAGCTCTCTGGACACCCCAACAGGTGGCTGCCTTTTGTGGACAGCTTGCTCTACGAAGAGCAAGTTGAGGGAGGTGTAAAAAGAAATTCCCTATGGGGACAATAAAGGGTTCAATTAAAATTAATACTTTATTTTAAATGTGTGCACTAATTTTTTTTTTTTCAAATTCATTTATCTGGATGAATGGCTGGTTGGGTTCTTTCCTCTTGCTCCCCCTGGGACAAAAGTCTAAAGTCATTTATGGGCAGGAGTATATTCTCGATGCCAGTCCATCATAGAGCACACACTCACACACACTCACACACACAGATTATGCATCTAAATACTATGACAATCTTAATCATAAATAAGCAAACAAAATACACCACTCCAGGCTTTTTTAGTCTTTTGATTTCATTCACTGATTTTTTTTTTTATTTAATAAAACTGAGTTTTCCCTTCTGAGGACTGAAGCAATGTTTTCACAAGGTCAAAATAATAGGTTTTATGGACAGTGTGATCATGCGGAATCCACACACACAGAACAGAGGCAACAGTTCTGCTTAAACCTCAGCTAAATAGGTAATGAAAAGCTTATTTGTTTACATCAAATGCCCAACTCAACTGAGAACCTCAAGCAAGCAGAAGTAATTAGTGGCTTGATGGAGCACTCTCTGCATCTGTTACAGCAGCGTCGGCCAGCTTCAGTCCTCCAGGGCCATGGGATGTATTGGGTTTTCACTCTACCTCACATGTTAATTGCATTATACTGAAGGAATTATCTGGATAATAAGTCACCTCGATTTGCATTTCAGATGTGAAGCAGACACTAATGAAACACATTCTTGGGTGACTCTGGGTGGCCATACATTACATTAATCTTTAGATAGTGTCACATTGAACTTTTTCAGTGTTGGCTGTTTCATGATTTAAATGGGAAATTTATATAGAGTAAACCCTACATCAGCTTGAATCCCAGCATAGTGTTTTTTATATATATAAACAGTCAAATGACACATTGATTAACACAGTATATGGTGTTGAATCAAGGATTACATCTGTTGAAACAGTGACTTACTGAGCTTCTGACTGTGTAAACTTTGAATAGTATTACTATGTAACTACAGCCATGTAATTACATAAAGTGTAACTACATAACTGTCAATGAACCCTCATCACTGTAGATGTGAGACTATGATGATAAATTATCTTCATCTGGAAATTAAATAGTATAATTTTCAAAAATGTATATAAAAAACAATAATAGTAATTTATTTCCATCCATCCATCCATCCATCCATCCATAACAGCTTATCTAGTGTTCTCTTAACGCATAAACCAGGAAATGAACCATTGATCTATCCTTGCACTGATAAGAGATCTTTCAAAATGCATAGCGTAATGTTATGTAGATCATCCTACTTCTGAAAAGCCCTTCAGTTGTTGTGCTGTCCACCACTAGGGGTCAGGAAAGCTCCACGTAGAGGTCTGCATTCACGCGTTGGCCGAGCTTTGGAACATCTTCTGAGCTCATGCCTCGAGTGTAGATTTTTCATGGTCTGAATTTTGTCGATTATTTATTTAATTGCTTAAATAATAATGGTGTATTGTTTACTTTATTATTTACATGCTACACAATAACGTATCAGAAATGATTTTAAATAAAAGCAAATTTATAGTAATTTTTCATTTAAATATCCAAAATCCCTCTATGTTTATTTACTTAGTTATGCAGGGTCAGCGCCTCTGAATGCATGAACATAAATTTAATAGCACATATTATATAATCTCTATAACACTTTGTCATTAGGTCAGGTAGCTCATGAAAATTCAAAACTGGCACTGCCGTACCAATGTGTCTCATCCACTATAGTGTTATTCACCCTTTTAAAGATATGGTGAATATAAAGACATACAAAGAAATGCAGCTATGTACTAATATTATGCTTATAATACACATCTTTGACATCATTAGTTAGTAGCATTGCTGTCCATCCCTAGACTTCCAGCTCAGGCCAGCTTTCTGATTCCTCAGACTTCCCTGATTTATTCCCAGATGACCATGGCTTAACATTCAGGTAAATTGTTGCCTATTATACAGCCTGAGTCCTAACTGGGTATTTTTTAATGGTTTGATATATTTTGGACAGATGCTTGACGGGTATTTGCAGCACCAAGTGAAGTTATATATGAAGCATTTAAGAGTCTTCATATGTCACTGCAGCTTGATATGTAAATATGTATAATATTCTCACTGGACAGCTATACGCCATGAGTTTGCCCAGGGTCTGTCCTGGGATGGAGCTGCCTTTCCTGAAGACTTTTTCAAAGTCTGTAGTAACTATTTGCCTTCCTTATGGGCAAAGTCACTTTTTTTTTATTTATTCACCATTATGATGTTTGACTTGACCATGAACTGTAACTTTTGTTCTGTGTCTGTATGGTTTTCTACATTAATCTCCTGCCACGTGATTGGCTCATTGGATATTTGTAGGCATGAGCAGGTGTATAGGTGGCCAGTGAGTATATTATACGTATTTACATACAGTATCAAGCTGCATATCAAGGTCACTGTTTGACACAGAGAGACCGTGCAAACTTCATACACGTGCCATATTATCATTACTCTCATTTATTTACTTCCTGAGATAGATAAGTAGGATGGATTATACACCTACCTGTCATTTGCTATTGCCCTTTGCCTTGAGTTTTGTAGCTAGAACATGCTCGTGTGTCGCTTTCCAGGAAAGGTATTCTAAGCCAAAGTGGACTCGCTACCCAGATAAACAGCTTTAAACATTTCTTTGGACTGCCTAAGGCTTTTGCACAGTACTGTGTAAAATTACATTACACAATATAGCCATGTTTAATATGCATTATGAATGCTTTGTGAAGTTCTCAACTATTTTCATTACAGATACATAATGCAGTACAAAGCATCCTTAATGTTTCTTTATTGACCCTTATGACACATTATGAGGGCATTGAAGGCATCTATTCTGCATTATAGATGAGAGCTTCATTGTTCATTGGGGCTTATGAATTATTATAACCAACACTATAATTGTGTGTGTATATATATATACACACACACTCACACACCATTCACGCACACATGCACTCCTACGGGCAATTTATCAACTCCAATTAGCCTCAGCATGTCTTT
>JAABNX020000046.1:26203904-26238834 GCA_015163995.2 Mormyrus lacerda | reverse complement strand
TATACACATTAAATGGCTGTAAATGTAAGAATTCTCATATTCTCATACTGACCATTATAATGCATTATATCCATTCATCCATCCACCTTCCATACCTTCTTGTCCTATGCAGGGTTGCAGGGGTCTGGAGCTTATCCTGGGAGGTATGGGCACATGGCAGGGAATAACACAGGATGATGTGCCAAGTATGGAAGATCCTATCTGGGGATTTAAAATGGCATCAGAAGCAACTCTGAGAATTCTAGCTGTTTTCACTGCCTGAGAAGCGATCAATGCAGAAGCCTTGAAAACACTTGAAGTGTTAAGTTTGGCTTCTTGTAAATTTTTAATAGTAGTATTTCAGTTTTTGCAGGTCAATTCCAGAAATATTCGGGAAGCTCTCAGACTAGCCATGACAGCAGCTTCTGTTATCAGCTTCACGCTGTTTATAAATTTCCTTTCATAATTCATGGACAGACGCTTCAGTGACATTTCTTAAAGCACCACACCGGCACTATGAAAAACAGTTTTAGCCCTTCATTGCTTTGTAATGTGTTTATAACTCTAGAAACATACACAATAAAATATATTCTTGTAAAAAGTTAAACTGACTACTGACTGCAGACTTTATCCTTTATTTGTTGCAGCCTCCCTTTTATTCAGCAGAAATTTTTGCACATAGAATCACTTTCTAATTGTCACAAAACAGAAGACGTTAAACCATTTATACAGCAAATACATTCTACTGATTTTCCTTATTTTATTCATTTTTAATTAAAGTTTAGAGAACACCGTCCACTTGCTGTAATTTCATATTTGCTCATTTTAAAAGCAAAGTTTTACTTGTGTAATAAAACACTATTCAGACAGAGTGGCACATTGGCTGAATGGGTTGCAATGCTGTCAGGCAGCTCCAAGGTTGGGGGATTGGATCTGATCCCTTTCTGTATGTATGATCTGTTCGAATGTTTACAGTATAGGTTTCTTTCTGCAGCGGAAACACATGTAGTTATTTGAATTGGCTAATCTTAATTGCCCATAGGGTTTGTGTGAGCTTTGCACACTATGTTTCCTAGAATAGGCTCCAGGTTCACTCTGACCCTGTACTGGATAAGCAGTTGGAAGATGGGTCTGTATCAGTGTTTCCTAATCCGGTCCTCAGGGATGCACAGACAGTCCATGTTTTTGCTCCAACTCAGCTCCCAGTAGGGAACAGGGAGGGAGCAAAAATGTGGACTGTCTGGCAGCGTGCTCGGAGGGACCAAAAACATGGACCGGCTGTGGGTCTTCGGGGACTGGATTGGGAAAAATTGTTGTGTATTATTGATAATACTTAAGCTTTGGAGCCCCAGCAGTGATTGTCTCATACAGTCAGGCTCAACTCTGCTCTTTCAGAAGTTGGGAATCAGAATCACAACAAAGCAAACATATTTAGCATGGTATTTACAGGATATCGCATTCAGCCTTTGATCAAGGATGAAGTCTATCACAGTAAAAAGCTGACAGGGAAGAGTAGCTTAAATGCTAGTCTTGTTTGGGTAGCATGTTGACAGTTATTTATATGCCTGAGCTGCTTAACAGTTTACAGAAATGAATCAGAAAAAGAACAGTAAAGACCTTATTCACTGAAATGATGTATTGCCAATTAATCGCACTGGTATCTTTGACGCTAAAATACCATCTGAGATTTGATCATATTTTATAGAGTTTAATACCTGAATGAGCATGCGACATTGGTCATGTGACAACGCCAAGGTGAAATAATTCGGAAGCAGTTACAAGACAAAATGAATTGAAAACCAGCCTGTTGTGTTCTGTTAGCCTTTTGGCAACACATTAAGTGGAACAGAATTAAAAAAATGAATAATTCTCTTGTTAATAACTGACCAAATCTTCCATAACAAAATATGCAAGCCACAAATTTCAATATTTATTAAAATCAACATAGGTGCTGTTAAAGTATTATTATTATTTAATTTGGCTAATACCTTCATCCGAGTGAATTATAATTACCATGCTCAGATGGAAGTTACTGGCCCGGGAATTCTGCTAACTGTTTAGCATACCTGGTTAAGCTATTTCATTTATGAATGCTTGGTATGGGGCAGTACCACCTTGTCGCAGTTTTCATCTTCAACCATTTATTGAATCTGCTATTCAGTAGCAAACACTTCCTTCTTCAAGCTTCCTGTTTGGCCCCTTTCCTCTTTTTAATCCAATCAATAGTCTCTAACCTCAAATAGGTAAACGAATACATAAATCCCAATTGGCAGATTAAGAATGATATTAAGATATGAATAAGCAAATAACCAAAGTAAATTAAATAATTTGTACTAAGATAATATTACATATCAATATTTAGCAGGTTAAATTGACACCTTAAATGATTTCTGGCCTAGAAAGACACCATTTTTACGCAAGAAATGTTGTGCTTTGTTCATGAAGGTGGACAAAACTGTGACGCGAACAAGTAGTAAAGGCTGGGATATTAATGGAGTTCTGTTTTCATTGTCCACATGCTTATTAAAGCATTTGGTGACCATTTATGCCATGTAAAATGGGACATTGTCATCTTGAAATGTCCAGCATCCGTAAAGATAGCAATGTTTCAGTATGTGATGAGCATGATTACTCAGAATGGCAATGAATGTGTTGCTATATGCCTTTGCTCTCTAAGGTGCTGAATGGAGGACAATGTACCCCACATCGAAACATAACTAGCAGAACTCTTTTTGAGAAAATGAATGAAGGATGACTCACCAGATCGTGACTCACAGTGCCCGGTAGAGCGCTGCCTGCCTTCTCTGCACCACTAAATGTGCAAGAGGATATTCTGAAGCAGAGTGATATTGTTGTGACTTTCACATCAGCATCACTCTAGCCACTGATTCTTGTTAAACATATGCAAATTGATGAGTCTGGATGTTGTTCATAAGGTCTCCTAGCCAGGACAGTAAAAACGACAAACACAGACATCAGTTCAGCACCTTTCATATATTATTGTAGGATGTTCATTTTTTTAGTGGACAGGAACTTATCACATGTCGGGGGGGGCTTGGTAATCTTTATAACAAAAATGTGGTTGGCAGACCAGTAGGAGGCAGTGTTCCCCCCGGACCAATTAAAAAACAATAGATAGCAAGTTGTACTGCTGAGGGTGCTGTCCTCCAGATGGCAAAGTTGTTTGTTACGTTTTACTATAATTGGGTTTAAAATTAAATCTAAGTCGACACATTCATTGCGGTCATGAGCAGGACCGCAGCAAAACTCGTTATTCTGGTAAAGCACTAATACAAGATTATCCCAAAATGGCCTTATGCATTAATTTTGTTTGCCTTTTATAACGGTTATATAAATATCCTATTCTGATGTACATGTGGAACACACGAGATCCTATTTGCACAGAAGTGAATGTCTACCTCATATTATACACTATATGGACAAAAGTATTGGGACACACCTCTTAATCACTGAATTCAGATGTTTCATTCAGAGCCATTGCCACAAGTGTATAAAATAAACCCAACCATGCAGTCAGGTTTACAAAAACTTGTGAAAGAATGAGTCATTCTGAAGAGTTCAGTGAATTCAGTCCTGGTGCTGTCACAGGATGCCACCTTTACAATAAATCTGTTTGTAAAATTTCTTCCCTGGTAGATTTTATCAAACTGTAAGTGGTATTATTGCAAAGTGGAAGCGCTTAGAAGCAGCAGAAAGTGAGCCAGTGGAAGTGAGAGACCACGTAAATTAGCATAGCGGCGTCATAGTGTGTAAAAGTCGCCAATGCTCCATTGACTAAATAACTGCAGAGTTCTAAACTTTCTTTGGCATTAACCTCAGCACACATACTGTGTGCCGGGAGCTTCATGGAATGGGCTTCCATGGCCAAGCAGCTGCATGCAAGCCTCACATCACCAAGCACAATGCCAAGCGTCGGATGGAGTGGTGTAAACCATGCCGCCACTGGACTCTGGAGCAATGGAAACGTGTTCTGTGGAGTGATGAGTCATGCATCTTTGTCTGGCAGTCTGATGGATGACTCTGGGTTTGGCAGATGCCAGGAGAACATTACCTGCCTGACTGCACTGTGCCAACTGTAAAGTTTGATGAAGGAGGGGTTGGGTCAGGCCCATTAGTTCTGATGAAGGAAACATGTCATGCTTCGGCATACCAAGACATTTCTGGACAATTCTATGCTTCCAATATTGCATGAACAGTTTGGTGAAGGTCCATTTTCTGTTCCAGCATAATTCTACCCCAGTGCACAAAGCAAGGTCCTTAAAGACGTGGTCTAGTGAGTTTGGTGTGGAAGAACTTGACTGGTCCACACAGAACCCTGACCTCAACCCCATGGAACACTTCGGGATGAATTAGAATGGATACTGCAAGCGAGGTCTTCATGTCCAACATTAGTGCCTGTCCTCACAAATGCTTCTGGATGAATGGACAAAAAGTCCAACAGATACACTCCAAAATGATCTGGAAAGCCTCCCCCAAAGAGTGGCAGCTGTTATAGCTACAAAGGGGGGAGCAACTCTATATTGATGCCCATGGATTTAGAATGGGATGTCATAGAAGTTCCTGTAGGTGTAACCACCAGATGTGCCAATATTTGTATCCACATAGTGTACATTATGTAATATGTTGCCCATTTCACATATTGAAAGAGCACATTTTGTTATAAAAACCAGAGAAAAGTGAACAAATTTCGATAATTACTATCCAAATCATTTGGTTTTTATATATTTTTCATTTAGCAATTGTTCTCAAACATGTAATATCTTTCTTAAAGACACATTAAGCATTACATGCTGTCCAACATTTATATTGCTCTAGATTTTCTGGGTGCTGAGGTTAAGTTACGTACAGTTTTTACATGGTTTGGCTCACGACATCTTGGATACAGATTCAAATCTAGCATCTGTGACATGTCACTGTGATGTTTACGACACCATGGCAACACGGTATGACTAAAACAATAATTATTTAAAATAAATTAATCAAAATCTTCACACTCTTCTGTACTCTGTATATGGGTATAAAATACCAAACTGATTTATATTCTAATACAATAAATAATCAATTTGGTTACATAATTACTATTTATATCAATTGCAATTAGAATATAATAATTATATAAAGTAGCAACATCAATAGCCATATGACTGCTGCATTTTATTACTGTCTTGTTAGTAATACTTCATCCTACCATCATGTTTATGTAAATTCCATTCTGTACACATATATACACAGGTCCTCAGAGGAATTGTAAAGTAAGAAAATAAGACTTATGTGAACAGTGCTCTTTAGGGATAACCACAATGACTCCATTTCGGAACATCGCTAATAAGACTTTGGCATGGATAGAAGTCATGTAAGGACCAGGGATTCTGACCAGTTTGGCCTTTGTTTGATTGGAACAGCTATAGGCCTTTTACATAACAAAATTGCTGCTGTTTTCCACTGTGGAACTGCACACACCCAATAAGATAATCTCCGCCCAATTAGAGAAATAAAAAACAAATAGAAGGAGGCAGTCCCAATGACTAGAACAGGAATGAACACACACACACACACACACACACACACACACACATAAAAGTTTGCAATTAACCTTTGTGGGGACTTTCTATTCATTTCTATGGGGAAACTCTAATCCCAGCATGATGACCTTAACCCCTACCCAGCCCTAACCTTAACCATAAGTAACCAAACAAAATATGAAACTTTTGACATTTTTTGTTTTTTGATTGTATTCACAGATGTTTGCAAAAAACTGGAAAATGGTCCCAAGGGTGTCAAAATAACAGGTTTTTGTTTCATTGTGGAGAACATTTAGTCCCCACAATGTAATGTGAACATAATCCACACACACTCACTCTCATTGGCTTTATTAGGTTAGTCTGTACAATTGTTAATTGAAGCAAATATGTAACTGACCTATGTCGCAAAGAATTAAAGCAGTTCTAAAGGCAAAAGTGGTCCACTTGGAGACTAGCAAGTAGCATCTAACATCTAAATGCAAGGGAGTTTGTAAAAATTGCAAAAACGTTTGGAAATGACCTATTTTGTTTATGAGGTAAACAGAAATAGATTTAACAAATCAAATATAAAAACAACAAAAACAGGTATATGACATCATTCTGAGAAAGAGAGAAGAGGAGTCTGGTGTCCTAGAGACTTTGCATTGATGACTCACTGAGTCCCAGAGTCATTACACTGATCATCACACACCTCAAGGCTGGACTGGATGATAGCGAAGATAATCGGAAGATCATTCATAGGTATATTGTCCTTACTATGTGCAAGGGGCAATACATGATGTACTATGATGGTCTACTAAGACTGAAAAGTGGAGGGGTAGGTCTGTGGATGTCCATTATAGCATGAAACCTACCCTGGACCTCCACATATTTTACTAGCTGACTAGAGGCATTTGATTAAAAGATTATTAATAAGAGCACTTTTACAGACTCGGACTTTTTATACTGGCACTCTGCTAAGGTGTTTGCCCTGCTGGGCTTGTAGCCCAAAAGATGAGATCAATTTTTGTCATTGTTCCACAGTCTAGTAGGGATTTTGAGGATTCCATTATGCTCCATCTATATATGTCTGCTGAGATGTTTGAAACATTTCCAACATGCAGAACATCCAGAAAATCTGAAAGTAAGGGAAAGTTGAATCAGATGTAAAAAGAGAATGAATGTATCCAGACAAGTATATGATAGGTATAAAATAATGCTGATTTGATTAAGAATTAAAGTTTTACAGTTGGTGTCGGTTGTGCGATCTATGAATTGAGGCTATTTACATGCACTTGGGTTATGATTGGCTGTCATATCAGACATTGTTTCTCTGACAGTGTATGTTTTCCACGTACATTCAGCTTGGTATACTTAAGTAAGGTCAGCAGTAGCATATCTGAGCACTTCATTAGGTGGGATTTGTTACTGCAGTACCCAGATCAGATCTCTAGCTTGCCTACATAGATTTAACACATTTTTTTTCTTTCTGTACAGGGTTGATGTGAGATTAAATAAATGTATGCTCTAAATATAAGAGAATCTAAAAGCAAATAAAGGACTGTAACTGTAAAGATAAAAAAAATTGTGCGACACATTTTCTGTACAAAGTTAAACTGTCAGAAATGAATGAATAACATTATTCCCAAAAAATATCCTTTTCCAAATTCTCTGAGCTTTCTGCTGCTGACTGGCCTGCCTGACGAACACGAAAAGGAAGTTGTCTGCACACTCTATGCAAAAATCCAATTTAAATGCAAAGCAGCCCATTGGTGAGGAACATCTGGGCTAAAACGACACAATGAGAAGTGTGTTGTCAGCCAAACCCACAAAATGTTCATTCAGAATAGAAGGGGGAAAACTACTATGAATTGCAGTTATTATTTGTTTAAATGAACAATGGAGACACATTTAACTCCATCTATATCTTATAAAATGAGAGTCATTGGGTAGTTCATAACTATTTCCTTCCAGCTTTATCACTGTAAGGAACTGTATTCAAATTCTCTTCAGTCATGCGTAAATCAGTATGGCACTTAACCTCGTATTAGAGTAGAATTTACACCATTAATGTATCCATTTCAAGTGTTTTATTCTTCCTTTTACTCTGGTTTTATGTATCATGTCTGCTGAGCAAACATTGAAATCTGAAGCCAAATGAATTCTTGACATTAAACTTCTTTAAATACAGTATTTATGCTATATTTGATGTGCTGCAATATTTCTAAGTCATTTTGAAATATCTAAAATTGAAGTGCACTTGTTCTAAAATTTAATATATCCGTAAATCAGATTGAATCTATCCTACATATAAATTCCATTAAATGTTTCAAATTATTTAAAGATTTCTGGAAAAAACTTTTATAGATAGGTGGATATCGCTCAGCAGACATTGTATACGGACAGATAAATAACTGTAAAGTCAAAAAGAATTAGAAGTAATGTCTTGCTGTACAAGTATCAGTGTACATAGCGCTACACCTCCAAAAATCTCCTTCTGTGAGTATTAGAACTACAGTCTGTTTCCCTATTTTGTTCTCAGTTAATTAAAAATATGCATTATCAAAAAACTGTATAAAACCGTTTTTTATACAATGTGCAAAAAGGCAATAAATTTAGTAAACCTTTTCTAGCGTTTCATGAAATATTTCAGAATTACTTCAGAATGTTACATTACCATCTTTAATCAAATTCAGACATATATATGTGTGTGTGTGTGTGTGTGTGTTCTTTGTTGTTTATTGTACAGTATTTATACTAATTTTCCATTTTTAGTTTTATGTAATCAACAAAGAACATTCCATGTGAGTTTTGCATCTTTGAATTGTCTAGAAACATCTAGACCTGTGAGATGTTCTGCCAAACCCGTCAGCGGTACCTTGGCTGCGAGGGTTTGATGCAAGTTCCCACGTTGTGGTTCTTCTTCACTTAAAGCTACTTAATCACAGCACATAGGGGACATTCACAGACTCCAGAAGTGCTTTAGATCAGCAGTAAAGATGCAGTATAAAAAGCAACTTTCCAAAGGGGAAAAGTAAGATATTGATTTATGTTCAAGCCTTAGCTTTCCATAATCTCTTCTAATGACATAATAGCTTTGTCTGAGTTTGCATTTAATGCTTGTTGTCTACTACTGTCTTCTACTATTATGTTGAAACATTAGAAATATGTCAGTATCCTTCCCATATTTGTACTGAATATAAAATTCTTAATGTAAAGAAAGCACATGTTCTGTAGCCCTGGCTGTGATGCTCTGATTTTATACCTTATACCTCCTTATATATATTTATACCTTCCTGATATTTTATAGGATATACCATACATATTTCATTCTCGATGTGTGGGTAAAGATGGCATGTTCTCCCTGTTTGTGTGGGTTTCCTCCGAACAGTCACAAATGTCCTCCAAATTATTCTTGGGCACCACCTTGCGATGGCACACCTCATACCCTGTCTAGCGTTTCCTCCCAATGACCCTTCATTATCTGAGCAGTTAGGGAAAATCAATGACAACGCCGATTATCAATCAGCTAATGTGATTCAGCTGAAGAACATGATGGTTTTGCAGTCTTGACTGTAACTGTGAACTAGGAGATAAACATACGACGCTGCCAAAGCTTCCACCAGGTGTGTGCTAGGAAACTGGAGCAAAATATCAGCGGATCACTCCCTGAGGAGGCTTTGCCTAAGCGAATGCTGCCATTTGTCCATCAAAGCCTTCAGTGCACATTCATGAACGCAGATAGTCTGCACAATGCCACTGGAATTAAAAAAAGAAGTCAACCAGCTCGTCTAAAAGTAAACGTGCATTTTCACAAACATGCTCCTCTCTGCCAGTGCAGTGGGAAGGTAATCACGCCTTTGTGCTCGGTTAGAGGAGCAGTGAACCCTGGAAAGCTGTATCTTATTTCAAGGTTTAATAGGTTATTATGGAGTGGCCAAACCAGACAAGCCCAGCAGGATGTGGAGCGGCGGGGGACTGAGAAAGCCTACATCTGTGTTTTTTAAGGTCCTGCCAAAGTCGATCGAACTTGATACTGCATGACTTCAATGTGCAGGAATGCAAGTTTCCTTTTTTAAGAGAAGGTTTGGACAGAAACCCAATGAGATTTCCATATGGCAGCCTTGGGGGTATAATCCAGGATTTCCTATAATAGCTGTTACAGTCATAGCCAGTCTTGCATGAAACCTCATCAGGAACAATGGGCTCATTTTTAAATGTCGTTATTTATTTATTTACTATCTGGTTTATTTTCCCAACTGTCCCTTGTTATCACCTCATATATTCTGCCTGGTGCCTGTCTCCCGTGACCTGCAACCGAAGTGCAAAAAGATGGCCCCAACTGGAGTCCAAATATGCATCTGCTGGGGAAAAAAACCATAACGCCGACACTAATTAGGGATGGATATGGGTACAGATCGTTAGCACCTAATTTAGGATGATGACGGCGGAGGGGATGGTTTAAGACTTTCACCGATTGCCGATCCTCCGCAATAGGCAATGTTCCAATAACTGCACTGCAAATGGGTCGTCGATCTGTGTGTCTAGCATAGCATTTAATGTTTTTGGTGCTAAAGACATAAGACTTGCAACGTCTAAATGTAAAGGAGGCAAAAAAATCAGTGTGTATTTAAATTATTCAGATATGAGCCAAAAAAGAAAAAAACTCCTATGCAAAGGCCTGCACAGTCACAAGGAAATGATTGCGTAGGAAATTAATATTTTCCTAACCACAGTGACGTAACACTAAAAATGCTTATGCTTTGTTATTGTATTTCGCAGAGTTTCTGTTGAACTAAATATATTATGTAGCTGAAGAGGCGGATCATTGCTACTTTAAAGTCTTATTACCACGTCTGCGAAAACTGCTGCATGCATTAAACCAAAGAAAAGAACACAAACGACAGTTGCGGGGATTTCAAAGGCTGACCTCAGCCCTCAGTGAGAACACACAAATAAACACAGGTTCCAAGGCCCAGTGAACTCTTGGCTTTGTGAGGCGGCAAGATATTTTCCACCGCCGCTCGTTTTTGTGGTTTTGCAGATTTTTATGAAAAATAAGTGCTCGTCTCTGGCAATGGAATCCAGCTCCTTCCATGCCAAGGGTCATATACTGTTTCTTTTCTTTAAGATTCAATAAATTGGACTTCCCAGAATGCCTAATGAAATCCAGGCCCTGTGTTTTTTAACCGCAGGTAAGTACACAATGGTTCGCTTGTTGGCTCCTTCCATTTAATCTTCATTACACTCTCCGTGTGTTTATATTCTGGGTCTCTCATCATGGGCCGAGGGACGCCCAGACCGTCATGCAGCAGCGTGGAGACGAGACGAACCGCAGAGGCTACAGCCACTGGGTCAGCGCTACTTTCAAGACAAAGAAGACATTTTGAAGAGCTCCTTTAAATTATCGTCGAAACACCCAGAAAAGTAGTATTCTCAACATTTTCACCAACCTACTGCACATAACGTTCCTCAGGCAGTTTAGATGACACTCCAGCTTCATGAATCAATATGTGACATATGTAAATTAATTGTATAATTAAGACTAGTGACACCACCTTTGATGGAATGATGATATCGATGGGCCTAAGACGGTGTTTCCCGATCCGGTCCTAAGGGACCCACAATCGGTCCATGTTTTTGCTCCCTACTGGTAGGGTAGGGAAGGAGCAAAAACTTGGAATGTGTGTGGGTCCCCGAGGACCAGATTGGGAAACACTGGCCTAAGAAAACAATGAATCCACTCATTTGTGGGTGGTGCAGTGCGCTTCCACAATTTAAGCTGCTTCTGCATATTGTATATGTGATTAAATGGCAAAAGGTGACATCATTGTCGGCAGTTTCCAATTAGATGTTATTTTCATGATGTTAATGGTTCTAGCCTAGAAGACTTCTCATACTTTAATACAGGTGGTAAATTATAACAGTTGTCTTTTACTGGCATTGCAAGACATCTTTGTGCCATGAATGCTTTTATGGTGAAATCAAAATAAAATCAGTACCAGAGCTTTTATGCAGCATGTTCAAATATAGAAATAAAAATATCTCATCACATCCATTCTAAGCAAAGTATGTTCCTACATTTACAGCGCATGTTTGATCTTTTGAACAATATTTGGGGATATTTATTTATTTATATTATTTGGGGATATTTTCTTCATGTCTTGCCAGCACTATGCATATATAACAATATGAGCAAGAGAAATCAGTAGAAATGGTAAAAATAGCAATAAATGTGCAGCACATTGGTTTTAATGTATATAGATAAATAGAGTGATAAACTATTGATAGCAAAAGTATTGATGACATTAAAACATATGTACGGTGTACAGCACCTTCACACCAATCACACTGTTAAAATGACATCTGTTACAATGAAGAACATTTAATTCCAAAGCATGACTGAATGCCCAAAAGAAACCCGTGTAAATCCAGAGAGAGAACACGAGTCCCACATGCACTGCCAAAAACTGCACACATGCAGAAATTTCAATTTAAGAAATCATGATCATTTATTTCCTAGCTTATTATTGCTTTATAGTTTCCATTCCCCTCCTCAAAAATGATCAATTTTTATTATATCAAGTTAACATTGGAATTGTGTGTTAAATTAAAAGTTATAAAAATAGCACTGAAGGTGGGCATTTGAGTTTGTGCAGGACCCTCCAATCCACCAAACTGGTGTCCAGTTACAAAAGAGGAAGTTGACATGTCCATCCTCTTTATCCAGAGCAAGACCTCTTTCAGTATTTGAAAGCTCAAGGTTGCAGAGGCCAGGTTATGTTGTTCAACCAGCGAAAGCGGGGATCTTATCCGACGCTTGCGAACTCCTTCGGGGTCCTGCTGGTAATAGCATTCACGTGCTTCCCATTTCTTATCCGTGTTTTCATTTTAATGGATCACTCCAGCCATTTGTCAACGTCAAGTCAACCTGAAAGATATCCACAGGGCCTGTGCGCACCTCTGTCCTCCACATTCCACCGCCGATCAGGCAGGCTTTATATGGCTAAAAAGCACTGCGCGCTCCAGAACGCAGACTGCCCAAACATCAGAAGTGGTTTCCAGATGTTGACACAGACAGACAGTAATTGGAGCTCACGATGGCTTCCAGCTGCAGTGGCCCCCGTCCAGCAAATTCTCAAAGGGAGCGAATGTTGTGTGCCATAACTCACACTGAAAAGTTTACAATAATAATAATAACATACTCCGCTGCCTTGCAAAGAAAAATGGACTTTGTGATTGCAATAATTGGCCGCTTTGTTTTCCTTAAATCCCTCGGAGGAGAGGAGCAGATCATTGGGCAAGTGCTGTACAGTATGATGCAATCACGGGGTGGGGGGTGGTGGGGCTTGGTGGCCAATGAAAGGTTTGCACTGTCGAGGGAATGAGCCCAGAGGTCAAAGGGCAAGCCTCTAATCTCAACCTGACTCATCTTTCAAACAAGCAGAAATTTATTTAGCAAGGTCTCTCAAGCAGGTTGGATAATCTTCTCCTCATGTCCTATAGATTGTCCTAGATGGACTTGACCAGCAGTGTGTTCTGTGTATATATACCATGATACAGGTACATAAAAACTAGCTTACCAAAAGTAATGAGCACCCATCTCATGTCCCTCATGAGTATTGGGGAAGAGGACCGCACACTCCATGTCTTTGTTTGTCACACCATGACGGTGTCGTCTAAAGTATGTTTATGTAGTCAGTGATTTCCTTAATCATATTACTCCATAGCCATTCAATATTAAATAGTGTCACTAGTTTAACAGTTAAATGTTTTACAAGGGGGAAAAAGTTTCTTTCTAAATATCTTACAGTGTTTCCACATGGATTGAACCAGAACAGGGACCATATCTTGTAGAAACTGTTTGTACATAATTTTGATTAGAATTTACACTGGATTATACATTTATAAAACCAGAATCTGCCATGTGGTCAGTTAATTGATAAATTACTCACAGTGAAAGTAACCATATGGCAACTAAGCCCAGTGCTAACATACTGTCTATTGTACTTAGACCATAAGGCTAATCGTCTTTGGTCCAGATGGATTGATGCAAGCCTACCAAAGTGTACTTTGTGCTGGTGAATCACGCAAGTTCATAAACAAACAGACGTAAGCAGCATGTTGAAGGGGATTTAGTGCTATGTTAACATTCCATTCACATTTCCCAAGATTGTCATGAAGTAAAATACAGACCCATCGATGATCTGTAACTGGAAAACTTCCAGATGTTGAGTATGGAAAATTTAAATGCCTCATATTTTGGGAGAAAACCCTGCATAGTTTGTTTCCACAGCCTTTTCAGTTGTATGGTCCCCAGTGTAAATCATCATGCCAGTTGCATATGGAAAAGCCAATTTTTGACATCAGCCTTCTTTCATCTGGAAAAGGCTGTCTGCTTTTGCCTAAGTGAAAAACTGCCACCCAGGCCCAAATCACTGGTTTTCTGTAAGGGTGGATAATGTTTTTTTTTTTCTTTTCAAAACATTTCTTGGTATGTTTTGCATCCCCAAGTGGCCACCAGTTTTAGCTGAGCAGCAGGTGAGCGTACAGGCTTGGTTTTAATATTGCATGCGTTCAAGCACATTTGTGGATCTTTGCTATAAATTCTGCATGATGACCAAACATGAGAAAAAGGAATAGCAGAAGATAAATAAATAAATTGAATTTATGAATTATTATACAAATCTTACATATACATATGTATGTGTGTGCCAGTCAACTGTTATTCAATCGTTCATTCATTTGTTCGTTTGTTTACATTCACTGGTAAAAATACTTACTTACTGTTGGAAAAAAAGTGGAGGAACAGAATCTTACATAGTTTTTGTTCATTCTATATTTGATGACGTGATTTCAGCCACTTGTCTCTGATTTAATTGGCTGAATGTGCTACTGCCCCCCCCCCCACCCTCTCAGCGGACTCAACAGTCAAGTCAGCACTGCATATTCAATAAAATGCTTTCCTTCTCTCGATGGCAGCAATTTCCAATGTAAATTTATATGAAAGCCTATTTATTTTGCCCAATAGGTTGTCTAGCTCTAGTCTACAATCATTTATCACTGGAAATGTTCATATTTCTCCCAGGACTGCTCAGATAACTATTGACAGACATTCATTTAACACAAATTACACAACCCAGAATTATATATAAAGCAGGTGTTTATGAAAAATAATAATTGTAATTGTAAATATATATAAAAAAAACCCCACTAAAACAGAATGCGTCTTACCAGTAAATAATAGTAAGAAACACTGGTAAAGCATGAATATGATAAATCAAACATAATTATTGGTTTAGTTGTCGGGGTGGGGGTGTTTTAGTTTTGTTCCAGACACAGTATGTCTATATAGATTTAACATCCAACAGTGACATATAATGCGTTTTTCCTATTGTATACTTTAAATAAAGGATTTGGTCATTTGTTTATGGTAGCAGCAGGCACTTTTTAAAAATAACTGGATTTCATCCAAGGACTGACCTTAATCACTCTTGCAAAAAAACAGGGTCACCTTGGTTAGACTCAATCAATCAATAATCTGATCTGAAAACATTTAGTTTGGTTAACAATTTTTTTTCAAATGTTTGTTGAACACAGATCTTCAGGGAATACACCCCCTATTATGGTTGGAGTGACCTACATTCGCGAAAAAACTGTTGTGTCTTGGACAGGTGAGTCTCTGGGGAGGGGATGGCTGGGGTGATTTCATTTTGTCCCCAGGGTTTTGCACAATCTGGAAATGAGCTGCTCTATTACCACTGGGACGTCAGATACAATTAGCTAAACCCAGTCTCAGTCTCCAGTTTAAGGAACAAAATGAACTCTTGCACTGCCTTCAACGGGTGATGTAATCATTTCATTTGACTCATCGAGCTCCGCTACAGTCATATACATCCACAACACATGAATAAACCACGACTGACGATCATTTTGTGAAAATGGCTGCTACTTGATCCAGATATCAAACATGGGAGGTGGTCGGTCATAAAGAAATGGATGCAATGTATTGTCTCTCTAAATAGTAGCTATGAATTACATGAGATGCATTTCTTCCCATTTTTGCCAAGGCAAAGAGTGCCCCATTGAGAGTCATACTGTACTGACAGGAAGCTCTGAAAATGATTGAGCAAAGAACTGCAGACACTCAACATGCAGCACAGTCATAAAGGATGCGTGTTTGTAACAAGGACATTCTGGCCACAATCAATAATCAGCCATAAACTACTTTAAAACTGCAAAAGTAGCTGTGCAGAATTAATGGAAATTTCTTCAACAGGACTATTTTTAGCCAACACTACAGTGGCAAACTGGGTCAGTAAACAGCAAACTACACTGCTTCGCTAGCGGGGTCTGGGTAGCTGCACAGATGGTGTCAGTGACATTTTCATAAATGTTTGTTGGAGATGTATGTGCTGAAAATGACACCATGCATCACGTGCATCAATTTATCACAAGCGCTATTTCCGTTAGCCAAGACTGTGCATTTCATAGTTATTTATTTATTTAAATCTGATTTTTTTTATAGACCGTCATATTGCAACAACTTTCCTTTTGTAACTTAATATAATATGATATCACCATACAGGATTTTAATCATCTTCAGTTTGTGTAATAATCATTTATTGTTTACTGCAAAGTCTGCCTTTGCATTATTGGTTAGCTCAATTCAATAATGTTTCTTTGCTGAAACCATGGACCGTTTTACTAGCTGAATGTGCTATTCACAATTTATTCATTTTAAGTGCAGAGCTGATGTTGTTAAGTTTTGGCACCAAATAGTTTCCATGCTGTACACACTAAAGCAGTTAGCAGAGGCCACGAAGCCACAAAAATGGAGCATATGGTCTTGTGGTCCCGCCAAATGAAAAGGGCTACAATCCAGGGGTAAATCAGCTTTTTTTTAAACAAATAAGTCCCCACACTGCCAATATTATATGCCAAGCTATCAAAATTAATACTTTTTGTGGGCTACAAATATTTTAAAAGGCATTTGGCTTGAAAGATTTATATTGGGAAACAAATATTCCCGACTGTTCAAATATCATGCGGGGATACAAACAGTAACTATGATTTTAGTATTTATTTATATGGGAATACAGTGACTAAAACTCAATTCAGGCAAATGTCATGTAACCAAGCTTGAAACCAATCAATATCATGTAACCAACCAAACCTGAAATTACTTTCAAAAAGCTTTGATTTCAGGCCATCAACCTTAAGAGATACAGGAGCTCTGCAGGCTGATACACTCGAAGACTTTAACAGAGGCCTTTTCTCTTGTCTTCAATGGGCAAAGAGTGTCACAGTGCAGCTAACAACTGGAGGACATCAGTCAGTTTGGATAAACATCCCACTGTCCCCAGCCGTGTCAGAAGTCTCATATCCAGAGCACAGCTACGGTGTCCCTTAGGTTTTATCGGTGACAGCATTGTAAATAAGTAAAGGGATTCTTTCTCAGGTGCTGCACAGAGGTTGTGTATAGAACCTTATCTATCACTATATAACTATATAATATATTCGGTGTGCCACCATAGCTGTGAATGCGACAAATAAAAATCTTGAATGAAGCACTCTATAACCTAACATACAATTTTGTTCTTCAGTTGAAAGGACTATTGCACTTTTTTAAGTTGAAAATTATTGTATAAGATGATTTTTTTTCCCATAAATAATCTTCAACTTTAACTATGTATATAGTAGCCTGGAAACAATGGACCACCTGAGAAGCGTTGCTGTGACGGCAGCCGTGTGCCGCTTTGCTGTGATTATGGTTGTTTCTGTGTATATTCGTTTTTAAAATACATATTGGTAATTGTGCTTTGTGGTGATCCAGGGTAATGATTTCTCCTATAATTCATTGTTAGTGTTTCTTCTGTAAAAGCTTA
The DNA here is from genome assembly GCA_015163995.2 of Mormyrus lacerda. Taxonomy (NCBI): domain Eukaryota; kingdom Metazoa; phylum Chordata; class Actinopteri; order Osteoglossiformes; family Mormyridae; genus Mormyrus; species Mormyrus lacerda. The sequence continues at coordinate 26,221,445 of JAABNX020000046.1, read as the reverse complement.
CAGACAGGAGAAAATATCTTGGCTAGTTTGAGGTCTGCATCCCACACCAGGAAGGACACAGGGGTCCTGTAGAGACAAAGGAAGGGCTTGTCTCGTTCCAGGACAGCATCTGGCAGCAAACTGATATTTACAATGCACTCTAGCCGCTAGCTCTCCATGTACGCTCTCCTGCCAGCTCATTTCCCCTTCTGGAGCTCTTACCAGAGTGATTCACTATTATTTGACTTATTGGAAAGAAAGGGACTACCCGTCATCACGCCCTTGCCATAAACTTTTCTACTGGACTGTGTTTGCAGAATATTTTCACACAAATTAAATTGTTGATCCCAAGGGAAAGACACATAACACTTAATTTGCAAACAATTATATTTCAATGCTTTATTTCTTTGAGTGATTATAGATACTGTATGAGCTGGAAATTAAATATCGTAAAGATGGGGTGGTAGAAGGAAACTTGTAGAATTAAACAAAAATCAGCAGAGACACAGACATAAGAATAACACTTTAAAGTTAAAGCTTATTGGAACTATAAGTTGGGAGAAATGAATGTAACATCACTATATGCAATCCCACAATAAATATACAAAAAGATTATTAAATTAATTTCTCACCAGCCACGTTAATAGGAACACCTGTTAAACTGTTCATTCATCTAAATGTCCAATCGGCCAATGATGTGGTAGCAACTAAATGTCTAACCTCACACAGACAAAGGTCAGGAGCTTCAGTTAATGGTCAGATCAAACATCACAATGGGGAGAAATGTGATTTAAGTGACTTTGACTGTGGCATGGTTGCTGATTCCAGACAAGATGGGTTGGATTGAGCTCCTATTTTCACAGACAACATTCTCTAGCATTTATGCAGAATATTGTGAAAACCAAAACATTCAGTGAACGGTAGTTCTGTGGGTAGACATGCCTTGCTGAAGAGAAAAGTTATAGGAGAATGACCAGAATGGTTTGAGCTGACAGGGTGACTACTGTAAATCAAATAAACTTTCCTTATAAAAATGATAAGCATAAAAGCATCTCTGAATGCATATCAGATCGAACCTTGAGGCGAATGCACTGGGATCCGCTCCTATCACCTAGGAACACGTGTCTGTGACCAGTGTAGCTCCAATTTCACTGAAACTAGACAGTTGAAGATTGGAAAAAAATTTGCAATCCGATGAATCTCAATTTCTGCTGCGGAATACAGATTGTAGGGTCATAACTTGGCATAAATGTCATGAATTCGTGTGATGAACTTGTCTTATGTCAGCACTTCAGACTGGTGGAAGCACCTGTGCTGCAATGACGTGGGGGCTATTTTCTTAACATACATTGAGTCACCTAATACCAGTCGATCATTGTTTAAATGCCACAACCTATCCCAGAATAATGCATCACGTCACAATGCACATCTCATTTTAAACTGCTTCCATAACCACTACAATGAGTTCAGTATTCTTCAATGACCTTCTCATTCATTTGAATACAACAGAGCATCTTTGGCAAGTGGTGGAAGAGGAAAAGAAATCTGGATCTGATAAATCTGCAGCGATTACTGACGCAATCCTTTCAACGTAGACCAAAATATCGATGGAATACTTCTAGCACCTTGTTCAGTCCGTGGCATGACGAATTTCGGCTACTCTGAAAGCGAAGGGGGACTACAAAGTATTAGAACAGTATTCTTAATAAAGAAGTGTATGTGTGTACATGAACATGTGCTTGGTGGATGTTATTTTAGGATATTCGGTGTGTTTAAAATCTGCCCAAAGACTGATTAAAATATAAACAAATTAAGCTGCAAAAACTGAAGGCAAAGCCTTATTTAATGACTGTGTTTGTCCTGTATGAATTTTAATCAAGGGCAGCTAACAGCCAGACACTTAATGTAATTTAGGACAAATTATCTCGTTCTCACCTGTGTTTCTGTAATTAACTACTAATTAATTCTCCATTATCAAAGACCTATTTAGACTACCTACATACCAGCAGAGGATGTATTATGAACTATTATAAAATTTGTAGTAGTAAATGTGGTATATAGACTAAATTGCCTTTCATCAATCATACCAGTTGAGGGTACATTTTATAACATGATATATTGCTTTTCCAATCCCTGTTTAAGATGAAATATAAATGGAGTATTAATAATGTGGGAATCTGAAAATATGTCTCATTCAATAAAATCCTTATTAACCTTTGCTGAAATTTTTTTGCAAAAATTTTAGCTTGAGTACTCGGACACCTCCGCATTAACTTTTGCAGCACAATTTTATTAAATTATTTTATTTAAAATTAATTACTTTATCAAAGTAAAATGTAAAGGGATTTAGCCCAAATATATAGCATTCTTTAGTTTTCGACTTCAGCTGCCCAACTTCTTAAAATATGGATTAGTAGATAATCAACATGAATTCATCAAACCTCGTGCATGTTGCCCAGCTATCTAAACAATGCTTTTGACTTTTTATAGTTTAACACCTTTATGCTGATTAGCTGGTGATTAAAGGCAGAATGATTGACCAAGTTTTCAAGAAACAGTCTTCGTCGCTCTTAACCTGATTAAGCGTAAGCATATGGGGCGTAGTGTAACGGTTCATTGCCTGGGTGCTTGTGGACGGCCGTGTCCTCTGCAGTGAAGGCTGGAACAGGTGTGCTTGGTATGATAGCTAGAGATGTCTGTTCCAGTAACGCTACGCGTTGAAATCACTCCCGCACGAGGCAGCCGCTCCCCTGTCATAACTGACAACGGGACATAAGCTCTGTCACCGTGCGCCCAAACAAATGCATACACATCCCCACTCCTCCATATAGCTCATCGTTTGTCGTCATGCGCCCAACTGTTAGCTGTCAGCATCCTCCTGCTAATTAATGTGTGCACAACAAAGACAGCATTGATTTCATTACCAAGTATTAACATCTGTAATTTCAAACATATGTCAGGTGTCAAAGATGCCTTTTGTATGCAAAATATATTCTCATAAGTTGTCATTTGTAGAATTTAGGTTATACTTTCAAGTTTTATACAGTCATGCATGGAGACCTGCATTCATAAATATTAACTTCTGAGTAACTGGAACCTGTAAGGGAAGCACAATATTTGAGTTGGTATGTAAAATCTAAATGTAGAGTTCAGATGCTCAAAAAATGTAAGAAGCGTTAAAATGGCTGACTCATGTCCAAGAAACTTACACTTTGTTCCCCTACATGCTGAACAAGGTTGATCAATTACCATTTATTTATTTAGCACATGCTAAACTAGGTCAGTAACCTTTGGGCTGTGTAAGAAAATATATATTACCCTGTGCAAACTCCCAATGTACTATAGCATTGCTGCTCGTGACACTGGCTCCTTTATAGTCACCAATTACAATGACTGTGGACATTTTTCTGGTTGATGTGTGTGGCCACTAGATCATTCATATTTGTCATTTACAGATAAGGAACTGAGCAGTATCGCAACTGCTCATTAATAGTTCGGTCTAAATTCAGAATCACATTACAAATATACGCTTTGATGTGCAATTTTTGATTTGCTACATCTACGATCTGAAACGAAATGGCAAGCAGTCGAGCCTGATTAATCACAACTATGTATCTGTGAGAAAAGATGTATATCTAATCAGGAACACGGACACATCCATTTGAACAAGGCCCAATAGCTTTCACTCTGCTGGTATTGCGAAATTATTACTTGTGTAATATGAAGACAAAACAACGTGCAAAGTTATTAATGACTGCCGTTAATTAAGTTGTCTTTACGAACCACATTGCCGCATGCGTGTGGTATGAGACTGTCAGTACTATGTGTCATCTCAACGTTCTGTTTAATAAATCAAAACATTGGCAGGCAACAATGAACATTATGGCCCTGAGTTGCTGTAAAACAGTTATCTGCTCTCTCTTTTTGGCACCTGCAGCAAGTTTTTATATAAATGATTCGGCTGTGAGTGATGCATGTCTTTTACGGTGCGACAAATGCTGTAATGTTTAAATGGCATCTGGGACTTTATTTTTCAAGTCAAAAAGCTAAAGCTCAAATCCACAAACTGTAAGAGATATACCAATCTGATATACCAATCTGTTCACTCCAATGCAAGCAATTTGGGATGTTTGCTTATAAATATGATTCCCAGTGAATAATTATGACTTTACAAATGAAGCACTGAAAGAAAGAAATAAGAAAAATATTTGGCTGCAATTCAGTGGAAATCCTCTAGTGTGTCAGTCCAAATATTCTATACTCACCAAAAAATTAAATGCGAACTGTGCCTATTTGGAAAAAAAAAAAAAACAATATCCACAAAAAAGTATTAAAAAAGGATAATTACATCAATAATTATAAATGTATTGTCTCCATACTCTCAAACAATAACGGTCATTTTTTTCTTTTTGGCTTTAAAGAAAGACAAATTTCAGAATTATTGAACTGGAATAAAATCAATTCGGCCATGTACATCGTGACAGATAGTAAATGTAGGTTTTATTTCGCCAGCATGCTGTAAGTATTAATCTATACAGTAACTGGAACCCAATGAATCCACTGAGTTCTGGTCCGACAGGGCTTGATAAACTATTGTTTAGGCAGACTGGAACTTACTATACAAAAAGCACAAATTTCAGCTATAAAGCCCAAACAGCTGGGTGTGGTACCTCAGTGGTATTTGTGTGTTACAAAACGTCGAAATGCAGTTTGACTTTGACTCTTTGTTTTCAGCTGCTTTCATTGCTGTTGTTGTTTTTTTCTTTAATAAAGAAATACAAAAATAACTGCTGAGAGGGGAAAATGTTCTCGGTCCTGGAACAGGATTAGAGGATGCTGAGTGCAGCCACAGGGGCTCCTTCTATGAAAAGAAAAAAAAAATATTATTATTTCTTGCTTACTCAGCACCAGCACAGGAAGGCCAGCGGGTGCGCGGCCAAGAGGCCGAGAGACACTGGAGCGGGGTTTGTAACGGTGACTGACTTTAACCGACGCTTTTACTATCGCATCTACAGCATGGGAGTAACTGCCCCTGTGGTGCCGTGGAGTGACCTGCAAGAGACACTGCGGCCTGGAACATAAAGGATAATGTCAGCTTCATTCAAGCAGCCGGGCTCTGCATGCGTCACACAGGTATTTAAGGTACTAATTACCGTCTATTAAAATAAACTACAGGTCATCTGTTGTCTTAGATTGGGCTTTAGATTACAGCATCTCTAACAAAGTCGCATGCTTTTTTTTTTTTTTTTACAAGGAATCTAAGACAACCTGAGACACTTTTTTGTGGAAATAATGTCAAGCTTGAGATTGTAAAGGAGAAGAGAGCACAACGATATAGCATAAATATTACATATTTATTGGCTGATTCAGGTTCAAAGAGGTTGTCAGGCAGCAGTCATGTATGACATGAAATCAAGACTAATAAAAAATATAAAATAAAAATCTATACTACTGCACATGTACACATCAACCTCAGAGGTGAGAGGGCCCAATCCCAGCGCTTGGATAAAAATATGCCGTAAGATACATACAGTATATACTGTCAGTGACATATGTCGTTATTAAAATGATGAAGCGTGCTGGGAATAGTTTAATTACTTCCGGTAAATGAATGCCACCCAACAGTCTTGGGACACAGAGGTGAAATTATAATCATCATTGACATGATATTGATACAGTGACAATGCAGTGTAACCTTTTCATTTCATATTTATTTACTCAGCAATACATGAAATGCATGTAGACCCCTTTTTATTAGGGAAAACCAATAAATGTGATATTACAAACGCATCACAATTCCTTAAACGAGGTTAGGGAGGCCCAGGCCCAGGAAGCTTGTATATTTAATTTGAATTGACTTTATGTTCTGAGGCACCATAAAGTTTACATGAGAATCCTGTCAATGGGAAGACACTTTATAACCCATCGCTAGCTTCACATTATAAGTGATCTGAGAGGCTGTAAGATGATTTTTTTTTTGCCTGGCCTACAAGATGGATTACAAAAAAACAATAATTCAATTGTGCATGTAATATGTACTCTTTGGTGTATCATACCAACAGTGTATTATATTTCTGATTTTAAAGAGCAGACTCTTAGATACACTTACAAGTGTGAAATACTGGCCAAGGCAAATTGTAGCTGATGCTAGCAGAAAGAAATTATCACATAATATCAATTCATGAATGACAGTTGAAGATTATTTATTGTACCGCTGAGACATCATCATTATATTATTATTATTATTATTATTATTATTATTATTGTTATTAGTTGGCAAAACACTTAGATAAAGTACCTTTGTGAACATGCTGACATTTATATTTAATTCATGGGTAAATTATGATTTACAGTAAGTATACAGTGGTGATGACCTGATTAATCAATGAACTTAAATCCACTTATAGCAAGGCAACCTCTGTTTGTACTCCTAGAGACAGAAGACCATCAAATGAGACACAATATCTATTATGAATTTTGTCCTTCATGGAAATGTGATGGAGTTCATTTGATACACATATTTTGGCAATAACAAATAAAGTACAATGGGGGGGGGGGATCTATAGCAACCTCTAGTGGTGGAACCAGTTTTGCATAATTTATAAATCCCTTATGGGACCACACCCACTTATGGCCTCAGTATAACATTTATGGAAGTACACAAACAAGAACATAACAATACCGTTTTCCCTAGATGCCCCATTTTAATGTTTAATTCACACCACTCTGTACAGAACTACTGGTTGTCATTGAATTTCAAAGTTTCTAGATTAGCTATAGTACTGTACAAGTAATAATATATTTAAAGTTATAATGTTGCATGGTAACATTTTCAGAGCTTCCTGGAACGCAGACAGCAGTTTACCTCACAGCACAAACAGCTGGTCTGTGACTACAATATATTTGGCTACATAGAGGGAGTCATCAAGATCTTAGACACTGGTTCAGGGTGGTCTTAAAATAATAAATCTGGATAACACCCATAATCCCCCTGTTTATAATAAGCTCCAGTTCTTCTAAGAAACAAGTTTCAAGCACCCCTACATCAACAAAAAAATATTTAAAATGAGTACTAAAGATCAAGGGGCCTTGGGTGTCTGCTCATTATTAAACTCTTCACTGCTGCGATCTGTTCTGGAAATGGACAAGGTGGACAGATCCAAACATATTCACAGTTCTTTCCCCCTGGGAACTCATACATATTCATCGTGACTTACTTGGCCTAGCGGCTGTACCCTACAGTCTTTGCATGGCAATTTCTGACAGGCCTCGGTGAAGAATCGCTGGTAATTACTGCAACAACTGCTTTCCAGTGCTTTAACAGGATGGAACATTATAAAAATCCCATAATCACACTCATTCTAATACAGCAGCAACATGGTTATAAGCCACAATATCTTTGAAGGAATGTGCGGTTTTTCTGAAGTTCAAGCACTCACTGCTTTTACAGAGGAATGTTGTTTTTAATGCTTGGACATGCTTTAAATTCGGTTTAAGGTGCATGTGTTACATCTTTTAGGTGGATATGGATTCCGAGGATGATCAAAGTGAGCATATTATGTCATTTTGCTAAAATATCTTCTTCAAGATGTGATGGACTAGCATCCAGGCTCTCCCCTGTCTTCCCCCCTGCGCTTACTGGAATAATCTCCAGGCTCATTCCAGTACCTGGGACTGGATAAGTGGCTACAAGATGAATGGATGGATTTTCTTTATATGCCAGAATACCATTTCAGAAATGGTGACATCTCAGGTGCTCTGGGTTCAAGCTCTGCCCTAACCTTGCGTTTTGTCTTTGCGTTTATGCTTCTCTCACCCTGCAGTTCAAAGACATTTGGAATGACATGTCTGTAGCATTTGCTTACAGTCTGCTCTATCGGATAGTGTCATCCTGCTGACAGGGGGCCCTGACAATGCATTTTAGTACAGTACACCCAACCTAACAAACACCACAGCTTAGCTTAGCCTAGCCTAGCGTACACATGCTTAGAACACTTACATTAGCCTACTAGCAAAATCATTAACATAAAGCCTATTTTATAATAAAGTGATTTATTGAATATTTAATCATATCCATCATAAAGTCAAAATATTGTATCATGGATCATTATAACCTGGGGAGTGTCTGTATTCCAATTTCTGAATATCAAATAATGAAATGACAAATAATAAGTAAATAAATATATAATATAATATAATATAATATAATATAATATAATATAATATAATATAACACTACAATTAATACTAATACTTTTTTGGAATGGCTTTTATAAAAAGGCAAACATCTCTTTCCAGTTCCCAGTCTTTCTGAAAGCTGATTAGTTGCTGCAGTTTGGTAATTAACAAGGATTATCTAAGGCAGAGGGCACAGGGATTCCTTTCCACCACTGTTATCCGTCAACTCTGCTTTTCTAAGGGTTTCCAAAGAAGCCTCCTTGAGCTACACACCAGGGAAAACAAAGCAAACTGAAACACAGGTAAGAACAGATGAGTGGGACCTTCACACTCCCTTAAAGGTTAAAAATAAAACCGCTCCTCTGGGGACTTCATCTCCCATCCTGCCGTGCTGCAGCCCTGCTGGCTATGTGTACGCTTCTCTCGCCTGCCAGCCCACTGTAGTAGCAGGAGGAATGCTCTGGAGAGAGCACAAAGGGTTCACCACAAAGGGAAGAGTGCTTGAAACAAGAAGCAAGGGCTCTGAAGCACCTGTACCTCTGTCCTCCCCACCTGGTATCATCACCTGCTTCTTGAAAATAGACATTTGCTTACATCTTGAGAGACCACCTGATCCACTGAAAACACTGATGTTTTCTGAACTGAGTTGGGTTTGGGGTGAGCCGAATACACTGTGGGCTACAGGAAGCCAGGTGACAAGAGATGCAGGTTATCTTATCCAAGTTAAATTCTATCAGTCCCTCCTTCCATGTGTGTGGGGCAACTTACTTTGCTGTCTCTTGCTCTCAGAATGAAGAGCAGTTTTGACTCTCAGAAAGCGACATTCAAATCTGCAATCGGCTGTAGTTTTTTTTTTTTTTTTTTTTTTCGTTTTTCCTCTGATCCCCACCCTGGTAATTGGTAAAAATTCAAAAAGTATCTCAGCTGATCTCTGCATCAGTATCATGCAGCTTTGTTCTGTGCCTCTGCACACAGAAGCACAGAACTTCCACAAGTTGTGCTGAAATCCTGGAAGGACTCCACAGACAATTGCCATAAGATATTTGCCTCTAGTTACACCCTTAGAACAAAACAGCAGAGTAACAAACAGGAGCCACAGAAACGAGAAGATAACAACTGGACCATATGCATCACTAATCTACTTATAGGGAGATTTTGGCCACCTTACATGTTTCTCTGGTCCTCTCTATTCTGCTCTTTAAAAACGGACCATATGACGGTCCAGTGCTGATGGCTCAAGATGATGGCAGCAATGGACCAGTGGCAGCAAAATTAACAGGCGTTCATTGAATGAACATGGCGGCCCAGTGTCATGTACGTACGTACACATCCAAGGCATTGTGCAGAAGGGTGGTTCTGAACAAGGAGAACTTGCCTTCATAGAAAGAGCTCTCCTTTGTAAAGCCAAGGATCCCTTCATCCGGAGTTCTGAGCCGCTTACAGATACGTTTGCCGCTACGGAGGATATAGGTAGGATATAGATAGTCGTTCATCTGTAGCCCTAAAATTCACATTATTCTGGCTCTGCTGCCAGCATCAGTCCTGCTTCAGGCCAGTTAACAATGACCCCCCCCCCAGAACTATCTGCTCTGACATGAGGAGATCCCCTGAAAATTGCCCATTACCGTATCCTTTTCTCTCTCCCACCTCTCATTCCACTCTTCCCCAGCTTTGCATTCTCTCTGACGTCCCCCATCTGATCCTCACTTTCCGTTTTCCTTTAGAGGTTGGACAGCATTTGTGGTTTTCAAAAGCTGGCAGTTGGTTGCAGCCGCATACCGGATATTGCTGAGTATACCAGGCCACACATACACACACACACACACACACACACACATATATATATATATATATATATATATATAGATACATATTGTGCTCTTTTTGTTCCCAAGTCTTTGTGTCCCAAGTCCACCGCTGGACAGTGGATACTAATAAATGTTGTTTTAGTGTCTATTTATGAGCTTCCAATTAGACATTAGAGGCTGTATTCATTTAATAGTTTGCATACACAATATACCATGTCAGCTCACATTTCCTATCAGGCTGTTTTTCTTGAAAAGGGGGACTAGGGAAGGCCTCTGGGCATCACAGGTTCATATGCTGTTCAGTGCTGGGTAGGAGCACTGGCTAGGAGAGACTGTGCCAAGCGGGACTTGTACTGGCAAAGGGATCGTGAGGATTGCTGGCCCACAGAAACTGCCGTAATAGTACATAGTGAAGACTTGAGCTCAGGAAATGGTAATAGCTTAATATCGTTACCCAGGCAGCCGCACAGACATTTGCTTGTGGTGTGCAAATTATTGAGAATGGCGGTTACATAACTTGAGGTCATCCCCAAAGCACCATTGCATCTCCTTGCACTAATGAAGATTCTCAGAGTCACTGAGGACTATATAATACTAATAAGTGGTTCTTTGAAATATTCCTGCAAAGTCCAGGCATTTTTTTTTCACTTTTTCTTCTTTGCTAGAATTACAAAAAGAGGTTCTGATAGATCAAGACACTGATATTATGTATATTAATAAAGCTATACAATGATACGACGGTAAACACTAGTACTTGGCATGGTATAATGCTTTAATAACACCCTGATGCATACTAATTTTGTTCTCATGGAAACCAAAGATTAGGATAAATGAACTGATCTCGTGTGATTTGACATATGAGAGTTTCCCCTGTTTTTCATTGGCTTATTCCTGTTTGAACTACTGACAACAGGCTGACAGCTGCATTACACCTCGGGCCTTGTTAAAGCAACACTCAAAATAACTCGCAATATGTCCTGCACCTAAGGGCAAAACTCCATTCGCTGGAGGTGATGTCTAGGGAATGTCTTCTGCAGATACCAGACAGACAACAAACGACATGTAATAAAGCTATATCGTTGGACATTTTCCCCGGGAATGAACATGCTACATTATTCTGCTTGTCTGCATTATTAGGAAGGGCTCCTCATAGCTCACTAAGCACATTGGGGGAACCTACTCTACAGCTTGACAGATTGGGAAGCTAGATCAATGACAGAGAGTTAAGATTCAGCATGAATTAATTTGCTATTGGATTTATCCAGAGGCTAAAAGCCAAGTCCCTTGTCATCAGTCCAAAGCAGAATTACCCTTCTGAAATTCCATTCAGTTTTCATTTGTTTTGCATGGGGCAGTGGAACTGATGGATGGTCCCAGAGAGAAGACACCCTCACGGCAATCTCAATGAAATGTACCACTAGATGGAGAAGTGTACCCTGACTGCTGATTGATAAAACAGCTTCTGCAACCTGTTTATAACCGAGGTGCGGAAGCCACCATCCTTTTCTACTGACAGATATTTCTCAGTTTTCAAGCCTCAGTAAGCCCTCTTACATACAGCCCTAATTCAAGGGAGCCATGACAGGTAGCGTTCCTGGCCCTCAAGCTAATGCTTTGCGTGGCCACTGAGTCGCCTGACTTTTTACTGCCCTTTATCTTACAGACAGATGCATTAGACATGTAGAGTGGCTTGGGGCAGGGGGTGGGTGTGGCTTCCTTTGTCATGACGTGGGGCATTTGGAATAGCTGGGCCGGCAGGAGAGCGGGAAATCTCTCCGGTGAGGCGCACAACCACCTCAGAAAGCAAAGAAATATAACAGAAAACACAATGCAAAGTTTATGCTTTTGTTGAATTTTCAGAAGCAGTCTTCATGGGATTCAGCCGTCACTCTCCATGTTCAGGCCTCTGAGCAGCAACAGGAAATTGCAGGAGATCAAACAATGTGAATGAGAATTACATGAAGTGGAAGAGCTCATCAAATAGCGACGGATCTTATTATGCTTTTCATATTATGACATTTACATTTAGCTAGTTTATTATCACATCCTGTACTTTCTTTTTTGGAATATGGGGGGAGCAAATAGACCCAGTTATTCTCAATATTCTAAAATGATGGATAGTACAACAATCTACAAACTGGCAAGGGCACACTGACATTATTGTGGGGATATGAAATTTCATATCGTTTTGTATGAGTGTTTCACTGGAGCCGTGGAGCTGAACCAGATCGCATATTGTCTTTCATAAATGAATAGACACACAAAAGTAGATGATGTGCACGGATCACCTCATGCAAATCCAGCAACTGTGCTTTCCACGCATGATGCCCTAAAGTCCAGTCATTACAAATGTGTGGCTTGTAAATTAAAAATAATTTAAAAAAAAAAAAAAAAAACAATTACACCAGCAACTTGTCATACAGTAGGCAGGTTTAAATCCTCATATAACAATCAGGGTAAACTAAATGCGTTATGGTGGATATCTGTGAGATACTCAGCCACTTTGTTCAAATTAAACTACAAAATCAGAAATACTTTCTAGTACTTATTAAAATTAATATATTACCTTGTATTTGGGTGCTACTTGGCATCAAGAAGATGTGAACTATTGCTTTATTTCCAACCATCCATCCATCCATCCATCCATATTCACACAAAATTATAACTCCCACAAAATGCTGTCAAAAAGCCATATACCAGGGCGGTGCCACAGGGCAGTGGCTCCAGTTAGCTCTTGGGTGGCCCCTCCCCTGTCACTGAACAATTCAAAACATTTCATTGGCTAATGATACATTGGCCCCTCCAAATGAATAAAGGCCCCTATTATGCCGCCCACCTTAAAAAAATCCTAGAATCACCCACGACTCGGAGTCAGAATTCATTGCACACAACTCTAATCATAAGGAAGAGAAGCCCTATCTATCCATCTTCCAACCATTTACATGCCGTGGGGGGCTGCTGAGGCACAGGGTGCAAAGCATGGAAGACCCTGAATGGCCTTCTAGACTGTCTTCAGTGACCTTCTGCACTATGACTACGAAGAGCTCATTTCATTATCTTCTAAGTTCTATATTAAGCTACATGTTTGCATTCAGTAAAAGGGGAAGATACTGTGTGATTCTTACATTCAATCAGGTCGGGTTCATCAAGCAAACCTATAAAACTTGTAACTATTCTCTGTAAATCATCAAAATTTAAACAGAAGGTATAATATGTAAGGAATCGTTTTAGAAAACAGCTTCTATTCCGAAAGCGCCCCGAGGCAATCATTCAAACCACAGGCACTTCATGTGTTCATCTGAAGACTTGTGGCATGCCATCTGTGAAGGCCTTCTATCAAAGAGAGAGCAGGGGTCATTTTTCCAAAAGGGATATTTTTCAGGCAAACTGCAATATGCCAATTCAAACAAGCTACAGCCTCACAAACCATTCCCATTTTAATGTGATTAGGTTGCTTGGCTTGAGAAGTGCAATAACAAAATTTAAAATAATTCAAGTTGACAGGGGAAAGGAAGGGGGTATCTCGGCCCAGCTCGCCACATCAGACACTGTGCTTACAGTTATATATTAAGGTCAAAAAAGGGGTGAGGCACTATGGAAACTTAGACTAAAAGAAAGCAATATTTGTGTTTAAATTCCCATTTGGAAGTTGATAGACGGCAGCAGTGTGATTACCTAGACACATGTTGAGACTTCAGTTACTTCATTCTCACAGAGAAACTTATCATCTTTCTCCTAATTAGAGTACTCTTGTAACATACTGTTGAAGCGTATTATATTAATCTTATTAAAACATATAATAGGTTGTTTTTTTTTTTTTTACTTCTGCTTCATTATATTGCTTTGGACTTGTTCTGTTGCTGCTTCTGTTCATTCCAAACTTGTCTGTGACCTTTTTCATCAAAATCCATCATCGTGTACTTTCTAATTTATTCTTTTATTCACAATTTTCACATATAAATTCACAATATGTCAAATAAAAAAAATACACAATACTGAAAAACTATAATCAAATGTCAACATTCATAGGCTGATGTTTGTCATGACACACAGAGATATGAATCAGAGCTCTTGAGCTCTTCAGTATGTGAGCCATGCAAGATGACAGAAAAGTCACTCAGTGGAGTCAACACAACACACATAACTGCTAGCTTAGCTTCTATCAGACAGAGACTGAGCTCAGCTGGCTAATCCCCTTACCCACGCAGCAGGTTGTTGCAATGTAGGTTCAGTGTCTGTTGGTGCCAAGCCAGCTAGACTGGTGTCATAATCTGAAAACAACAGACTGATGCATATCAATGAGCTGAGCTGACATGTATGTGAAACATAAAGTAAAAGAACAGGCTTCATGTTAAACCCAGGAGACAGCAGCTCAGTTGATCCCCCAAGCTATGAATCCTACAGGCCTGGCATGAATTTAGTTTCTGGCATCATTTAGATGTATAAGCTGATGCCTTGATGTATTTATACATTTGGATATTTTACTGGAGGGATTGAGGTGAGGTGCCTAGATCAAAGATACTACAACACCACCTGGGACGTAAACCACCAACTTTCAGATTAGCAGCCCCTATCCGTAAACACTGGTAATGTGCAAATAATGAAGCCATAAGCTATATCATATAGTGATATTTTATATCATTGCAATTCTCAGGTTGAAAAAATAGAACACAATTTGGATGGAAACTGGATCCCCAAAGTTAACAAAACGGCTAGTGCTTTATTTTTGATCATCTCATTCTTATCTGCTCCCAGCCCAAAGACATTGAGTCAGGATAATTATCTGGTGTCTCTGAATCGCATATACTGAATGTTTTAGTGTTTTGTATGCAACCGTGTGTTTATGTGTGTGACTGGCTTCCCATTCAGGATGTTCCATTTTGTTGTGCCTTATATGCCTGGATGGGTGGAGACCCTCCAGTGACCATCCACTGGACAAGAGGTTAGACGATGACTGCATGGTTTCGTAGTCTATAAGTATATGTAGTATACTAGTCACTTTAGTTTAAGTTTGAGACACTTTTGTGAGAGCCTTGCAATACATGGGCTACAGGCCCATATGGTCAGACCATTTATTTATCAAAGATGATACTTCAGAAGCAAAAACATAGCAACATAGCAAAAACAAACTTTTATGCAAATCAAAATACTACACACAGACATTTTCAGGATCAGAGCACTCCCACACACAAAATATCCAGTCGTTTGTGAAAAATACTGCAAAATGTCCTCTACGTTTAAACATTTGGCAGCATGTTGAATTTAATAAAGAGTGCATCACCTATTTAAAATCCACCAGGACTAGTCTTAGCAGATGAATTACGTCTGTGTAAAATACATAATTTTTGAATAAAGTTTGAATAAACTGCAATCAAAAAAACAGAACACACAGCTTGAGTTGTTTACAAATTCTCAAACACAATACTGATAATTTGTTTCTCAGTCAGTCCAGAAAAAAATGCAATAATAATTTAATGTACCCTCAGATTTAGCTAAGGAAGAACCCATACATCAAGGCATCATGCCTGATTTTGCCTTGCAACACCAGCTATACAAATGAGAGTATAGAGTGGGAGGAAATTAGAGCCTTACTATAGAAGCCTACTCAGCCCTTCCTACAACTGGAACCTAACATTGCCAGTTAGAACAGCATGTACAGTATACATATCCATCTACTTTCAAAGCACTCGTCCTGGTGAAGAAGGTGGCTGTAAGCCGAGAAGGTCAGCCCACGCTTGCCTTTTCTCAGTCAAGGACTCCATCTCCTGCAAAGGGGATTCCAGTGAACTTTCCGAAGCCGTCTGGAAAATATGCCCCTCCGGCATGTCCTCGGTCTGCCCCATGGCCTCCTCCCATTGGGAAGTACCCAGGATAGCTGTAAGATGAGCCATGGAACCACCTCCGCTATCCATCCATCCATTTTCCAACCCGCTTAATCCTATTGGGTCGCGGGGGGTCCGGAGCCTATCCCGGAAGCAACGGGCACGAGGCAGCCACCTCCGCTATCTCTTCTCAATTTTAAAGAGCAGCAGCTCTACTCGAGGCTCTCTTGGACTGCACCTCACCATGTCACAAAGAGTTATTATAGCCTCTTGTATTTATAACCTCAATATTTCAGATATTATGCCAACAAAACATGACTGAGAACTGGCTGATGAGATGTATGTAAATCCACCAGTAGTCTGCCAAAGGTCACCATCACAGGCTAATACAGCTGCCACAGAACACTGACCTGACCTGCTTGTCAATCTCATAATCCCTTATTCCATCATTTTCCCATTTCCCTCATTCCCATCATGAGGAGAAGATGCTCACCTCATCTGCTGGTCAATCCTTTAGGTGACACAGCCGGCCGCCAAAGGTGCCAAATCTTAAGGTGGCGCCAACTTGCCAGCCAATTTCACTTTGCCTTAAATGAGGGGCACCAACAATGATTGTCACCTAGGGTGCCACATTAGCTCGGACCGGTACTGCTCAGCTCTCACCTCAAGTGAGCAACCCTCTCTTTACAGCAAGTGTACCATAGCCCCAGACTTAGAATCTATCCGTCACCGTAACCGTTTAATGCCAACTGAGGTCATGGGGGGGACTGCAGCCGATCCCAGGAACAACGAGTGCAGGCAGGAACCAACCCTGGCCAGTTGCCAACACACTGCAGGGCGGACTTAGAATCCTTTAACATAAAAAAAAACACTTTAAAAATATTGTTTCACACATCACTTCATGCTACCTGAATGCTTCAAGTCTGAATAATCCAACCACCAAGAATAATGAACCAGACTAGCTGTACAACAGTCATTCAGTTTTCCTGGCAATCTGTGTTTGTACTAAATAACACATCCCTGCACACCAGAGGGTGGTGAAGATCACAATGATAAAACACCTCACGGGAAAGACATTTGTGTACACAGTCGTGGGTGTTTTTCCAGTAAGCCTAACCAAAGGAAGCTGCTTGGTTAGTGAATGCCAAAGGCACAGAGAACATTTCGGCCATTGTGATTATTTATACTTCCAATACGACATCAGGGCAGCAACCACCACAGCTGCAGAGGCCTGGCGGGTGCTGAGTCGCACATCATTCCGGCGAAAGTGCAGTAACAGCAAAACACAAAGTGATGCTGCAACAATCTCTTTGTGTGATCACACAGCCGTTCTGGACATTCATCATTGTTTAATAAGCAGTAGTAGTGATTTAAGCTTATCCTTATTATTAATATTTGATTATGGTATCATATTAGAGACACTGTATTGCCTAAGGTTAGATATTTGCCATGGAAAAATATTTTCCCTGAGTCAATAGTCCAATTCATGCCTTTCTCATCTAGGCTATGCATGAGGGAAAATGAACTGATTAGCAAAAAAAAAATTTCAACTGCAGTTACACAAGTTTTTCTCATTTTTAGATCTGGTTATTTATATCATAGTGAATTAAATCACAGTAGCCCTGTACAGGATTGGTTATGGATGGATGGAAAGATGGATGGAAGGATGGATGGATGGATGCAGGGCCGTTTGAAGGAATTTGGGGGCCCCAAGCAAAATGGACATGGAGGGCGCTCACACAGTTTGTCGCTGC
>JAABNX020000046.1:26168084-26184072 GCA_015163995.2 Mormyrus lacerda | reverse complement strand
GATGGATGGATGGATGGATGGATGAATAGATGGAACATTACGTCAAGTTTTCCAAAATACATATGAATCCAGTCATCAATCGTCCATAACTGTACAGAGCCACACTGAGCCTGGAGTCTGTCCAAGGCAGCATAAGGTTTGAAGAAAGAGATACTCTGCATAGGAGCAAATTTGCATTGATCAGTAGCAGTAGTATCATAATTATACTAAAGTGTATTGCTTGGGGTAGGCTCCAGACCCCCTTCAATCCAGACCAGGATAAGCAGTTAGAAGACGGATGGACGGATGGATGGATGGATGATGTGCTTAACATGGACCACGTACCTTGTGTATTATTGTATTTTTACTGGATTGGCATCATTTGAAATTCAACTCAAGGAAACTTTGTCAGCAAAAACAACAATTTTGAAGTGCTCTTGCGTTTCTCTTGAGCCCCAAGTGGGAATGCAAAAGTAATTCCTAACGCTTTAGTGCCAGACCAGAAAGTGGCGGAACCATAAGCTATGCCAAAATTAAATTATACATCAGCTAATACTGATGTCACCTTCAAATCTGTCAAATGTCCTTGACAGTCACGAGACTGCAAATTGACCATCCACGTTCACCCGCTCCAGACCAACACAAAAGCAGGCTCTGCACCCGCAGGCCGTAGAGATATTTACAAATTCATGTATATTAAAACCATAACCTCAATGCCTGAATCATTCTCAAAAAACAGACAAAGAAAACCACTTGCTCTAGGGGAATTCTCCCCATTTAACTTTTCCCAGTGGTGCCCGGACAAGGAGCTGGTGTTAGGTGAATTAAAGCAGTCTGTACTTATGGTACTTTCCTGTGCTTTCAAGACATAAAATATATCACTTAAGATAGATTTGGAAAAGAGGAGGTGCAGGCTGCGTGATTAAGCCCAAGAAATATACATTACATTAAGGCATTGCCTGTTGCCATAGTTGTCACTATCCTTCCCTAATCTTGAGACTTATGCGCAGCTTGGACAGTAATGCATGTTAAAGCCTGCCAGTTTCTGCCACATTTGGAATAAATTATCCCTTTTGCTGGCATAGGAAGAAAAGACTGTGAGAATTGGAGAATGGAATATAAAGCATCGAGCACCAGAGACACGCTCATGCCAAGAGCCAAGAAGTTCTGCCCTAAACTTTTGCCTGCATTATTTATGAAGAATGCGCTGGAGAGATCTATTGTAGAGGTTAACTCTTTAGAGAGTGCGGTTTGTCGCCTCTTTTAATATGCTGAAAACGCACCAGGCTCAGCTAAATCACAATCTGCATGCCTGTGAGGCTCCTCTGAGGCAGACCAACAAGCCCATTAATTAAAAAAATAATAATAATTGGTTTACACCCCTGCTGTCACTAGAGTACAATCCTTTGGCATTGCTGCCATGAAGAAGCAAACATGGGACAGCGGAGCTGATTACCCAGTGACAAGAGAGAAAACACAGATGTTGTAATGAGGGTGGTCCTTATGCGTCCCTAATAAGAATGAGTTAACTTTGGGTGTGCACGTTTTCACCCATTAAGATCACCATTTAGATGTGCGATTACATAAATGTGAGCAATTTAATATTTGTATAATAAAATAATTGATATTTAAATTTTATGATAATTTTGCTGATCACACATTTGAAATCGGGCATGTGATATTAGGGTACAGCATAGTGGTGATCACTCTAGGCTTATTTTCCCTGTGTTTGGGGTTAAAATCTCACCTCTGGTCCTTTGTGTGTGTTCTCGCCAAGTACATAAGTGCCTGTAAATTTTTCTGTAGTGTGTGAGCTTGCCCTGACACACATGACATCCAATCTAGGGTGTGCCCTGTGTTTGTCACTGCGACCTAGGACTGGATGATCAGTTATGGAAGGTTCCAGGTTTTATAGCCATCAAGCAACTGGAATTTTAAACAAATGTCTGAAAGCAACAGTCTCTGGTGGAGGCAGCGGCAGCTGGCTTCATAAGGTGCTTAACTTGAATCTCCTCTGGAAATATATAGCAGAATTACGACCAGCACAGGTCCCGTTGGATAAAGCCCATCCGCATTGCAAATAAATAACAGCCACTAATAAAAGCAAGACACTGTCTCCACTTTCCGGTTGTGCGGGCAGCCGCCGCAGCACGCGAGATCGTGCCTTTGGAGGCGGGCACACTCGTGCCGCTGCGAAACATCTGGCTGCAAGATTTGTCACCAAAGATATTGGAAACCAGAACATTTCAAGAAGGAATGCCTGCCTGCATTTGTCCTACTGGATGGGAAATTTTATTTCGCTGTGCTTTACCCTTTACTGCCACCAGTGAGAAAAGCAACCCAGAAAAAATATTCACATGGGCATATTCTGGAGAAAAGACTTCACTACAGGTTTAAACTACATACCTATGTGATTGTTTTTTTTTTAATGACTTCGGTTTCTCTCCATACACTTGGCTGTACAACAGTCTCGTTTATGTTAAAGCTGCCAACAATAACATTATACATAATAAGAATTTGATTGCAGCTCATTGAAGCACGTTATTTGTCTGAAATGTGTTCATAATAACTTGCCTTTGAAAATTACACATTCAGTAGTAAATCATTAATTTCTTTTAGGACATTCTCACTCTGACAACGGATCCAAATTCATGGGAATATGGCCAGTTCACATTTGGCGACTTTTCCCTGAGTGGCCGTCCCACTGATTCAGTATTCAGTAACTCAGTATTGTAAAGTGAGTTACATATCCCAAAAACATATGTTATAATAATCTACCCCAGAGCATAAGCATATTTCATAACAATCCAAAGAAAATGGGTTACATGTTTTCCAGGGTTCTATCATTCGTTTCCTCACTACAAAGTGTTTTTGAAAGTATCATGTCTGACTAAAACAAGCAATGACCAGATTAACTCTCTGGCCTTCTGTAACCCTGCACTGGATAAGCGATTATGGAAAATGGATGGTTGGATGGACGGTATTTACAACGAGAAAAAAAAATCACACAGAAGTACATGGACACAAAAATATTCTGAGTGCTTAATCTTTACACTATTCAGGCAGTAATCAGAAAGTTTGCTAGTGAAGTGCTCTTAGCTGTCATCTGAGAAGTAGGGTCATGTGACTTTTCCTAAAGGTTGGACAGACACCCAAGTAGCAAGTTCTCCGTCCTCAGATTGTACTCTTTCGCTTATCAGAAAGCTGCTGTCATCACTGAATAATACCTCCCTTCTTCTCATCAGTAGGTTCTATGTGCTTTTTTGAGCTTCTGCTAGGATGTGTAATTCACTACCAGACTGGCCCGATTCCACATTTAAAATGGCCACTTATTCCCCCTCAGTTAAGCTCTGACCAAGCTAGACATCTCTGAGTACCATGCTGTTGATAAGACAATGAAAACAATATGGAACGTACATCAACAATCATTTGGGAGACAGATGTTCAGCAGGAAAAGAATTTATAAAAGGATTCCAAAAACTGCACAGAATTCAAATCTCAGAAATACTCAAACGGGCATTCAGCATTGTTTGTTTTGACAGCTTTAAGTAGCTGTTAATCATATGATTACCAGTATTTTTAACAAACAATGACCAGAAAATATACAGACGAGGTAAAATGATTCATTGTTTGCATTTACCTTTTAACAGGGCTGTCTTGAATCTACCATATAATAATCTCATGAAACACTGGAAAAATAATGTACTCCTGAATTAGCCTGCAGAAATGGTGGCCATACATGTGCGTTAGTGAAAGGCTTTAAATGAAAACTGGGAAAATACTTGGAAAAAATATTATTCATGTATTTTCTTGTTTGACCACACAAGCCATAAGACGAAACGCAAGCAGCCACAGAACTTTTACCTTATGATACGGTGCTTTTAAGCTGATCACAAACCTTCATTAAGAAGCAAATAAATCCAGTCTTAAAACAGGCGCATCCACTGGTTGTAAACCATCCCCCCATGCAAACAATAACTAATTAACTGTATATAACGTGATTAATAGAAATTTATTACTATTAAAAAACTAAGATTGACCAATAGTAACACAATAGCCCTAACAAATGCATACGTTTAATTGTAAACGCTTTACTTCAGGGAGCACATTAAGTATTCAGTTACTACTGAAGTACAAATCATGAATAAATGCAGTAGCTACTTGACGTCAAAGATGCATCATGAATCATCAAGATGATGAACAAATATGAAATCAGTACTTAACTTGTGTTACTCATTACTTGTTCCTTCAGTAGTTCATTGGCAGTTTCTTCAGTAGATCTTTCAGTGCTTTACAAAGGTTTACAGAATTAAATAGAGTAACTGCTTGTGGTAAAAAAAATACGACATCAGAATCTAACTACGAGTTTATGGCTAATTGATAAATGTCATACCATAATACTACATTATTTGTGCCCCCTCAAGTAAAGTGTTACCCTTAAATCAAGAAAATTAATACAACGACTAAAGCCAGTTATGCTAGCTCTAGATGGTTCTCAATTGAGTGATTTGATATCAAGGAGATGATTATTTTGCTCTTCCCAGTCAAACCCACCAATCAAAAACATTGGCACTAGTGTGAACATTTTTATTTGACCAATTGTATGTGATTTTAGCATTTTCCCTCACCATTCCCCCCATGAAAATGTCTATGCTGCTTTTGCATGCATTTCTGCTGAGGCTCAAACCTGTCACAGTGCTGTGGTAGTTAAATGGTATCTCCTTTTTCCATACCTGCGGGGTCTCCAAGAACTCCCTCTGAGACCTTGAGAAGCTGCATTGTCACCAGGCGGACTGCCTGAGCAACCGCATTTAAATGAAATCGATGGGACACTGTTTTCAATTTCCATAATTGCCAGCATTTGACATCTACACTCAAAATTCATACTTATATTTAGCTTTGTTTGGAATAAATATTCTTTGTCCTCCTTCCCTGGACTCAAATTTCAGAGAACAAAATATCGATAATAATAATTCAGTGCCAGAAACAACTGATAACTGTTGCCTGGAATTATTGTACAGGCCATAATATGGTGGCTGTTTAGAGAGAGCAGGCATTCAGTTCAATGGGAAGGAAAATATTATTTTTCTATTCTCACTTCAAGTTTAAGAAATTGTTTCAGTGAGGATTTTGATTAACAAACACTGCCATTAGCCAGTACTCAAGTCTGTCCAGTTACTTTGCTGGGCATCTCTGAGGTAGCAACTTACATTGTATATACAGTAGCAGATACTTTTATCCAAAGCAACATCTGACAGTCCTTGGTGCAATTGGGAGTTAAGGGCCTCGCACAAGGACCCAACATCTGACATTACACTGCCAGACCGGGGATTTGATCCGACATCCTTCTGATTATAACCACAGCATCCTCACATGCTATGCTGCATGCAGCTCCGACTTGATTAGCCTTGTTTGACTAGCCTTGATCGTTACATGACAGAGTGCACCTTGACACTTGCATATATATGTCATAATTTGCCATGCTTGTATGGTTTTTCCACTACTTTCCATTCAATTGGCATCAAGAGTGAAATATAAAAAATGTATTTAGTCTGTCACTTAGTGCCAGTTATTTCTCTTAACTGACACAGCTTCTGTTTGCCAGGATCTGCACAGACTTTGCTTATTTCATATATCATCAGCTCATATTCACAAAAGAGAAAACAAATCAACAGTCACTATATATATATATATATATATCGTACACAAACACACACACATATATATGTATATGGAGAGAGAGAAAGAGAGAGAGAGAGAGAGAGAGAGAGAGAGTCTGAGTATCATGTGGTACGGAGATACCCTTTCAGATACCGCATGTGACACCTTGCACCTGCATCTGTACACCATCCGAAGTATCCTATGGCGTGCGTCTAAAACACTTCCGACAATGTTACCATGGTGACTGGCTAATGTTTATGTTGTTTTCGAAATTCACCTACCATCTAGCTATTGCAAAAGCTGCCTAATAAGAAAACAGGAACCTAAATTTGTGCTAATTAATCCGATTATGTCACTGTGGATAATATATGTTTTTTTTTCTTGTTTTGTCCTTGCTGTTAAAGAAAGTTATTTTGAAATAGCTAAGCATCAAATGTCCCAGTGCTTCCTGAGAGCTTCCTGAAGTAGTTCATTGGCAGAACAGTTGTATTATGACACTCATGTGTCTCATGCTTAAGGGGCAGGCTTGTTTATCAAAAAGACCCAGCTGGATTTAGATCCATGTCATTCCTTGAGTACTTCCTTCTTGTACATCCTTCATATGGAATTACTGGTTTTGTATGCCAATCAAAGGTTCTTCAGTGAAAAGCAGAAAGCCCTCTATCAATTCCTTGAGGTCTGACCCTGAGTCGATGTGTATTCAAAGCTTTACAGGTGCCATGCAATGATTTAAAACTCACAAACTACTCCAGTCCATAAGGCTGACATGCTTGTCCTTTTTGACAGATGAAAATCTGTATTGTTGGAAAAAAAAATAATTGAAAAATGGCACACATCCATAAACAGAGAAATCCCTCTCTCATGGTATGGATTCAGTCTGAAATATCACATTTTCTCTGGCTATATGAAATTGGCAAAAGTACTATTTCATTTTAGACTAAATTAGCAGATGTATTTCTGAGTTTGAAGCAGAAGAGGTTCTGTTGTGAGGGAGATTCGCAAGTTCACTGAACCACACTGTCCGCTTAACAATGGCGAGAAAAGGATAGACCATCAGAAAAACAATCACTGAGAAAAAGAGACCAAAATAAATGCAGGCAATACTGCAAATGAAATGTTTTTCAAAGCCCAAACCCATCCACAGAAAATGTAGACATTGGTCGTTCTGACTCCACTCTGATGGCTGCATGAGATCACACTTACCAGCATCATTTGATCTTATTCATAACTTTTTAATATTTTGAGAAGGTACTTTTATGTATAGCATACACAAGATAATTGCAGTAATATAATTGTAATTAATTATGTAATTTCCTGTTTTCCAAACCAATCATAGTTCTTTTTAAAGGTCCAACGGTAGCATCCAGTCTGTGTATTTCAAACTAATGTGCCAAATAACACAGTATCAGGTCAAAGGTTTGAAGACACTGAGCTCCCTCAAAAGAGACTGATAGAGTGTTGCATCAAATTACCTGGCCACCTGACCTAAACACGGCAGAGATGGTTTGGGATGAGTTTGAGCAGTTGGGGTTAAGGGTCATGCTCAATGGTTCAATGATTCTATCCACCACGGGATTTGAACTAGCAACCTTCTGAGTCCCAACCCACAGAACTGCCCTCCCACAACATTTTTTTTGGCAAATGCTTTTTGGTCAGCGCATAATTCTATATATATTATTTTATAGTTGTGATGTGTTTACAAATATTCTAAAATGGAGAGAATACTTAAAATGAACCTTTATATAGGTGGGTGTGTCCAAACTTTTGAATGGTACTTTATGTACCTTAGTATACTGAGTGACAGTAAGATGAAAAACAGTGAGATCCTTAAATGTAGCAGACCGGAGACCAGTAGCAGAATTTCGGAATGATACTCACCTTTGGAGATGAGTCACAGTTAATGTTTTTCTTCTGGGGTACAGGTTTGAATTTTATATGAAGAGACAAGAAAATGTTCTTTATCCTTTTACATCTTATTCCTTAAAGACCATCCTAAAGATCCATATGAAATATCTTTCATAAATGTAAATGCAATTAATGTAAAAATGCAGTCATACAGGACAAAGTCATACAGTACAGTAAAGCAGTCTATACACAATGATC
The DNA here is from genome assembly GCA_015163995.2 of Mormyrus lacerda. Classification (NCBI taxonomy): domain Eukaryota; kingdom Metazoa; phylum Chordata; class Actinopteri; order Osteoglossiformes; family Mormyridae; genus Mormyrus; species Mormyrus lacerda. Next base: position 26,176,329 of record JAABNX020000046.1, on the reverse strand, counting down.
ATAATCTTGGCTATTAATGTCAACGTCGGCAGAAGCTTGACCTCAAACACATCTGTCCTTCAGATGGCGGTCCCTGACAGGCTGCTGGGGGGGGGGGGGGTGCATAAAAGCGGCAGCACGTAACGCTGCGTGGCCAACAGACTCAGTCATTCATCCACCCACCGAACTGCCATAAATCACTGGCGTCGCCGTGGCAACCACGGCTCCCGCTCCGGCGCTTTTCTTCATTGTAAATGAAATCCGGCGGTTCGCTGTGAGGCGCGCGCGCAGTGAGGGAGGGGTGGCGTGCGTGTCATAGTGATAATCGGAGGCGGCGGGGGTGTGGGGGGGGATTGGTGGCAGGGGCATTAATTTAATTGAGAGTTTTGCTCTTTCGCAGGGATTTCATGTTATAGTACCGTTTCAATATAACTTAGTAAGTGGTACCTGTGAACATTCAAACAAAAAAAAAATGGAGAGGAAAAGATGGGCTAAAGTCAAAGGGTTTCGGTGATATTGTGGCAGAGTTATTTGTTCTATCAGGTTTATCACTGTACTAAACTAATTACATGCTTTGTACTGAAAAGGGACGAAAAAGTGCTAGAATTAATATCCTACTGAGCACCCAACAGCTGACGGCAGCCCCCTACCTGCTCTGAAATGTATATGACAGTACAGTTTTCATTCATGTAAATAAGTTATTTGCAAGTGTAAATAGCTGTGTTCATCTAATGCAAATAATTTTAATATTGCTGAAATCAACATAAAGACTTCAGCAAGTTAATTACAAAGCGCTTTAAACATTTTGAGGTTTGACTGAATTCTATGGGCAAGTCCACTTTGACATATAAGTTGTCAGAGTCACGCCAGCTTTATGCCTTAGATATGTGTGGTATTTCTCTTGCATATCCTCATGTTTTTATTTTTCTGTGCAGACAAACCTGTGCAAATTTTTCAGCTGCTCAACTGCATAAATAAAGGCTTACAAGCAGGACGCCTGAATGCGTCCCACATCGCTGGACACACCCTCTTCACAAATGCCGATTCTGCTCAGAGCATCAGCACTTTCCGATTCTCCGGTTTACGAGAATGAGACGCCCAGTACAGATGGCAGTATGCTCACTTCGTTCTCTGGACCGCATCCCGTGATCCTGGAGAGTGCGCGGATCACATGTGTGGTCAACTCACAAGTCTCACACAGTGAATGAGCATTCATTGCCGGAGGCAGATATGAGTATGGATGCCATGACATTCCGATTGCATAATATAAGTGAAAGTCCATCTTTCACTTCATTCTTAAGACTAACTATTTAAAATTAGCATTCAAATTGACCTAGAATAGCTGCCTGAGAAAATTTTAAGAATTATAGTTAAAATAGGCATTTAAAATGGCATCCTCTGAATCCTGAATATGTCAATGAATAACAATAAATATATATTTTGGGAGAAAAGAACAATATATGCCAATTACCCGGCTTGTTTTAGAATCTGGGGGTTGAGGTGAGAATTGAGTGAATCATGAGAATTAGGTACTGAGTAGTAACCTTAGAATTGTGTCTACTTAATTTGATGCCTAGTCACCATGTAACAGATGACCTTTGTCATACATTGAAATGACTATGATCCATTAAAAACAACATAACCACTGAAAAATAAAAATATATGTCACATATGAATTTTACAACCATTATCCACAGTCTCACCGCATATCCATCAAAGGGTCGGGGTGGTTGTAGTCTATCCTATTTGGCACAAGGCAGGCAACACTGGGTTTGTATGCCAGTCTGCACACAGTATGTGCGTTCACACTTTGAACAATTTAGAGACTGCAAATTGTATAACTACAAAAGAAAACCCACACAGCTCAGGGAGAACATGCAAATTCCACGGGCACAGAATGTAGCTGGCATTTGACTCCTCTCCCAAAGAGGCACCACCATGCTAGAATAAAAGATTTATGGTACATATAAGATACATGCATGGCAAATGTTGAATTCTGTTTCATCCGATGATATAGTTGTCTCTTCATGGTTTCATGCATGCTTCGCTCATGATGACAAGCCTGCAGCAGATGATCCAGGCCTGGGGTGGCATGCAGTCACTATTCCTGGGGTTCTTTTCAAAGAATGTACAAAGCATGCTGGCTTGCTGCGTTTTCCATGTTTCTATTCTACACTCCTAGCTTTCATGTGTAAGACAGTATAGCGTTTATATCTTATTTATAGAGCTGGGTTTTTACTGCTCCAATTTGTTGTACCTCACCTTGCTCACTGTTTTGCCTTTGCATCGAATATTTTATTGAGGCGCCATTCATTGAGGACATAGTTATGGTTGCTCTGCTGTGATTTCCACGCGACGTAACTCATCTCTGTAACATTGCTCATCGAGTACGATAAAAAATCAAGTCATATCAGTTGATTAGCCAGCCTACAGAAGATGTTGCAGTGCGAGATGAATTGATTGCAAGGTTTTGACCATAATTGACAGCATGCAAAAGGCGATGAACTTCTGCAATGCTTCCTTTCTTGTTTTTCTCTCTTTTCTATTTGTTTTCTTGGCTTCTGTACAGATTGTTTATGCCTTTTGGAAGCAGCCCTATTCTCACACGTTATCGTTTTCACGTCTGTTTTTTGCCGATCAGAGCAGGGTAGTGGCTAATCCACCCGGGTGAACTAAACCAATAAGCAAAATGTGGAAAATAAATTAGCTACGCAAGACAAATAAAAGACTCTGTTTAAACCCACCGGTATTACGGAGTATATTTTCGCTCTACCATTACTGTAAAAACATGGGTCTGTACTTTAAGGCAAGTGGCACAATATCTATAACCATGTTGCAATAAAGGTTTCAGCACCTCATCCTGTCCTGTTCTGTTTGGACCCCAATGCATGCAATGCAAGGAAATCTAGATAACACACTGTTTACAGCAAGCTTTTTCAAAGTGTTCACGCAAAACTTACCTGGGGCGACGTGTCAAAGAAGAACATGAGAGCTGCAGACTGTGATGTGTAAAAACAGATGTCTGCCATAAGCTGACCCCCCCCCACACACAACACCCCCCACCCTGTACAACCCAAAATGTTTGCACACCAAGGCCAAAGACAATGAACGCTGCTCCCCTTCCCCTGAGCGTACACAGCAATCAGCTGAAATGCAACATCTTACCCATCATCATAGCCACCTGAGCTTAAATTGTTGAAGCCTTTGTTGTGCTTGTTGAGAAATAAACACCAGGGTGAATTTATTTTGATGGGAATGTTAGGGAAATTTGAACTACGTGGCACACGATGTTTATAAATTTAATTAAAAATGTGGCATTCAAAAGATTAAAGCAGTTTTTGGAAGAAATTGTTAGAAAGGGAAACAGGCATAGCATAAAATTAAGTTTGTTGACTGTAGTTCCTGCTTTTGCCACCAGATAGCATCTGCATTTCGACGTTCTAATATTCGAGGGTTGGTACACGACGAGGGACTAGGTGAAGGCTGCAGGTAGGGTGGTGTTTAAGGAACCTGGCTCTAAAGCAGTACAGGTTCGGAGCTCAACGGGGGCTTTCATTTCGTACCTGATCGAAAGACGTAAGTGGCGTGGTCACTGGTATTCAAAGTATGGAAAGCAACGGAATCGGAGAGAAACTGTGAGGCGAGAGAAAACACTTAGGAGAGGGATGACATTCGTTTTAAAGACCTTTTATATTTGCATAAAAATCATCCATAAAAAATAAATTAGAAACAAAAAAAAAAAAACAAATAGCAAAAGCATTTTAATAGTAATTATTTACATAGACGTTACAGCTTCATTTTTTTGGCTGTTACTATTCTTGACTATGGTTGTGTCTCTAGTGGTTATAAAAACCAGTATTACTAAATGTGTCTTGTACATTAGCTAGTGCTCCTCTTACCTGCATAAGCAGAGGTGAGACATTCACATGTGTCTTGGACTCCTGGGATTTGCCTGGAATGTCTGCTCACCTCATTTTTCCCCTCAAAGAACATATTAGGATTTTAGCCACTGGTGAGAACTCAAAGAAACCATTGGAAAGCACACGCTGAACTTCTCAGCTTTCAGACACTATCAGACATTGAGTTTTTATGGGAGTCAAACCAAATCAAACATTTATTGGTGTAATATCCTTGTAGACTTGGAAATAAGTTATTTCTACGATAGTTTTTTTTTTTTTTTATCGTAGAGGGCTGACAGAAACAACATGCTCTCAAAACTGCTATACAATCAATAAATAAATGATTTGTATGCTTTAATTTTAACTTATTTTTAATGTGTCACATTTTTTCAATACTCTTTGTCCCAGATAACGATTTACCACAAATTTTTGCATAGCCAGGAACGCAGTATATAATTACCAAATTTGATCCCACAACTGCAGTTGATGTTTTTTTATGCACCTATGGTAAGCTGACCATTGGCAAACCCTGGAGGGACGTAGGGATGCTGAATAGAAAATTATTTACTTAAAAAAGAGAATTATCCAACCGCCAGTATAAGCTCAAGTCACACAGGGACGGAGATGGTCTGGTTTCCATTCTGGCTCAGGCTGTAATCGCATCATGAAATCAATTAGCCCTCTGACCGTATTCCTGAGAATAAGTCAAATAAAGAGACAGATAGAAGCGTCCACGCCACTAGGCCGAGGCTTTTCGTTTCGTTATCTTCATTGAAAAATGCTCCATTTATCTTCCACAGGAAAACAGAGCTTATCAGAATCAATTGCTTATTTGGTCTTCATTGGATTATTACAGTAATTTTCCCTGTGCTATTCTTCCTACACATCAGTCCCTCCGTCTTCCATCCACTTATACTGGCCTTAGCTCATTACAGTTTTAAACTTTTATCTATCACTTGTCTGTGTTTAAGAACTTAGTAAGGTGAACAAGAACTGCCCCTTGGATTTAATCCAGCATCTATTTGGTCCCTACTGAGGTGCCAATTTCAGGCCCCATGAAAATATATTGTATAGGGCCCACAACCCTGAACAATAAAATTATGTTCCAAATCTTTTAGGGTCCCTGTGGTTCAGGGACCCTTGGAAACATCCTAAGTTCCCATCCTTTACAGTGTCCCTTGGTCTCTGCATTCCTCACCCTGCCTAGAACAAAACCACATGATTTTCTCTTTTTGTTCTCAGACACAATTTTCAGATATGAATCAACCTGCAAAATTTATTTCAGCAGTGACTATTGATTTCAGAGCAAGCAGATCTAATCACAATTGTTTCCGTACATTTGGGGGTGTGTGTGTACCAGTCAAAAGTCTGGATACGCCAAGCTGCCTACAAAGAGTGATAGAGTGTCACGTCACATGACTGGGCCACCTGAGGAGTTTGTCCAGCGGGTGAAGGAAAAGTGAATAATAAGAGCTCAGCATACATGTGGGAGCTCCTTCAGGACAGCTGGACAAGCATCCCAGGAGGCCACCTCATGGAACAGGCGTAGAGAAGACAGAAGAGCCAGCCAGTCCCTGGAGCAATATGGGATAAGGGTCATGCTCAATGGCCCAAGGGTGGGATCTCTCTTCTGACCATGGAATTTAAACCAGCAATCTCAACCCACAAAGCACCCCCATCTCACCCGAGAAATATATTCCATATTTGTTATTTTATAGTTTTAATGTCTTTAAAAATATTTTAAATTTTGTGAAGAGAATAGTACAAACAAACCTTTCTGTGGGTGGATAAAACTTGACTGGTATTGTATGTGCATGTGTATGTGTATATACACATATATAACATTTTACCTGCTTCTCCTTTTCTACCACTAAATCAGGATGTGATTCTTAAATAGCTGCTTCTGCAAAAAAACAGCATTTTTCTTTTACCTATAAAGGAGAAAAATTATTTCTCCATCTGGTTTCAGCAACTCAAATGCTTTGAAACCTTAAGTTCTCAGCCCACTCAAAGCGCAGGTAACTGGGGGGGAAACATCACGACACATTTATGCGGTTCTGTGAGCAAGGCCGTGACTAGAGCATGCAGGCAGCTGCCTCGGCAGCCATGGCAACAGTATTCTTTCAGAGGGATACCATCCAATCGCAGACCTCTCCACGCTTTTACCTCGACCAATTGGTACCAAGGATGCAGCCAAACCAATTTATCAAAACTCTAGTGTATTTGGGTGTTGCAATTTGTGGAGAGTACGTGGGGTGGAGCGTTTATGAGAACACGTCTCCTTTACTTTGCTGCAGTGGAGTGAAATAACATTCAATATGACCGCATATATATATATATATATATATATAAATAAATAACATTCAAACAAATACCATACATATTTACCAATATTTCATATTTAAAGAAAAATCAGGAATTAATTTTGGATAATCCTACTGCGAGAGAACAGGCCTAACCTGGGGTGTGAGAGAGCGAAGTCTTCAGAATAAAGAGGCAGACATTCCTTATTCTTAGCAACTTTCAATAAACTCATTTATTATTTTCACACAATGAATAACATGAAGAAGATCGACTTTGTTATTATAAGTGCTCTATAATGCTGTCCAGCAAACGGCAGCAAACAGACGAGCTTTTTCTTTAAGAAAAAAAGGGGGATAAAACAAAACATAAAACAACAACTAGATCATGACCGAACATGACCATAAGCATGCCAGCAAATACATATATATGTATATACATACATATGTGTACATATACAAATGCGCATACTCTGTGTGTACGTGTGCGTGCGTGTGCTTGTATACATAGATAAGTATATAAACATAATACACAAACATATTTTGCGTGTGTATAATATATACACACACCCACACACACGCCCACACACGCGCACACACTCACACACATATATGCCTCAAAAACTTGCAGTTATAATATTCATACAATGTACAAAATTGCTTCATGACTTAAAAATCCATTACAAAAAATTATCAAACAATGTACAAGTTTTCTCTGAATTTATTTAAATTCAAATAACTTTCTGCTCGTCTAAAATATGTATGCATACAATCGAGAACATGCAAATGAAGAAAAAAATTCACTCTGTTAAAAAGAGGCTAAAAACAGTATGTATACAAACTAAAATTTACCAACACAGGTTAGAGCTCAGTTTGTGCTCTTGCAAAGTACATCCTTCCATTGGATTTATTTTCTCAATATTTAATTTGCACTTAATATTTTTATTTAACAATGATATGGTTCGAAAAGTTCTGTGACAATGCAATCCGTAATCATGCCAGTGGAAAATATTTTAGTTGCTACCTTTCTTTAGTGTTTCACGGTCCAGTAAAATCTCAATTTTGTGTTTCCTTTTTGCCAATCATGTCTGTGGTGAGTACAGGGCAGTTTCCCTCATTTGTATGCAGGTCTGCAACATTGAATTTACCTCACTATATTCTGCTGAACTTCGAGAACCAGATGAAAAGAACACATTTGAGCTTTAAAAGGCACCGGTATTTCGGCTGGTAAAGTAAAAACATCTGGTTGTTTTACACTTCAACACAACAACAGCTTGCTCAAGAGCAATGCATTCTGGGAGCGTGATAGTCCGTCAACTCAAGATTGCCTATCCTCAAGATCCCAAATAGCAATAAATACCAACAGTCTGTTACTATTCGGAATTTATGTATTTTGGTAAAAGCTGCACGTTAATATTTTAGCTTTCTTTCAAAACAGCTTTGAATGGCTCAACATTAGATCAGGGATTAAATGAACTTTATTTTTTTTTTCCATTTTTGGCAAAGTCTTCCAACAATGTTGAGAAACTGTTCCCAATCGAGAAAGTATACAAGCTACTTATGAAGCCACAGAGTGAAAGGAATATCTGTTTGCTAAAACAAGTTCATTTCTCCTGTCCCAAGAAAACAGCACAAGCTGGTCTCTGCACCTGCGACACCCAGCACCAAATATTTCAACCACCTAGGCCCCTGAAGAGCCACCTCAACAGGAGCAGCGGGATGAGCAGGGCCACCTTCACCTTAGACACAGTTCGCATCCATGCAAGTCAGATCATTACTTACACTATTTACAATGGATGTTTAGCTGACCCTCAAATTAAGGCTACACTGCAGCTGGACAGAAGGCTCTGGTCGTTTGCAGTAAGAAGAGTTGCAATGATAGTCACTTTCTGCAGAATGGAGACATAATTAGCTAAGCTTATTACCGAATTTTTTCAAAATCAAAATAAGACCACTTAATTATCTTTGTGAAAGGGTGGAAAGAAAAACACACACACGCACACACACACATACACACGCGCATGCATGCATGCATGCATGTAGACACACACACACACACACACAAAA
>JAABNX020000046.1:26138839-26153409 GCA_015163995.2 Mormyrus lacerda | reverse complement strand
GCCTTTGATACAAAAACTGGCCTGATGGCTCTGGAGACTGCTACTACAACACTCAGAGAGGTACTACACTACAACACTCAACAGAGAGGTACTACACTACAACACACAGAGAGGTACTACACTACAACACTCAGAGAGGTACTACACTACAACAAAACACTTTTAAAAGCAATCCTCTTGTCCTTGTTTTCAATTCACTAGTGGGACGGATAACAATGTTAAACAAAACAGATTTTAAACTGCAAACATGAAGTAAACTTTTTTAATTGGTGTGTTTATATATTTTAGTTATTGTTTCTGCTAATGCCTGCTAGTGATTATGGGAAAGTGTGAAAAAACCTCAGGACTGTAATGCTTGTAAAACATTTAATATTTTTTTTCTTCCTCAACAATATTTACATAAAGAATATTGCTGGATTCCTGAGGTTTAAGACTTACCGGTGGATGGATACATTTGCTGCACCTTTTCCAAACCAGCATTTTTGAACAGAGCTATGTTTTGCTCACTGTACATTTTGAAGCTCCCCAAGCTCCGCTTCCTGCCTTGAAGGTCATGATCTTCTTCCCAAGAAGACGACGATACCCCAAACAGGTCTGACGACAGACCCGGCTTTGTCCGGCCAAAGCTGGCATGGAAGTCGGCAGTGCGCTCCCTGTCACGGTTGCGTTTGCTCTGCTGTGGGTCAGACAGAGTGAGGCTGGACAAGGTGTCCACTTCAAACACACTCCTGGAGCTTCGGGAAATGCTCTGTGTACTTTGCTGGTTACACTGTTTGTCTTTCAGCTTAGGCAGGGACGGCTCTTTGTCAGAGATGTCCAGCCTCTCATTCAGAAGACTCAAGAAACCAGGGTTTTTCGCTCCACTGAAGAGTCCGCCAAGGCTCTGGGGGGTGGAGAGATGGTCCTCCTTGTACTTGTGCTTGTGCTTGTGTTTGTGTTTGTGGAGTCGGACGCTGGGTATGTTGCTGCTGCTGTTGAGCGCCACCAAGCCAGACTGGTCGTCGTCGATCACAGTAGAGCCTATTTGCTGTGATACATGTTTAGCTTTGTGTTTTGCAGAGGCCGCCAACTTGACTTGTGTGCCAGAATGGAACTGCGGGGGCGGTGGTGGCACTGCAGGCCTCATGAAAGGGGAAGCCGCTGCTCCAAGGGAGTGGGACAGATAAAACGGGGATGGATATTGACCATAATAACCTAGGTTCATCATATTGGTGGCGATAGGCATCGACGAATAAGGCATTGTATAGGGTGCATAGTAATTGCTGCTGGGAATTGGGTAGCCAAACCCTTGTATGAAAGGCATCTTTGTCATTGGCTTGTTGGCTTTGGCTGGCCTTCCCCGTCTCCTCTTTGACTTAATTTCAGAATTCCTGCGAAGGTAGTGCAGAGGGTCATATGGGAAGTATGGCATTGGATAGTAGTGATCAAAGTTGGTCCGGAAGATGCTTGGATACAAATTATCAGGGTAGAAGTTGTAGCTGCGATGTGAGACTCGAAAGACTTGGAATTTGCCAATTAATTCCTCAAGGTCAGCCAAGAACTGAAGGTCATCTCGGCTCTGTAGACTCTTGCGCTTTCTCCGGTGCTTTTGTTTCTTTATGCTGTCCTGTGCAAGAAAATTCTCTACAGCCACTGCCGTAACATGCTTTGGGCAGTGACCTCTCAAGGCTTTTCCAGCAGCTTCCAGCGGAGTGGCTTCTGAAGCTTCAAAACTGCAGAGGTCAAAAGAATACCTTCTGCGAGATGCCGGGCCTTTCTCAGTTTGATCAGATGTGCTGTTGTTGTCCGTGCCAATTCCGCTGTCACTAGGGATTGTTTCCTCACTATGTGACTCACTGACTGGAGACAGGGTAACTTCTTTGAGAGAGGCTACCTCAGAGAGATGAGACGGCGAGTTAGCCATAAGTCGAGGAGGGGAGAGCTTCCAGCTACTGCTGCCAAGCAAGGCCTTGTGAGCTTTTGTGGGCAATGCACTGATAGGTTGAAGATTTGGCATAGTCTTCTGGTCCTGTAGGCTGGCATCGGTGGTGGCAGGACACAGGATCCCCCCAGCTCCAGCGACATGGGCAGAGAGCGTAGGAATGGCCCTAGGAGAAGGCATCCCGGCTGTAGTTAGTGGGCTTGAAGGCACTACTAGGTTCTCAAACTGGCTAGAAATAGGCACAGGGTGCTTATCACTGGCTTTGTGCTCATCTTGGACCTTCAAAACAGCTCTCGGTTTCCTACCCCTCTTTTTGCCAATGTAAATAGTTCCTCGTTTACTGACGTTGATCTGTTTACCAAGACTAGCCTCTATTGTAGATGCCATAGTAGAAACAACATTTGACATGGGATTCCTTGACTTCCGGGCAAGACTGCTGCTGGTGGGACTTGAAAGTATTTTATTCAAGATGTTCTGCATCTTAACCAATTTCATTTTATTCGCTGCCTGAACTGGCTTCTTTTCAAAAACACCAGAATAACTCTTAATTAGCTTATTCTCAATAGCAGGGGCAGCATCCATGGTACTCATTGGCATAAGATTTGCTAAATTTCGCTTTTTCCTTCTTTGCTGCAAAGTTCCAGGTGATTCCCGGGTGATGGGGCTTATAGGACTGGTGGATGTCCCCTCGTGGATAGTCTCCACCGTAAGCAAAGGCTGCTTTTTAGGTCGCCCACGTTTCTTTTTAACAGGAGTGATCACTGTCAAGCTATCAGTGTTGGCATAAAGTGGGCTTGAAGGAGTGATGGGATAGGCCGAAGGAGGTTCTGGAACACTTATTGATGGACTGCTGTCCTTCTGCTGACTGTAGTTTTTGGATTTCTGATATGACCCTCTTTCCTTGCCCTTTGGAGGTTTCAACTCCTTTTTCGAGTCGATAACTGCTCTTGACCTGCACAAAGGATTTTTTCGGAGTCTATCGTGACAACTTTCCACAAGTTCACCGGAGTCCACTGTGGAACCTGGTTCTGGTGTCTCAGACATACTTTCCACTACTAGCTTAGCTGTCCTGGACTCTACCTTGTTAGGGGCCTTTGGCTCTGAAAAGCCCCTGATGGCATGTTCCACAATCTTGGATACCTGGGTCTTGTCCATTATGTCATCCAGCTGTATTTGATCTTTTGATGACCGGCGATATTGTCGCTTCTTACTAGGATACCCTTTGAACTCATCCATCTGTGGAGAAATGGATCTTGACAGCACATCACTTTCCTCTGTTGCACTATTTCCAGTGCCCTCAATCTCTCCATTTGATACTTGCACCATTTTATCAGGTCCATGCATTTGCTTGTCTTTTGAAATAACTTGACTTTTTGCTTCCAACTCGCTTTCTGCCTTCTTGCCCCACTGTAGATCTGAACTATGGCTGACGAGACACCTCATTGTCTCCTTCCGGCCATACTTCCTCTTAATGTTTCCAAACACTTGGTCGGCTACCTCCTGCAAACCCCTCTCTTTGCTTAAAGATGACAGCATCATCAGATTGCTATCGGATTGTGTGGTCAGAGATGCATTAGTGGCAGAAGAGTGCAGTAATGAACTGCTCATCTGACTAGACCCACCGGCAGAAAACTGACTTGGTGACAGACTTTCTGTAACCTTTTTCAGTTGCGATTTGAGGGGGAAGCCTGCCAGATCTGGTGGAGGGATCTTGTGGGTTCCTGTTAATTCTCTTTTAGAATCGGAATCTGCCTGGCTTCCATGAGAAAGTGGTGACGGCTTTGTCCAATCCAGTTGATGCTTGAAAGTACTTTTAAGCTGGTGCTTTGATTTCATTGATTCTCCCAGGAAATCCAACAGATCGCCTTCATTTTGTCCAAGAGACTTTTCACTAGTCTGCAGAGAAAAAGAGAGGGAGAACACTTAGAATTATTCTGTATTAAGTTATTTCAGGAAGTCTATCTTTTTAAGCATAACACACCTAAAAGTAATTTAATAAAACAGCAAGTCAAATATGAGAGAAGTAACCATTTGAAGCATGCAGGCAAGATATGCTATTTGAGCTCAACTGAGTTTTTTTAATGTTTGACACAGATCCATTTTAACATTCCACTCAGTAACACCGGGCCACAGTGCCCAGTAATTTCAAATTACTTTTACCCTGGGAAAAAGCATTCTCGTTCATCTTGTTTGTTTTCATTTTCCCCAGCTTCTAATGTAAACTGTTCTTCAAAGCTGAGAGAAACATTCAGGTTTTCATGGCACCCCAAAGGAAATCAGAATGTGGTTAATTTTAACGCTTTAATACTTGCATAAAAGGTTCACCAAAATGAATGGGATTACTTTATCGCTCGCATAACCTCTTGTTTCATGTGTCACAGCAGTAGTGTAATACATCATGAACAACGACTATGTACTATAATAAGTACTTAAATGTACTTACATATATCTGATCAGAAAGTTGACTTTTTGTCTGTGGTTTACAATTCATACTGATAGTAATATTCATCCATTATCTAACAATTTACTCATTACAAGTTTATGGGGGAGTCTGAGCTTAATCCCAGGCGGTGTATGGTACAAGGGGGACACGTTGGATGGGATGTCAATCTTTTGCAACGCACACACACATTCACACACTGGGCAATTCGGAGATGCTAATCTATTTAATTGCACGGCTCTGGAATGCATAAAGAAAACCGAAGTACGCAGAAGAAACCCGCTCAACGCAGGGCGTAGATGCAAACTCCACTCAAAAAAAGCAGGCGTGGTATTCAGAGCAATTACCCTTGTTTTTAATATGCAACAGGTGTACTTTTTAACAGTAAAACACCCTAGTCATCCAAGCCATGCTCTTTGCAATTATTTATAAGTGTGTTGCAATGGATCGGAGCCTTCGATGCACACCATTTAATAATTTTCATCTAAACTTTCATCTGAAATAACAAAGTGCACATTGAGAGTAAAGGTACCCAAAAATTGGGAAAATAGGACAATACTACTCACATTGCAGCCCAGCAGTTGCCATAGCAGGTAAGGGACTCAGCACGTGATCATGGATTGGCACTCCAATATTTACAAGCCAAACTGCATACTCATGTACATAGCTGGAACTGCTTCATAAAATCTTAGCTTCCTAACTAGCTGTTTATGAAGTATGTTATCTTCTCAAAAACGCAAGGCAGTGCGCATTACAATACAACTCTGCCCACCATGGTACAGGAGGTGGAAAAAAAGATCTCCTGCAAGATAGTGCAGTCATTAACACAAGTGGCAGGTTGTTTAGCAGCTGACGCAACAGCACGCACGAGGCCATCCTGTTTTCAAAGCAGGCGGCTGCAAGCAGGCTCGATGCTTAACCGCAATTTTGTTTTTTACCGTGGGTCAGCTTCCATTTTGTCACTGTGAAGGCAGTGGGTGAGGCATGCTGTTTTGAAGTGTGCAAATGTCCTCTGTGGTTACAGTTAAACCTTCTTCTGACCACCTTAACATGAGGCCGGGATCCCACAGGCCGCTGAAATTTTATGCGTGTAGGGAAGGAGTTACAAGGGCTAGTATCCTGACATTTGAGTTTATATTTTAAGTTTAACAACTGCCTGGAGTTGGAAATTTCTTTATAGATTAATTGTACAACCGTCAATTATTAGGGGGCTTTGTTACTATAGGGAGTTTACATGAGAAAGTATGTATAATGACTTTTATAATGAATTTATTAAAAGATTATACTTAACCTGACGTAGTTAAAATATAATCTTTGGGCAAATTTAAAGCCGCAGGGGAGTTGACTAATTATTACAATTATTTATGAGCAAATATGCCAGACCTAATCAACAGACTTATTAAACTCCCGGGTGAGCTGGGTACCGCGTGGAGGGTTAGGAACTCCACTCAGGGAGAGACGGCGGAGCAGAAGAGACTGAGCTCCATGCCGCTGCCGTGGCCGTTCTGCGCGGGGTCTCATCCCGATAACCAGAGATGCGGTGATTTGAAATTATCTGCCGGCTATTACTAGCTAGAGAAGAACACGGAGCACATCTGCGTCCCCTTTTAGCGGCATCCTCAGCGGCATTGTGATGCAAATCTCCTCGTCCCCATTTCGTAAATCAGGATGCGGTCATCCTGTGCCCTTTCTCATCTTGTCCCTCTCCTCTCATCCGTGCTTCCCTTTCTATCTATCCATCCCTCCCTCCCTCCGTCCCGCCATTCACCCACCATAATCAAAAAAGTGACAACTCATTAGGCTTCACCCTGAGCGGGGCGGCAGGATGCTTTATCTGCGACGCGCAGTCTAAGCAGTCATGCTCGTCTATGAAATAATTCCCAGCATGCTCTGGGAGGAGTCTCGGTGAAGGGAAGTGCGCTGGAGGGTTGTGTGGGTGCACAAACGTGTGTGTGTGTGTGTGTGTGTGTCTGCACCTAAGTTTCTCAGGAGTCCTTATTGTGCATAATCCCCTGCAACATCTTTCAATCAGTGGCTTTTAATTAAAAAACGGGGGAACACCGTCGAGAGCCGCATAATCGAGAGATCTTCTCTCCACAGGCCTTGCTCTTTTTGCGTTTTTTCTCCCCCCCGCCTAGCCCTCCCCATCTGCGAGCGACTGCATCACCTTTCACATTCCTAATCCTGTAATCCTCTGAGGAATTTGTGGTCTCCCCCCGGTCCAGACGATAATCCCAGCCTCCGCAAACGAAGCCTTCCAGCTGCACCTTAATTCTACTAAAATGGCATTACGCTCCCATCATGCTACAAAAAAAAGAAGTGTTACCACTGTTACATAACCCTGCGCGTCACCATGTCAGGGCAGTAAAAGTATTTACATGACATTTATTCTCTCTTGGCTGATGATCTGATACGAGCATGGAAAAGACTACAGCAGCAAAACACCAGACAGGGGTTTAAAAAAGGACCAGTAGTGTTTATGGTCATTTTTAAGCTTAAAGTTACAAGCAGTCTTCTCATACAGCCCCATCTCTCCTCCAGTGACCATTTTTACATATGCTATTCATTCACACTCCAGCTCACTTAAATGGTATCACTTTCACTATAAAGTTGAGAACATGCTTGTTCATTACCAGTTATTCAGCAGTTGCCATTCTATATAATAAAAAAATTAAATCACCCTGCCCCCCCCACCCCCACCCTCAATTCTCATCCACCATGCCAACAAAAGCCAGCTATCTCCCAAACCCAGAACTTTGCTTTGGCAAAACCATTGAGCAGCCGGCTTTAAAGGCCACCAAATCCCAGTGGGTTATAATTTACTGAAAGCCTTGATCCAGCAAAGAGGAGTCTCCCTCACAAGCAGGGATAAATACATGAAGGGACCCAGATTGCGGAGCCCCTTTCATGATAAGACAAGCTCTGCGCAGCACCTTTTGCTCTTCTTCCCCCGCCATGTTTTTAACAGTTACGATGAGGGGCGGCTCTTTTTACACCGGCCCCGCCCCCCAGGTGTGTACGTGGTATCCAAGGGTTATCGTGAGACCAGAGCGGCCGAAAATAACCAGGGGTAAACCCTTCAGCTCAGTGTGATATCCAGTCACAAGAATATTTTTTTTTCTCCATCTCAACCCGACCTGTTAAACTGGCCCCGTTATCCAACCAGCATTTACGACCATTACTGGGTGTAGCTTTTTTTTTTTTCTTACGTTTGCTACACAAAGATGTTTCTGTTGCTACTCCTCCCACCAGCAGATGGCTTAGTGGTCCAGAGGCATGAGTGTTAGCGTCACATGACAGGACAGCCACTGAAACCTAATGCCATCCTTACAAGGGATCTTGCACGTTAAGACTTCAAAAATCAGTGTAGAGACCATAAAAGCCAGCAGAATACAGCCCAACCTTAAACCTGCTCCGGTCGTGAGAAAAATGGCCTCTTGGGGGGGGGGCAGTTTTTTCTGCTCTTAGGCACAGAAAAAATATTGAAGGTTAAGCCTAGAATCAAGGTCTCTGAGAAGCCCTTTAGCCCTCCCGTGGTTACAACTGGGTAAACTTGCAGTCTGACCACCGGCAGTGTTGCACATAACCACAACACAAATTGGTCAAATTACAGTGTTTGTACACTAGCCTCTGGTGACAGTTTAAGGAATCCTGTGGGTGAAGGGGACCACGGGCTAGCCTGACAGCCCGTGTGTCAGCTGTGCGGCTGGAGTCATGTGACACGGGAGAGGAGACAACACGGGGCAGGATGGGATGTCGTCTACCTGATATGGAAAAGGGGTGTCTGGTTACACTGATGTGTGTTATAATACACAGCATATCGAGACAGAATAAAAGAGAGCTTTACAATAAACAATAAATGGTTCCCGTCCGTTCTTATCAGAGATAAAACAAGGATATTCTTAGGTAGAAGTCAGAAGAGATTTCTGTTAAGGTTAGGAGGCTGGGGCCGCAAATGACTATGAATTGATCAGACTTCAGCAATGCCGAAGAGGTAAACGAGGTTTACGAGGTAAACAAATAGACCTTTGCTGTCCTGATTTACAGGACAAATCATCATAGTGTCTGACACGTAGTATAGACACGTAGGCTGTTGTGTCCTCCCAGCCCGTGACCTGGGAGCAGCTGTGCGTTACACAAGTGCGTAACCGACAACGGTTTAATAATTAACGATGCACCTACAGTGATATAAGCGCAAGTCAGCATGGTGCAAAAACAACCAGAGTACTTAGGGGTACAAAGGTACAAAGACGATCCAGCTGTCGCACTCTGAATATTTAACGCAGCCTGCATTTCTTAAATTATACAGTTGTACAAGTATAAATAGATGCATAACATTTCAAAACATTTAACATGGATTGTGACTATTTATCCACTGCAGGTTTGCAATGAAGTGGGAGCCTTTCCCAGAATGCACAGAGAACAAACACTCTGCTACACCGTAGATGAGACACCAGGGTCCATAACAGGCTACACACATGCAGCAGGCCAGTGCAGAGACGTCAGTTTGCCTGTGCTCTGGTTTGTGATTGCAAGCATGTAATACCCGGTGCACCCCCATACTAATCTGTATCAGATCCATATCAGTCACATCCAATAACTTATTGGTCATGAATACTATTACTGGTATTCCTGCAAGCATGATTTTAGAAAAAGATAAGTATATCTACAAAACTTTTGATGAACTTCACAGTTGTTAAAAACGATGATGGCGATGATCTGTAAAATAAAATCCATGGGCCTCCGTCTTGCACCAGCTAAATAGCCGAGAGGCCTGTTCTCTGCAGAAAGCTAAATGATCAGCCAGCATTGTGTAAGGACACTTCCGTAATGAGTCTGATCACACCACAAAAAGGGTGCACACATGTGCAGAGTCACAAAACAATTGACCCAGTTATTTTAGTCGTCCCCATTAAAACATCACTTTACACTGTATTTAATTGTGTTTCCCCAAAAGGCTGCTAATTTTACCGAGTTGCACGGTCAAGTAAGAATTAAACCCATCACTACCTAAGCCTGTGTTCATTCCACTCTGCTGAATCATTTTTTAAATGATCATTACCTTCCATAACAGCCAGAGTTTGATTTATAGTGTTACATGATATGTATTTGCTGTCACTTTGCAGTAATGATTATTGAGGATTATCCAGCACTGTTCCAAACCTTTGAACAGGATAAATAACCTTGTGTATGGCAGCACAGTGCAATAGTCAGCCTGTTTGCACACCATACGAGAGCTAGATTTATAAATACTACAGAATTACAACAAAATAATAGTGTTCTTGTTATTTGGAAAAAAATAAATAAATAAAAAATATACATATATATGGTCACACTTCATAAGGAGCACCTAGCAATATTCAGGTAGGAGCCACTTTTGCCTCCAAAGCTGCTTGAAGGGTAGATGAGTTCAGTAAGCCTTTCTGCTGCCTAATGCTCTTCTTGCATGGCCTTTCTGTTACCTTAGCAAGTCTGGCCATTCCCCTCTGACTTCTCCCCTTAACGAGGCATTTACAGAACTACCACTGCTTTTTGTTTATAACACCATTCGCTAATGCTAACGCCCCAAACTCTGGGCACTGTAGCATGTGAAAGTCTCAGAATAGTGGCCGTTTCTGAGATGCTGAAACCAGTCTCTCCCAGACAATCACGCCGCATTCGAAATAGCATAGATCACATATCTCAGCCTCTCTAATACTCAGCCACATAACCAAACGGTAACCGAACCCCTCGACCCCATCTGCATGCTAATTATATTCAGTTGTGGCCTCATGATTTGCAGCTTGGAGAAGCAGGCTGTTTGCATTAACGAGTAGGTGCATATTTTATATTATACACACACACATACTTTTGAACCTGCAACCTTGAGGTCTAGATCCTTAACCAGCACGCCATCTGCCACGCTAATTGTTTGGAGGAGAGGAGGTGCGGACACATTATTCACCGCAGCTCTGCTTGTCCAGAATCCCTGGCACACGTGGAGTAGAGCGCCCCCTCTACAGCAGGATGGGCTCAGAAGCGCGAGCGCATAATGAAACAGCTGTGTTCGCTCGGCTCTCGCATAAAACACGACGACGGATGTAAGTGGTTACATCAGCGGCCACGCAGTCGTCTGGCGGGGGCGGAGCCGTGACTGCTGGTGGCGCAGGGGCCGCCTTACAATCCCCAGCGCTTTTGCCAGCGCTTGATTACTTGTCTAGGATGCGGGGGCCGGCCAAAAGCCCGAGTCACCGCGGATCCGCACACTCTCCACCGAGCCAATTCTCGCGCCTTGGAAGCGACAGAAAGGCGGAAATGATGGGCTCGGTTGAGGGGGAGGGGTTTTTTTTTTCTGGTGGGTGGGGGATGGATTTTCTGAATCTCAGGTACCCGCTTCAGCTGGGAGTTGGGGTGGAGCTCCTGCTTTTGCATGCCCTGCACGTCCTTTGCCTACAAAACAGCCCGACTCCGTGGGGGAGATAAAAAAAATAAATTAAAAAATCAAATATCAATCTGACTGCAGTGCTTGTTTCATATGCGGCCCTTTCCTGGCACAGGTTCAGCTTCTGCCTGCCCCCCACGGCCATCCTCCACAAACCCCCCCTCCCTCTCACCAGGCACCTCAATTTTCCTAAAAACACAGAGAGGTGGGACAACGAGCCGACAACCGGAAGGAAATTGGGGGGGAAATGGCCGTCGTGCTTGTCACTCATCGATCACTTTTATTGACGACATCCAACTACAGTCAAATCAACAGCCGGCTTCCCAATAAATGAACGTGCTCTAGATTTACCTTGACAGAGAGGCTTTGCGGTGTTAAAATGAGCAAATCGGGACTTTTTGATAAACAAACACGCAGCCTTGTACCCGGCGCTTTGTGGGAAATGTTCCAGGCCCTGCTGTGACCCAGATCAGGAAACGCAATTGGATGGATGGATGGATGGATGGATGATGAACAAGCAAATAAACAAAGTCAGACAACCGAAGACGCAGGCAGGCTTCTTTATCGACATGTGCTATGTTTGCTTTACAATCGGCACAAGGAAAGTCAGTGGAGGAACGACAATGATGGAAACAGATGAAAAGCCTCAGTCTCAAATGTAGCCCCCCCCCGAAGCCTACGTCTGGGCCGATTGCTAATCCCCAGTCCGGAAGCCTGCATTCCTGGAATGCCACTGGTTTTCCCATCTCGGAAGAAGCATACACTTCAAAAACTTGTGATGCCAAACAATGTGCAAATTAACTATAAACTCTGGCAGTCTCGATCAAAGAGTCCTGGAGGAGGACCACAACCAGGAAAATAAATAAATGACAAGGATGTATGGTGTTATTTGTAAATAAGTAAAATAAACTGAGTATAAGTACCTACACTGAAGTTCTGGGCTTCAGTTTCAATGAGAAATCATCATTCAAAGCCAGTTGCCCCAACTCGATTGACCCCGGTTGCTCAGGAAATGTAAACCATTGCCGGCGTGAACCTTTCAAAGCCAAACGTTCCTGAAATCAAAAACCCTTTTCAGCAACCGGATTCCCTCATAAACAGAAAATGCAGTGCTGCTCGGTCGCCGCAGTCTTCTCAATGGAGCGGAGGCTCGACGACTGTGGATATTTACTACAAAGTGCAGGTGATGAGTTATTGCCGGGACGGAGAGACCCCGCCGTCAGATTCCGCTGCTCCTCAGAACTAATCAATATGAGAACTTTGTTACTTTGGCGGCTTGCTGTAAATAGGGTGACTCTTTCCATCCCCTTCTGTTTAACGGCCCCTCGTTATGGCACCCCCCCCATCATCAGCTTTCAATTTTCAGGAGGGGGGGGAGGAAAAAAAAAAAAAAAACATCCACGATGTAAATCACAGGTCTGTGAAACAGAACCTCCTCTGCTAATTGCATAATGCGGGCAAGATGGCGGTCAGTGATCCATGAAGTAAAGGTCAGGTTGGTGTCCAGGGTAAGTGCTTAGTCCATCTTAAAAACAAATAAACAACAAATAAAAAGGACAAAGAGTGCCTTTCTTCTACTTCTTCTGCACTGCATTCAGCTCAGGTGTATCCACCTAACAAGTTTTACAGCCGTTTAGGTCAACTGCACTGAAATCACGCCAAAATGATAAATGAAATTACTCCAGGCTCGAGGATCATTATTTCTACTAAATTATTTTCTCTGGTCTTAAATCGAAATTACAATTCCTCCCAAATGGGACAAAACTTCTAAATACAATTAATTGTTTATATTGTGTTATTATGAATGAAAGACAAAAAAAAAAAAAAACCTTGCTTTTGAGGTACCAGAAACAGTGACTATATTGAACTGCATCACAGGGTAGTTGCACCTCTGTAACCGGCCTCGTTTCCGAGGCCGTGCCAAAGCGAGTCGGATTTGACCTTTTTAGCGGCGAGCCTGATATTTGGACTCTGTGACCATTACTGCGCTTTCCCCGTTGACCTTCTGAGCCAACACGGGATGACCTTTTGCTCTCATGCAACCAATGATGGGACTTTGAGCCTTCCGATTACGCAACACGTCACAGACACCGCTTTCAGGCCCTGACATGAAGCCAGTGCTTCAAAGCTGCTTATTTCCAAGTTTCCATGGGTCGCTAAAGTGACTACTCTTGCATATCGTTCAGTGTAAAACGCATTCGGTTCCAGTCTCAGGCAGTAAAGCCAAATATGTGATGCTAAAAAGAGAGATGTTAAAGAAAAAAAAAATCATTAACAGAGAAATAATTACGAAATTATAATGGCACATTTAGACACCTCTCACAGTCCTCCTGAGACACACATGGTTACCTTGTACTTCTGTTTGAGAGATGTGTGATGTATGACACATGAACCTTGGCCGACAGCCCCTCCTCCCCCCAGGCCTCGCTGCACCCTGCTGGCAGTACAGACTCCATTCCCAGACGGCTGATGAAGAACACAGCTCAGAGTTCCCTCCTCTCGGGACCTCGGACACTCCGGCTCCACGTCTCAACCCCCAAAAGCCTCCCCGCACCCCCTCCCCCACCGTGCTGCATGGCCACCATTCACACAGTCCTGGGGCGGATTAAATATGCTCAGTTGCAGATAACACATGGGGGGGCTTGGTTAGTCTAGGGAGCCACTGCTAACAAGCATATGACGGGGTGCAAGACCGGGAAACAGGTCCCGTATCCCAGTATGCAGTGCGACCCAGTGAAATCATGGGCAAAACTAAGGCCAGCAATCACAACAACAACACACATACATGAATGAACAAACACCTTTTCAGAGAGCACAGTCTCCATGGAGCCTGCAGATATGAGCTGTGGAAACCCACCCTCCTCATTTTGAGGCGGTCCTCATCTGTTGTCCCACCTCAACACCCCCCCCCCCCCATTCAGAAAATGGATCACAGACCGCAGCTGTGTAACAGTAAGTTGCAACACTGGTACCGCTGTTGTGACTGCTGTCCCCATGAAGTGGGCACTTTGCTGGAGAATCTTCCGTCTTTTGCGAGGTGGGGGGGGGGTGGAGTACTGTAAACAGACACCCTGTTCTCACAACAGGCTTAAAAGACCAATATGCCTCCCCCCACCCCATCTCCAAGAAAAGAGCCACAGAGTGCCGGCCAAATTCGAAACCGACGACAAAATGGTGTCTCTGTGCCAAACACCCCCTTCACACTCGGTTTGCCCGCCCGCATTATGCCCGGCTGGGTTGCGCTGCCATCTCCACAGCGACGTGATACGCTCTCCCTCGCTCACGTTACGAGTCCAACAGGCTTCAGAAAAAAAGAAAACCTTTCTAAAGAGCATCCAGTGCAACAGAACAACACACTTTTTACATATACACACACAGACATGTGTGCAGGCAGAGACACAGACAGATACAGGCAGGAAGGCAGGCATGCACACACACACACACACACACACACACAATGTCCCTCACTCAGACTGTTCTGCAGCCCATTCTGGCCGTGGTGTCTTGAGTGTTTTGTTCCCCCCCCTGTATAAAGACTGGGCAGATGTCCAGAGGGGCCTCAGCACAAAGGGGGGGCCGCTCTTTCCCCAATCTCCCTTAATAACCATTCCCTCCAAAATCCAAGTGATTGATATGATCCTCACACAGTTCCCTTGGCTTTGAGACAACACTACACCAACCCCCCCACACACAACCCACCCGGTTTCTTGCTTGGCAACCCCACCTGCCCCCCTCTCCCTTTTAGCAGAAGACCACCCTCCCCTGTGGGAACGACTCTCTGCAAAACC
>JAABNX020000046.1:26086162-26116355 GCA_015163995.2 Mormyrus lacerda | reverse complement strand
TCACATGGATATGCTCTGGGCGTCTGCGCGTTTGCATGTTCTCCCCCTGTCACATGGATATGCTCTGGGCGTCTGCGTGTTTGCATGTTCTCCCTCTGTCACATGAATATGCTCTGGGCGTCTGTGCGTTTGCATGTTCTCCCTCTGTCACATGAATATGCTCTGGGCGTCTGTGCGTTTGCATGTTCTCCCTCTGTCACATGGATATGCTCTGGGCATCTGCATGTTCTCCCTCTGTCACATGGATATGCTCTGGGCGTCTGCGCGTTTGCATGTTCTCCCTCTGTCACATGGATATGCTCTGGGTTTCTCTCATTTCCTTTTGCAGTCCAGTGACATGCAGGCAGGTTAACCAGCATCCCTAAATTGTCCACAGGGTGCAAGTGTACTCTGTGATGGACTGGTATCCTGTTCAGGATGTACTCCAGTCTTGTACCCTACACTGCTGAGAAAAACAAATCCAGATTCATCCCACAACCCTGCCCAAAATAAGCAGTTAGAAGTTGGATGGATGAATGGATGGATGGATGGATGGATGGTTGTAATGAATTTTTGGAGATGTAGTATGCAGAGTATGTTCCTTATCTGGCTTGGTTCCTGTTGCTCGTTACCCTCGATATCTCTACTTCCTCCTCCATTACCTCCGCGTTTCAGTATTTGTGGTAAACTATCGAGCAGTACTGTCCTACCACTTCTGTCCATCACCATTGCATTAGTGACCGGTTGCAATAGGCCCAGTTGCATCTGTCACCAAAATACTGTTTGCGGGAACAGTATTAAGCACTATTTGAATAGCCAAGTATTCTGACGTGAACTACACTAAATGCAATGCATGACAATCTATTCGATTGTGGGCAACAGCCGATTCAAAATGTTAAGCGTGTCCTCTAATTTGCCCTTTAGGGCTAAAAAAAAAAATGATAGGCGATTGGAAAACAATAATCTCTTGAGATTGTAATATTCTATTATTTGGAACACTCAGATCATATTTTTGATGTATTGTGCGAAGCTTCACCACCACCATGCAAACTGATTTCAGCCAAGTATTATTTTCATCATAAAATGAAACCATTTCCGGAACAAAAATAGCCTTGCCACTTAAAAACATTGTTGACAAGTCATCCACTGTTGAAATCAATACTATTTTGTCTACCTACTTGTGCATTTCACAACTACTCGTGCGACTCATCCAGACAAATCAGTATGAACTCTGCACCCCATGACTATCAGTGTAATTACCATCTCACCTCCACCTCTCCCCCTTCAGAAGTGAAAAGCCTACCTAATTTACCGCCGGCAAAATGAGCCACGCGGTTGCCTTCAGCGCTCGCAATCGCTGGGTTTACCAGCCACGAGAGATAACATCTTCCAACGGAACACGTGGCAAAACAGGCTGCTAGGTAGGCCTGTGACATCACGAGGCGTGGGTGGAAGAACAGCTATTATTAAATGATACCATCTTTAGAAAGCCTGGGCAAAAACTGGAGGGTGGTGAGCGACGTGGCTACACAGGTATGACTCAAAGCCTGGATAAAAGCATTTCAGACTAAAGAGCACAGAATTGCTTTGAAATGCATTGAAAAATACAGCAATTGACACAAAGGACAATGTGTCCAGTCCTCACTGATAGGTTGTACTGCAGCTTTTTACTGCCACCTGTAAATAAGGTTAGTCAGGCTTTAGGTCGCTGTGGGTTCCCTAAAGGAAAGCTCACCTTCTTCTTGGAAAGTCCTTTGTCCTCATCCTTGCCACTCTTGCCATTCTTCATCTGCTTGGCCATTTTCTGCTCCCCGGGCTGCTTGATAGTGATGCGGATCTCAGGAGGGCAGATGTAATTCTCCAGGCTCTTGGGGGGCTTCTTGGCTCGTTTCGTGGTCTGGATCTTCAGCTTCAGGCTGCCTTCGGAGAAGCTGGCCTCCTTGATGGAGAATTCCTGCTCCTCCAGCCCATCGCCGGGCACCCACTTCTCGCTGTCTGGATTCGAGTTGACGTCCACGTCCCTGCCCAGGCCCAAGTCATCGTCCTCCTCGGTATCAAGTCGCTCCCCCGTGGCAGGGAGTCCCTTCCCCGGCGTGGAGAGCAGACAACTGGTGCCCTCTGGGAGGTCACCCTGGCTGGCTGAGCCTCCACTGGGGTAGAATTCAACGTCACCCCCCTTCGGTCGGGACGGGATACAGAGATCTCTCTGCTCCATCGACTTCCCGAAGTGTGATTCGGGAGACAGAAACCAGGAGCGACCAGGATATCAGGAGCAAATCTGTCTAGTAAAATAGCGTGACAGTACCAGTCAACAAGGGCTCAGATATTCCACAGTGCTATTGCTCTTGAAGTCTCAATAGTGCCACAAAAAGACCATTTTTTCCAGGAGAAACTGTGAAGAGAAAAAAAAAAAAAAAAAAAAAAAAACAGAATTAAGATAATATATGAGAGAGATTAGCTCCACCCACATTTCATATTTCAGTTACATAATTAGCGCAACTCTTCTGAAGAAACGCGAGGACAGCGGAACAACACCTCGGCACCCTTCAAAATCCGGCAGCCTAGCCAGACTGAAATACCAGCAGGAACATTTCTGCCATAGGGCTCGGGCTGCATCATTTCACATTTCCCGCTCCTCTCCCTTCCTCACAATGTGACTGACATTGATACAGCACAGCCACCGGAGCAGAGAAAGAGGAAAGCTGCGAGAGCTTTAAACGAAATCCGTACCGAAGAAAAACCCCACAGATCCACAAGATGAGTAGGTCACAGGAAAGGAAGACCCGATGTCAAATTCAATTCCTGTTCCAGGGGAGCCATTTTCATTAAATCCCTATAGAACGAAACTGGTTTGTCACCCAAGATCCTCTACTGCACTATATTAATTCCATCAGGTGAACAAACTCATGTTCTTGACACGGCAGTTAACGCACTTCAGACACAACATGTAGCTACGACAGTTCGAGATGCACATCCTAGATGTCCCAATTAGCCCCAGTTAACAACACATTGGCTTCAGGCTGTGAAACATCAGATGTCAAAGCAGATTCATCAGTGTCAGCGCAGCGGCACCGGATGTCAGCAAGACGCGTTCAAAACAGAGTGACTCCATTAACAAATTAATGAATAAATAATCCGGCTTTAAAAAAAAAAAATGTCAGAGTTGAAAAGGAGCTGCCTCCTAATTTATGTCTGCACATTTAAAGGCAGGAAGGCAAAAGTGGTGCAGTCTGCGGAATTTTCCTGTCGGGGGACGAAGCTTATAAGCAGGCAGCGTCAAGTTTGTACACGCAGAAGGAATTTGAATCTGTTCAAAAGGCGAAACATTCCCACGAGCAAAAAGGTGATCAGTGTCATAACTGCCAGACATTCCTTGATTGTCCATTTCTTGACCTATCATAAAAACAAACTCAGGTTCACATCCATAAAGCACAAAAAAAAAAAAAAAAAAAAAAAAAAAAGAGAAATCTGTTAACATGTGTGCCGTTCTCAAAAACTAGATTAAATGGTCTGAAAGGATTTTAATTTACGGAAGAGTGAGTATCAAAACAAAGAAGAAAGTGTCAAATGTTTTAACCGGTAGAAGACTGAAAAATGTCAAAACAATTAAAGCTAAGATGTAATATCACTGCTGAAAGAAGCCGTTCAAATGGTCTTTATACCATAAAATGGGAATAAAGCGTTACGGTTCACTGTTCTTCATTTCCATCTTAAAGCTTTGGTTTTGCCATATAATGGAAATATTTGGGATAATTTACTTTCGATACGCAACGACCCATGTAATGGAAATCATCTCAAAAGCCTCCAATACCACAGATAACTTTCACCTAGTCAAAGTGACCTCGACATCTGCAGCCTTTTAAAAAGAGAAGTTAAAAAGGTACACTACAAAGGCACTGGGCTTCTGATTTCTAGGAGATCGAGGGCACATTTGCTGCTGGCAAATGAAATGCAACGAGGACGGGTAAGCTTCACGCTGACCAACCCCCCCCCCCTCCCCTCTCCAAGCCTTTGCTGCCATAAAACACAGTATCCCGGTAAAACAAGTGCTTTGTTGACAACGATGGTATAGATAGAGCTGAACACTGCACTCACTGTGGAAAGGAAAATCTGAGACGACAAGCGAGGCTCTTGTGTAATGACTGTTCTGACCTTTAAAGGTTTAAATGCAAACAAACTGGTATCTGGACATGTTAGCGGCGGCGGGGGGGTATCACCAGCCAGGAACTTTTGCTATTTTGGTCTGTACACCTGCAGCTCACTGCTGGCCAGAGAGCACAGCTACTTCCTTGTTATGTGGACTTTGTCCATCGCACACGCTTGTGACAGCGGCTCCGAAGGAACAACAACAACACACCGGCATCAGCTTCGGTAGAAAGCGGAGCTACGGTCGGGCAAAATCATTAACACACGGCCTGTTTTATAAGAAAGTGTTAAATATCTCATGTGACTTATTGAATAATCTACCTAAAGTCCAAAACATTTACCCATCGTAAGGTGGAAATATCGTATAACACGGACCATCGTAATCAGGGAAGGGTCTGCATGGTCTCCATGTAATGGGTACGACATCATGAGGAAGTTCACCGGATATCATTGAATGTTATAATTAAATGGTTATTTGATAACTGAATTAAGCATTTCAAACACACAGGTGTGTATGTTTTCTGTATGTTAAATTTTAACTTTGCGACATAGATGTCTTTCAAAGCGAGAGTCCCCTGACCATTAGCTGGAATTTATCTACACCCACCCGTACCTCATTCCATTCCTTTGTATATATTGGCCAGTTCTGCTTTTGTTCCACCAGCACCCCCAGAACAAAACGCCCTTCACATCTGATCTGCACAGCCTGACATGGTTCATGATATTTTATTCTACCTGTACAGCAATTACGCCTGCGCATTTTGTCCTGCTTGCTACTCAGGAAAGGGAAAAGGAAGAAGAAGAAAAAAAAAAATTAAAAATCAGTAATGAGCCTCAGGTCTGCCCAGAAATGCCTGTGTCATGCAGCTCTGTTCAAACGGCTGCCCCGGCCACAAAAGCAAATGTGAAGCAGTCAGACCCAGCACTCAAGTTTGACAGCTCTGCTGTAGCCTCAAATGCCTCCTGACTCCATCTCCACTGGAAACATCAAGTTCACAAAGAAATTCTGTGCCTCCCTCCCTCATGCGGAAATGAGTGAAGGAAAAAAAAAAAAAAAAAAACCCACCGCGCTCAATTTCACACCTCAAAGATTTATAACAATTTCTCACATTCCTTATATGGATTGAAAGGATCCGTTTTGGTCAACTCCAAAAAGGCACCCATCTCAGTAGCTACAACTGTAACCATACTTAAGATAATGAGAGTGTTGAGATAAACAGAAATCACCCATGATTTCTAAACCCCCCCCCTTCCAATTATTTTCTTGGCAAATGTTGCTCTCACAGTAAATAAACTTGGAGAGTCCTAGTGTAAGGCGGCATTTCGCAGCCCACTCCTCTGGGACCCCCCAGGTCCACGGTGTTATTCCCTTCCATGGAGCCACAATGTGGACTGTTTGGCAGGGAGCTGGGAGGGAGCAAAAACGTGGACTGTCTGGGCGTCACCCAAGGACCGGATGGACAAACACCGGTCTAAGGATACGTGTGGGTACTTTACATGCAGGAGTAATAAATCTGACTGGAGCCTGGTCACTGCAGGTGACCCTTGATTCCAGCTTCATTCCTCGGAAGGAATGTTTCACTGATGTAACTGATGTGTCTGCCTGAGTATTACGCAGAATATCCATGTCTCTAACGACCCAACTTTGATTCTCTTTCAGAAGTACCATCTTGAAGCTGTCGATATGTCATGCGGAGCATTAACAAAGAATTTAAGAATTTCCCTCTGGGGGAAATCTAATCATTTTTAGAATTCATCTGCTTCTAAAAATAGCATTCAAACATTACAGTGTGCTGCAGTAAAAGTCCAATAAATGAGTCCAAAATGAACAAGGTCAAATTGCATGGAAAGACTAATAAAACTTGGTCTCTGGCACCACTGCCTAACACTGGGGGCCATTCACTTAGGGCCCCCCCCCTTACTGCTGAGTACCCATTAGCGTGGGCCTGTCTCCAGGGTAACCGCATCTGCCTGATGGAGACTCAAGGTGCGGAGAAGATCCTCCCGCTTTAAACCGGAGGTCAGTACCTTCTCTGGCTATTCTACCTTTTTTTTTCTTTTTGCGGACACAATACAATAACAGGGAATAATCAGACGAGACCTCGATGTGGTGCATTTTATTCCGTGACATATTTCACACTAAAACTGATTAAACCAGTCGTGTATACAAGTACTAGTTGTCCTGAAGAAGAAACCTACTCTGAAAATCGACTAACAGGCCTTTTTGTGTCAGTTTTCTGCAAAAGTGGACGACCGGTGAATGTCTTTATTCCCCAGACGATCACAGATTACTTACTGCATGCTAGTTACCTGAGGTGAATGACAATTTGGCAGCACAATATATTTCCTCTATGGACTATTTGTAATGCAAAGACAGTTCCAGTGAGATACAAACACTTTCAGTGAAAAGATTTTCCAGCAGTAACATTAGTAAAATCCTAAACAAATATGGCACAGCACATCCATCCATTTTCCTTACCTGCTGTCCTATGCTGGACCATGGGAGCCTAATGAACAGGATTTACCTAAAGCTGGTCTACAGCCACCTGACTGGTCACGTTTTCATTTGCTTAACGCCGTTCCATGAGAAACATAAAGCTGAGCCTCACATCTCGACGCTTTCAATCAATTCCAAAAGCAAAGGGAGGAGATCGAGCAAGTCACATGACTGCGGTGTTGAAATCGAGCAAGATTCTGCTGCTACTGTGAGGATTTTACAAGAACAAAGTGCCATCCTTGGGGGTGGGGGCAGAAAATGCATCTTTATTATAAATGACAATCACACCCCCCTCGATCGATACACACCGTAGTCAATCGGTATTTTTGGGGGCAGCTCCCCCCTTTCCCACAAACACTAGACCAGAGCTACGCATTTGCCACCCCTTCAGTCGCAGCTGCCAGGGTGGGTGACAGCTGAGCGGCTGGAACTTGACCGCTGACTAACAACCGGGGGACGCAGCTGGAGCGCCAGGCAGCAGACGGGCCGTCACGCAAGTCGCGGCGAGGCAGCGATAGATGGGGAGCCTTGCAACATTTACGTACTTGTTGTGCGAGTCGCAGCTGGTGCGCGACTCACTTCTCTGCCCGGCAACGGACATAAAGCACCGACTAATATCAGCCCGATGTCAAATCTCACCGCTGAAACCCTCGCCCAACCAATATGACTGCTACCAGAGGACAACAGGCGTACCACGCACTAGTCACTATGATACTCGAGCAAGACTTGTGCACCAAAGCGTAGTTTCACAGTAGCACCGTGAAGCCTAACAAGCACGTGGGATGGTGAGGTGTCACTTGGATGGCAACCTGACCTCTCTAGTGGGCACCATCTATAGCATTTGTCAGCAAGTGGTGCAGTAGGTAATGGACTGGGTGGACAAAGGAAAGGTCAAAGCTGCCTGAGGATCCCAGCTCTTATAATCTCTAGCACCCAAACCACATAGAAACAAACGCTGCTGCAAAAATATCTAAAAAGCAGGAGTGTGAAACTGACATCTTCGAGGTATTTCCACATCGACCATTCTGAAGTTTGGACGAAAAACGGTGTTATATTAGAAGCTGCGGTCTTGTGAGGCTCTAAGCTTCATGCAACATTTCAAATGAGTTTCAGGAGGGTGGCGGGTGGCATGAGACTGACCAACAGGACGGCAAGTGGAGAATTAATAAAAGTCTGCACCCTCAATTTAACTGAATGGAAATGATGGGGGAAGTAATCATCTGGAAGAGCGGACAGGCCCGTGCAAGCCGTGCTTCTCAGATCCCCTAATCTGTGAGTCAAAACACACCTTTCCTTTGGATTACACACCCTCCTGTGAAAGAGAACGGGGTGCGGGGGTGCTTACGGAGATCTGTAACTATCTTACGACTTCGCAGAATCCTCGGGCAATATTTCACGCCTCGTTGCTGTACGACAAACACGACAGTTTCCACTGACAGTCACAAGAGGTTAAAAAAAAAAAAAAAAAAAAACCATTGACGGTCAGCCACTGAAGCAGAAGATGGATTTTAGAAAGATAACCAAATAAATACCGCTGAAAACACTGCACTTACAAGATCCACTTATCAAAAGGGAAACGTTTCTATTCAGCCCCTCTCAAAACGTTGTTGATTCTTGCAAGAAGGATCAGTAAGACTGTGTGCGCAGGCTTTTTTTTAACCCATTTATCAACAGGTTATTTCAACAGTACATATTCTGCAAAGCCTACAGTGAATCAGCCACAGAGAAGCTCTCTAACCAATATTTTGACTGTAGTGATATTCATGCAAAAAAGAAACCACTAAAAAAAAAACCCACGCACCATTTTCACATTGTTTCTTTGTTTAATAGAAGTTTCCCAGTGTGATTTACAAGCATTTATACATTCAGAACATTACTGGAGTAACTGGAATCTTGCTCAAGTTATTTATAGCAGGGGCAAGTATCAAAACCACAACGTTCCACATCCCTAAACACGAAGGCAGATATATCCATCTTTTCTTTAGTTCAGCAGTACATGGCATTTCATATTCTAAAATACCAAATTTAGAAATAATATACAAATCCTGAGACTGCGGAGAACACTAGCATCCCTTCAACAAAACAAAAGAACTCTACTCTCTGGCCAATTCCGGAAGCAATTATTCAGATTACACTGCTTTCTAGTCCACCGTTTTTGCTGTAGCTTTTCCTTAATTTCCACAATAGGTAGCAAGGTCAATGAATACCTAATATCTAGAGGCTTTTGTGTCAGTCAGACCTGCAGGCTTTCATCTATACACATCATAGCAAACAAATCATGGGGCCTTAGTGTTCAGTGCCCAGCAGAGATCCAGGCAGAAGTCTGATTGCTCAGTGCTCCTTAGCTTCCACAGATCACTGACGTTTAGAGACCTGCTGTCAGTAAGCCTGACCAATACAAACTCACAGATTTTACGTTTACATCTATTTATCTAGCAGAAGCTTTTCTTCAAAGCAATGTACAAGTGGGGATCAGAGGGCGGGACCAGCTATTCCCTGGAGTAACCAGGGTTAAGGGCCTTACTCAAAGACCCAACAGTGAAATCTCTCTGCCAGCTTTGGGATTTGAACCAGTGACCTTCCAATCAAAAGCCACAGAGTCTTAACCCACAGAGCTGCAAACAACCATAATTTTGACGCGGCTGGACGCCGCTGCTTCTGGCTGAGCAGAAATTCTAGACCGAGACCGCCTACTTTTGCGGAACAGTGGCCAAAGTTAAATAGGAACAGCGTTTCCCACAGTGAAAAGTCACTGCACGCACAGACAAAGGATGTGGTTGCAAAGTAGAAATTCTCTTAAAAAAGGTTCTGAGAAAACTACTTCCCTGGGTGGTTGCACATCACTCATCTCGGGCCGTCTGGATAAACCTTTAATACGGGAGTTGCAACTAAAAAACACGAATGAAACGTGCAATTAAACCTACAGAATATCAGCAAGGGCTTAATGTCGGACTGAGCAAGAAAGACCAGTCTTAAGATACTGAGCTGAGAGGGAAAGAAAAATTAAACATGCAGTACTTCAAAAGAGGAGAGGATCCAAAAAGCCAGGATGCAGTGACAGTGTCATACATTGCGTACCCAGGCCACAAACACCACTTTCAACACATTGGTCTGACATCAAATTATACCACCAGACATGCCTGGATAATCCATCTGTTCGTGAAGGGTGACATATGGTAATATCTCTCACATCCACGAAGACCACTCTAATTTGTTTAAAAGGCACTTTGGGTACCTCAATGAGGAAACTTATACCAGAGTAAACATTTAAATTCAGGCCTCGATCAATCAGAGCAACACAGGCCATCCATCGGAGATATGGCACGATCTGTGAAACATGCATCCAAAAATAAAACGAACATAAAACTCCAGCCAAAAGTCGATAAACGAGACAGTCTTTAGCGGAGAAACGTCAGCGCTACGTAAAAACGGAACGGCATGCACACACTCACAGATGGACAGCACTACACACCTGACAATCAGATATCCATTGCAGCCCCTTGGGATTTCCTTCTACTTGCACGATAACCACGTCAACAGTGTTTGGTGAAGCAAATCGTTTTACAAGAACGTAAACCCCACTGCCCCTAGAGGCCCTTCAAAGGGCAGCTTAATTGAGTAAAGCCTGGTACCAGTCGTAATATGGTTTGGTATAATCGTCCCATCTGTTAACATGAAATCCAGCGGTTTTTGTTTCAAGCCTTCTTTGTGAGCTCCTACGATTCCCAAACTCTCATCGACTTTTCCCCAGGTATCTGTTCCGCAATCACACTTTCACATTAGCTAATAACTGGGCTTCACAAGACAATTAAAACTGTACTGCACCTTATTGCAAAACCAACCAGACTTCAAAAAAAAAAAGAAAAAAAAAGTGGACTGCATCAATCCATAGTCATTCCACTCAATGTCATTCTGGGCTTGTGCTTCTAGAGTCCAAGCTAAACACCTCTCTTTATAACATAATTGTTTTTACATTCATCATATATAATCAGCAGCTCACACCGCAACATTCAGTTTTCTTATTTGTCTCAATGCAACAAATGAATAGCAGTAACGGGAATAAACAGGAAGAGGTCATGCGATGAAGAGGTCAGCTTAATTTGGTGCTGTGATAGCAATAAACAGCAATGCTGGATAAACCAGCAGGTTGTGGGCTTTAGGCCAACAGGAAATGTTGCTCCTCTGTCCTCTTAACATCCTCTTACAAGCATCTAGAACCACTACATCAGCCGTGACACGATGTGAAGACTAAAAAACGAACAAAATCATCGTTGTTAGCAAGGTTTACGAAATAAAAACACAAGTACTAAATATTGTCCAAAAAAGATTTTCCACACTCTCACTGATTTATCTTCAAGGGACATGTACATATTACAGTCCATGGTTTGAGTACGTACAGACAGACATACAAACTTTTTTTTCTTTATTTAGGTCTAGACAAAGTTTGTGTGTGCTTAATCAGATCACTATCTGGTTTGTGTGCACTTTCAATTCTGCAAAGGAAGATGGGATGAGGTGCAGAACAGGCTGAGATCTGCTACAGTCCATAAAGTCTTGAGGCAAAGTAAAATCCTCTCAGACTGAATTACTTTGACACAATCTAGCAGTCGAGGTTCTTATTTCATAATCATTTTCTATAAAGGGACTGGCGCAGCTGTCTAAAATGATTGCTTTGAATCCTGTCAGCCTGTAGAAATTCTTGAAAGATGAGCCTCGCTAAGACACTCACATCTGCTGCTTAGCGTTGCCCCCAACACTCACACAGTGGGAGAAAATTCCAGACCTGCGTAGAAAAAGGCTGCAACTAAGCTCCGTCCCTTTTAAGGCGAAAAGCAGAGTGTTCTGATCAGGGTCCGCAAGCCTCCTAGTCTCTGGCCAAAATAAGGATCTGGCCTTGCCGGCTACAGTAGATGGACTGGAGTCCCGCAGTGCTAAGACAGACTACCGAGTTCCGCATGTGGAGTATGCAGAGCCCTCACAGGGTGCTTCTGAGGAGGCCTGGAAGGGACCTCTGTCATAAAACTCAGACACCCTGCTGAGGCAGGCCTGTCGCACGGCTGAGGATTCTCACTGAGAGGTCTTGTTACATGCAATATGTCGTTAGCCGGGGTAGCGGAACGGTAGCGCTCGTTAGCAAAGGCCAACAGGAGCGTTTATATCCCCTGGTGTAAAAACCCGGATCCACAAACTGGATGTGGCCTATCGACACGTTACATTTATGCAAATCCTTGGGGTGGGTGGCACTGAACTTCTCACCCTGAAAACCTGGCCCTCCTCAGCCTCTGTACAGAGATTGGACACCACAGCCTGAGTCACAACCACCAGTGCTTTACAGGCAATTATGGCTACATCGATAGCTTCGACAACACTGGCTGAAATCAGGTACAGATATACATTAGATAAAGGACTAGATAATTGCATTTCACATGAAAGTTTGGGATCCAGACAATAAACTGAAAAATTTGCATATAACAACCAGCTGTAATAATGCAACTGAGAACCCTTTGAATCTTTAAAGGCTACTTAGAAGTGAACCCAAATCTGGTAGCATTAATCAAGCTGATACATAAAGCACGTCGTCTCAGGAAATTCAGAATAGTCGCATCGGCACAGCGACAGCCCAAACCACCTTAACCACTTACTCATTTGAAAATCACATGACTAGACAGCACACAAAACAGGCGTCTGCAGCCGTATTCAGACCTGGTTTGAAGGTCCACGTAACAACCTATTTACCAACTCCAACTCTTCAAAATTCAGTCGCCAAGCTACTTTATGTTTTTAATTTTTTAATAACCTCCACCAATATGGTTATAAACGAAAAAATAAGAAGTATTACTAAATGGTATAGGAAGCCCTCCCCCTCCCCCTTCTCCCCCCTCTCCAAAGGTTGTAAACAAAAGGCAGGGTGTGCGCTAGAGTGAGACCACACTAACAGAGTTTATCCTTAATAACTTCCTGGTACAGCAACACAAACAGAATCTTGCAAATCAACAAGGGGAACGCACTTGTGGACGGGACTCTAGGGAGAACAATAGGCCCCATTCATAAGCTGTTTGTGAGGCACTGCAGGGCTGTCTACTGCTGTGTGCATATGTGCCCTATGGACGATAGCCTAATGGTAGCCTGTTACAGGCTGCTTAGTCTTAGCCCAGCTGTCTGTGCCAGGATATCAGCCCTAACGCCCAGCACACGAACCCTTCACTTCGGGGTCCCTCACTTTAATGATCCCCTGCTTCCGAGTCCTTAGGTCTCACCCCCTTCAAAAGATCCATCCGCACAGAACAGGAAATGCGAGCAATCTGCCCACATGAGGATAAAATGAAAAATGAAAACCACACAGACCTTCTACACAGAGCAGAGCTATCATCCATCGATACAGCAGGCTCTAGGCTGCACTGGTGACCAGGTATAACAGTGGATCAGTCATCAAGAAAATAAGAAGGGGGGGGGAGCCCCAGTAAAAAACAGAGTGGCTGCATACATGTTAGCTACACCAAATCGTAAGGGCCTGAAGCGCCATATTAGCATGTTAGCTAAACCGAATCGTAAGGGGCTGGAGCCCCATATTAGCATGCTAGCTAAACCAAATGGTAAGGGCCTGGAGCCCCAAACTAGCATGCTAGCTACACCAAATCGTAAGGGCCTGGAGCCCCATATTAGCATGCTAGCTAAACCAAATCATAAGGGCCTGGAGCCCCAAACTAGCATGCTAGCTACACCAAATCGTAAGGGCCTGGAGCCACATATTAGCACTTTGCAGACTGAACCAAATTTGGTACATTCTGTCAGATGTGCAACTTCGTCCAGCCTAGTGTACAGTAAGGATTTGACTTTTAATTAATGGGCAAACGGGCAAGCCTCTTAGGTCACAGCATGGGATACAAAATGGCTGGTCAGTAACAGGAATCCCACACAGCTCCTCCAATGCGCTGCCAAAAAGGTAAGGCATGCGCCGATATTCTGTCCTGTAATGCCGCCAATAACTTGGTTTGTCCTTGAACGTTTCTCCCTTTTCTTTTAGCGCCCGTGAGGATTTGGACTACCTCCAGTAAAATCCAGTCCCAACAAGGAATGTAGAGAAATTAAATCTCTTTTTGAAACAAAGTATGCATTTCTGAATTTAAAAACTGTTACAGTTTCAAACAGTAAGAAATGTTTAGTTCTTTCAATGCACTGCTGACCACGAAGACTATAAAACCATATTGAAAAGAAGCAGTACGTAAATGATCAGTGCACCTGATTGAAAACTGAGAGCAGCATTTTTCATTCATATCAACAGGGACTCATTCTTTAAATTCCACCTAGTATGACAAGTGACCAACATATTTAAAGATTATCCAGCCTCAACTATCATTTACACTTGAGAAAATTATTGATTCAAACTGTTCTGTGGGAAAATCAACAAACAATGGACTCCACCCAAAACGATTACTCTTACATAACTTTTACATTACTCACTATCCTTACTACAGCATAACCTTGAGGTTAAGTGTTAAATGTTTTAAATAACTGGCGTTGTCCTTTGTTTCCTAATATGATTTGTTGGTAATCTCTTTGACAAAGCTTCATCATAAAATAAAATCTTCAATAATGCCAAGCACAGTCACAGCTATTATTTGGGTCTATCTTTAAAGTCATGGCATGAAATTGTCTAGCAATTAAAGACAAAATGTTCTTCTTTTGTTTACTTAGGCAAGTAAAAGATGTCCCATTCGAGGATGTCACCCCCTACAGGAAGGAGGATTCCACAATCCCTTGTCACTATTTATCAGTGTGAGCCCATTGCTGTGTCTATGAGCAGTCCTCACACCCTGCTCAGATCATTTCAGAAACAGATACAGTTGTAGGCACTACTAACACACACACACACACACACACACACACACACACACACACCTGACAGCAATTCATAAAGAGGACCAGGCTTATAGACAAAGAATCTGAAATGGGTAAGTATTCTCATCATTCAAAATGCTGTTGATTTCCCATGAACTACACTGAATGAGATCGTAAGTAAAAGCATCATCATGGAAAATTATTGCCGGAGGAGTTTAAATGATGCCTACTGAATAGCACTGATAAGACAAGCATTGACATTTCCCCACAGAGAAACCATTATGTCAATGTACTGTAATGTTATACCAACCAAAAACAACTATTAGTGAGACACAGCCGATCAGCCTTTACCATCTGCATACGATATCGCTGCTTTTTGCTTCCATTTCATGAAGGCCCAAGATCCAAATTTGAGAGGCAGATGATGTGAACCATGGCAATCCAAATAGTATGTTTTACAAATAGTGCCAATTCATGTTATTATATTTATTATACAGGTTTAAAAACCAGCCCTGTTGGAAGACCTTGAACAGCACATGGCATAATAGTGATTCTAGAGCCCCCCCCCCCCCATGACCCCTGGAGGCCATAGAGGAAATGGATACACAACATGCCAGTCAGATCTCGTTTGATGTGTCAGTACAGTTTTTAAACAGAAGAGATTAAAAGGAATTCCGGCGGCGTGTTATATTATAGCGCTATATTGACCAATTTCTCCGCAGCCAAGCCGACGTGCAAAGGAATCCTCTACCCAGACTCAACTGCACAGAGCCTACGCTCCACACAAGCAGAGGATTCACTGCCTAAACAAGCACCATGTCATCTTTATTGCCCGGACATTCACTAAAAAGCAAAAGTGTCCTCAGACACACGTATCTGGAAAAATCATTTCAAGCAAATCAGCCAGCCAAACTGAGCCCCCGTCAAACTGCACAGAGACATACTGTAAGTCCCTTTCAAAAGCAAAGCGTAAATATGCACAAACGTGTACAAAACCCAGCCGAAACCACAACCTGTCTCTCGGTCATGTCGTTTTCCTTTTCTCTCCAAAGGCCTGGCTTGTCCTTCACATTTCGTAGCATGAAAAGCCCCTTGCGAGCCGATTAAACGTACAAATTGTGATTTGTGACAATAATGGCCGCGTCGCTGTCTGCGAATACGCCGAAACCCCTTAAGCGGTGGCTTTAAATCAGATCGTGGAAACCTTCTTGAAGATCAATAGTCAACGAGGTATTTAACCACCCCCACAATGCAGAATGGACGCAGCCAAAATTGCAGCAGAACTTGCAATCAAAGGGGATTCCCTCAACGCAAACAGCGAGTAAATATAGACTATATATGGAAAAAATAAACATATTCTACATTACCGATGTGCAGGACGGGGAAAGCCAGATAGCCATAAACTACTGTGAAACTAGCTATGCGTACTACACCGCCCAATCTGCACTTATAACACCACAGAGGGAATAATTCCATCTGCGTTACAGGAGCAACATATGCATAAGGAGAAAACGCAGGATACAAAAAAAATAAAGATGATGTGCAACTTGCCCTTTAGAAACTGCGGACGGAGCCCGAGCCGCGACCGGCCTCGGCGCAGTGTGACGCTTCGCGATTTCGCAGCCAAGCTCTATACTTCCAGTGATTAGTTTATTTTTTAAAAAAAAACAATAATTGTTTCCTTTTGCGATCCGAATACAATTGTTGACACCGCGCACTATTTGTTAAACAGACGGTCACAAAACAAACATTTTTGGGGGGCGGATTTAGGGTATAAGTTGTTGGAAATGCGGACTCCGGGTTCCGTGTATTGGTCGAGTCTCCAAGTTGAGTGAAGCTGCCGCCGTTCCGACATCGACTTATAAAGATTACGGCAAGCTTTTAAAATAGCATTGCTTTAAAATTTGCTCTACATTCCTTATAAATATTAAAACACACTGTGACCTATACTAACGGTTGTAGGCTATATAAAAAGCTAATAATGGTCAAAGACACGCTTATCCCGAACGAACAGTTACAAATTTTGCTGAAGTTGAAACATCCCATCGACGACTATCAGTCGTGTCAGTATAAAAAACTAGTTAAACTCATACATTTCATAACACAAGGCTAAATAGAGTTTCGTGGTGTAAATGCATAGTCAACCTACTGTCAAAATGCAAATTCAAATCCGTTTAAATTTACTGGAAAGGTATCGACAGCTGTAAGTACTTCACTTCATGAAATCAAAGGCAAGTGAAAGAGCTGGCAAACTACTTACCCATATTTCGTGCTGTTTTTTCACTTGATTTCTTCTGTTCTATACGAATACGTCTATTATTTAAAATCCATGTATCTACATTAATACTATCGTCATTAGAAATGACATCCTCCGGTCGATCTGTCAAACAGAAAGCGGCTTTAAAAAGAAAGAGGAAAATTAAGAAAATGGCGTCTACTAAAAGCTTAGTTGATAAACCCCAAAATAACACAATTTGATGATGATCAATATGTTTGCCAGGTAACAGATTGGTATTCGGTTACTTTCCTCTACGCAAAAGTAAAGAATAAATCGAAGAGACGGTGCCAGCAAAGGAGCCAGCGAGCTGTGTAGCTGTCTTGGATGCAAAAATATCCCCCTTTGCCTTGTTGCTGGTCAATCAGAGACCTGCATAGCTTCCCTCTCAAATCCTAGGCTGGGGGAGGGAGAGGGGGAATCAAGCCGTTTTTACTGCAGTGGAAAAAACAACCCAAAGGGGAAAACGTGTCGCCGTCGTTATTATTTCGATAATTCCAATTCAGTGGCATGCATGATGAAGCATGTGAGAAAGATTTTGGGGGGAAAAAAGAACAAGAAACGCTGTGATTTTGTCCTCCTCGGCGATCGCTGACTCTGAGTTGAGAGTATGCACTCACTCCATCTCGCTCCCTTTCTGACTAGTCCTGCAGTACTTCTCTTATAATCGTCTCACAAACCCATGCACGGGAGACCTCTACGGACTCAGCCGACTCCGAGCTCACTGCTGCCTCTACTTGTCATCAAAGTGCCGTGCACGAATATCCTTTACCTTGGTGCAATCGCGTTGCAGGCACCCTGTGTATGCCGACACCTGCAAATACATCACCCCACCAGTATGCCTGCATTGAAAATACATCTTTAATTAGAGTCTAGATTGCAAAACACATTATATATCCATTATCCATTTCACCTAAGACAATTTCTTAATTTCATATCTATATTTTTAATAACAGACATAAAGAAATCTTATTTTCCGAATTGTAGCCTAATACCGTTTATTATCTATATGAATGTTTTAAAGGGACTATATCAATGCTTATAATAGAATGAAACTGGCTTTATTTCGTGTTCTTGAAAATTAAGATCCCTAGAACACTTACAACGGGTAAACTATGAAAGCGAAATAACTGAAAATCAAGTGTTTTAGAAATTTTGTTCGTTTGACAAAATGTGCTACCTCAAATCGATCGTTCCTATTCGTCTTAAAAGTATTATTGTTGTAATGCAAACGATAAACTGTTTCCACGTTACTTCCATTTATTGGGTGGGGGTTACCACAGTACCCTCTACTGGAATAGTTGAGGATTATCTCTTCCCTTTCTCGTTGCAGAATCGTACTGGGACGTAATACGTTATTTTAACGTGTTCCCATTGATTTATATTTTACATCAGAACAATAAATGTTTTTACAGC
Organism: Mormyrus lacerda; assembly: GCA_015163995.2. Classification (NCBI taxonomy): domain Eukaryota; kingdom Metazoa; phylum Chordata; class Actinopteri; order Osteoglossiformes; family Mormyridae; genus Mormyrus; species Mormyrus lacerda. The sequence continues at coordinate 26,098,203 of JAABNX020000046.1, read as the reverse complement.
TAGACGTTTAAAAGTTTTATAATCTTTTGCAGTTGTACATTAATTGCATAGTTCCAAGTTCTCAGTTCGATGACATAACTGATTTAGTTTTAAACTTACAGTGCAGTCCAAAAATATTTGGACAGTAATACTCTTTTGTTGTTTTGGATCTGAACAGTGGCAGGTTGTTTTTGAAATGAAGCAATGATTATGGCTATAAAGTGCCGACTTTTTGCCTTAATCTGTTAAGAATTGCGGTGCTTTTAATACACAATCCTCCTGTATAGGGCCAAAGGTAATTACCATAAGATAAAATGAAGTTATATTTAATCTTTATTCACAGATCCTTTGTAGTCTATGACTGCCGGGAGTCTATGGCTTATAGATATCACCAGCTGCTTGGAATCCTCCATCGTGATGCCCTATAGTATATCTATATTACTACAATGTTTTTCAGTTCTTGCTTGTATTAGGGGCTTTTTGACATCAGGCTAGTCTCAGTTGGATTGAGGTCCAGTTTTTGACTCCAAAAATTCTTTTCTTGATTAGTATCACTATCCTGCAGCATGATGAAGTGTCATCCAACGAATCCTTCCATCAGCAGTGATATCATCAATGAGTACAAGTGAGCCAGTTCCCTTGGCAGCCAAACATGCCTTAGCCATAACATTGCCTCCACCACGTTTGACGGATGAGGTGGTATGCTTTGGACTCTTCAATATTTCCCACACGTTCTTCTTTCCATCACTCTGGTAAAGCCTGGTCTTTGTCTCATATGTCTATAACATTTTATTCTTGAACTGAACAGGTATTTCTTCTTATTTTTTTAAGTACTTTTTGTAAAGTGTCACCTTCTATTCTTAAGGCTTACTAAGGGTTTGTATCTTCGAACTATTCTAACTATTCTCTCATTCAGAGTACAGGGCCAAAACAAAATATGTCACTGTCCGAATACTGGACAGCGCTGTATTCTTAGTAACTGGCCACATCGTCTAGGCATTTTTGAACTAACCCGAGTGCCTGTGTATGTACCATTTTCTACGATTGTCCTTTCCTTGTCTCATGCTTTTCTTGACAGTGGTTCCACAAGGTCCAGTCCTTGGCCTACTGTGGCTTGTCAGCTTCTCACTGCATCTCATGTTATTTTCATACCCTTGTTTTAGACATCACACTGGTTTTTCTGTTTTCGATATGCATTCCCACTGATACATCTTAGCATTTCTTGGAATAGCTGCCTGGACACCATGTATCAGCTTCAGGTCAGGAATATGTCTTCTTGCATGAATATATGACACATGTACGCCTTTAGATTAGGTTCTGCTGTGATTGAAATAACAGCTGCTTTACAAGAGATGGATAAACATTGCCGTGTGCCTGTTGTGCCTCATTGTGACTGGATGGAACATTGTTCTAAAACCCTGGTGGCTTAAATTATAGTGCTACAGGCAGAATTACGAACACATAACCTGAAAACCAGCTGGACACCAAACACAAGCTGAAAATGGCTTTCAAGGTTTTTGGCTTTGATTCTATTTATTTGTCTCGACATTTGCTTAATTGTACTTCAGATAAATAATTGAGTCAGACCTTAATGTCTAAATGTTGCCCGTTTTTCTTTTCCCACAACCTACCTGTCTGACTTTACAGTACAGCTCAAAGTGAATAGCTTTTTTTGCTTGTGTTTTCCCCTGCATGTATAGCATCAGATGGTCTGTAACTTTTCATACATATCTTGCCTTAAGCCTTTTGGAAGCTAGTGCTTTGGTTTCTGATATGCAACAAGTCCCTCAGCATGGATGTATGTAATCAAAGGCAAGTGTAACAGTTTGGCAAATTGAAACTTTGATTACCTTTGCACCATCAAGAACAACTGTTGGTGCCTATGAATTGCATTTAAAATGCAGGAAGGATTGCATTTAAAATGTGGCCTTATATACCTCTCTGTGGTAAACTGTTTTCTTCTTGGCCACTTCCTCCAATGGTTCACTGAGATTCATTTGATCGGTTTGGCGAGGGTGGTGCATTGCATCTTGGAACAGTTGGACCCTGCCTTAGCCTGCCGTTGGGTGTTAATGGAACCTTTCACAGGTGGTACATCCTAAAAAGGGTGTATACAGTATATTCAGAAATGGGCGCCGTGAGAGAGCAACACAGTGAGCCGTTATATTGAGTGAAACAGAGAGGTCAAAGTTCAAGAGCGTACTGTTCACACAGTTCCTGAGAATGAACAAACAATTAAACAAACATATTGTTGTGTTCTTTGACTTTCCTCTTAAAGGTATGTGCTGAGCGATAAAATAAAGAATCATATTTGCTACAATAAAAAGCTTTCGATGAGAGTATGTTCTGAGTCAAGTAATTTCAAACACAGCCGAAATTCCTTCAAGCAAAACTCCAGTCGATGGCAGAGCTGAATGATGCACTCTGGTCTCTGAAGGCATTTCCAGCACTGCTTCTTCACATATCCAATAATTCAGTCTTTTTACTCTGATTTTTAGAAAATCATTTTCAGATGCGCTAAGAGGCACAATGATAGACATGATAGACGTGTCATTAAATAATGTGCCTTTGGAAAAACCATTTGAAGCAAACACAAAGAAATACTTTTGGAAAATGAAGACATTTACAGACAGTGTTCATTTAAGCTACAATATAAGTCAATTGTATTTTAAATTCTAAGGATTCCAATCCAGTTCACATTCAAATTAAGGCATTATAAAAGATCATATTTATTGTGTCACGCTTGCTGTTTAATAGATTTGAATGTATAATTTTTAGAGAATAGATCAATCTCAGAAGAACACCAAAAATACATTGCAAAAAATATGAAAGCTCAAGGGCAGAAAGTAGGTTAGAATTTTCAGGATAACAATAGCAAAAATCAAGTGGGAATTCCAGTCAGAATCCACAATTTAATATGTGGTGTGGCAAGTGTCCAGCTGTTCTCTTAACACCACACTGATTTTAAACTGCTATGTTATCTCGAGAACTGGCTGTGTGGAACAGAAGTTCCAGCTCTGTTGACACAGATGCTTGCAGAAAGACATACACATGGCAGAATCACAGACTTTAGAAAATAAGGTGAACCTAAGGTATTGCAGTGGCCCAGAAGTCAAAGGAGACTGCTGTTTAGAAACCCAGTATTTCACCACTAGACCTGCAGAACAGCAACCCTTCAAGGCAGAAACACAAGGGCAAGATTCTACGATGCCACGTAACCAGATCACATTTGGGTGCTTTCAATGCCAGGTAACTACAAAGTTTTTAGGCAGTGGAGTGAGCAGAGCATGGAAAGGACCGGAAGCTAGCAGGAACTTATCAGTGCCAGTAATCTAGGTCAGGAGTTGGCTAAATTCCAGTCCATAAGTCTCTCGAGATTGCAGGGTACGCTCATTTTCATTCTACCTCAGCTCTTAATGACTTCATTGAAGTAATTATTTGGGGGACACATTACCTGGTGTAAATCAGGTAGTAATAAAAACATACTCTGAAACCCGTAGAGCTCTGACTGGAGTCGCCAGTCGCCGTGACAGCTGGATATATGGCTGAGGGCTAATGTGTCCCCAGCTTTCATCGGCACTATTGAGGGCACCTGCTTGCTTTTTTATGGGACTGCTTGCATGAATTATTTTCTCACAGCCTCATTACTGGATTGATTGTGAAAGTGAGAAACAGATCTCTGATTCAAACCTGTTTCTCTGATTCAAACCCCCCCCTCCCTTCCCCGAAACAGGAAATGGGGAACTCTAGTCCTCGAAGGTAACATGGGCTGCTGGCTTTTTTTTTTCTCATTATATTATAAAAACAGTTTTATTCAATGGTTTTATCCTGGAGTTTGCAGGAGGACGAAAGTTACTGCTGAGCTTCCCTGATGGAGAAGACGACTAATTGGCTACGGGTGTCTCGGCTGCTCTCTTCAATACACTTTTATTGATCTGTCAGCCACCAGCACTGAGCCAGGCTGCACCAGTGGCACATCTCTCTCCTACACAGTGATATGTGACTCACAGATTAAAGAAAAAAGGTTAAGCGGTGACGTGATGCAGGGGAGCACGCTCCACCTTCCCAAAGACGGCTGACAGAGAGCGTATGACTGTGGACAGCTGTGCGTGACACGGAATTCTAAATAATAACTGGTCTGAATAGCAGGGTGGTTAGGGCAGTGGGAGCATTTGATCAATGACTCAATGAATATAAGTGTAAAAATTCAAGTATAATTGAAACTATAGAACAAGTGTCCCTGTCATTTCATTTCATTTAGTAAAAAATGTTTGCACCAGAATTGACTTTATCATAAAATCTTATGCAAATATGAAGAATATTTAGTAAACATCACAACTAACCATTAATATTTCAATCGACCTTCATTATATTTTAAACTGATTCAAACGCTAATATGATGAAATATAAATGGCATTATAGTTAAATATCAAGAATAGAATACAATTAAATGCAATTTATTTTTCTATAGTGCCCTTCGCAACAGAGATGTCCCAAGGTGCTTTACTTGGATGCGCTGTGATACATTACAACGTCATTAGAGGGATTAATACAGAACGAGGGAAAAGGAGGGAAAGAAATTAAATGAAGAAAGCCGGAAGATAAAGGAGGAGAGGAACCAAAAACTCCCAAGTAAGGAGGAAAAAAAACCTCTGGGGGTCCAAGGTCAACCGGCTGCCCAACCCCCGCTGGGCATGATGAAAAGCAGAAAAGAGTGGACAAGCTTGCTAAAAGCAAGGTGTAAGCTGTGATTAAGGATCAAGACAAAGTCCATTGATGAGTCCGTTATCCACATTGTTCTGTGTAGGGTGGCACTGAAGGCTGCACCCACAATGATACAGTTTATAACTACAACAAATTTATTTTTGTATAGCGCATTATCACAACATTACATAGTCTCGGAGCACTTTACAGCATCCACACCCAAAGCCATAGGCAACATTTATAGGTCCCGTCCACAATGTCACCCCTACATGGGATTGAAGCAGGACTCCGGCTCACTCCAGGCACCACCTGGACATGTGGGAAGGCAGAGAGCATCGATGGCCACATACTGTAAATGGACAAGTGTATTAGATAAAACTGGCATGTACAGCATGAAGAGAACACAGTCCTTACTTGAATTCACTATTTCTAGCTTGTTTGTCTGAATTCTCGAAATTCTTTCTCCCTCACAGCTGTTGAAAAGAGCAAAATGTCTGACCTGGCCACGAAATGTATGTATGTTATATAGATTGTGAAAGGGAACGTGTACACGTGTTTACTGGATTATGCTATCGACCGGTTACGTGTTAGTACACAGTTTTCACCCAGTGAAGCAGGGGGCAAGCTGAAGAGTCAGTGGCACTGCCAGCTGTGAGCTGCTGTGAACTCTCGCAGTTGTCTCCCTGATATGTTGCTATGGTTACTGCATGCAGGCTGATAAAGAACAGCAGCTTACAAGCTAAAGTTGTAAATATTGAATTTTGTTTTTTTTTGGGGGGGAGGGGGCAGGTGATGGCTGGTTGTTGGAATACACATAATATATGAGCCTAAGCACATGCATCAACACAGAAACTTAATTTTAAGCATAGAGACGCTTGAGTTTACACATGCTACTTATTCAGATGTAGCAAAAAATGTGCTTGAAATTACCAATCAGTTTCAACCAGCAAAATGAACTTAACGTCATTTTATATGGTAATATTGGTAATGTCAAACAGACTGATTTACACATGATGCTAAAACACAAAATATAAAAATGAAACCTTAAGGAGACAGAAAACCAGTTGCAAAATGTCCAAGCAGAGGACTCATGCTCAGCTTGTTTACTTCAATGTGAAGATTCACCTCGGCTGACAAATGAGCAGAGGACATTTAACTGAACATCATTTGATTAGCTGGCTGCTTCCCTCCATTACATGGAGGGGAAAAATAAGAAACAATTGTGTTTAGCTTATAAAACTGGAAATTGTATTACAAAGAAAAAGAAAACAATCATTGTTCAATTACTTTGAATTCAATCTTCCATCAAAACTAAGAATTATTTGTGGAAGAATTTACACACGCAAAGCCTTTTACACCACATGTCGCACAGATACAGTATATGAGGAATTAAAAATAAGCATTAATAAGGAAATTTCACAGACAGTATGAATCCTTTAGGTCCTTCGCTGGAATTAATACTGAGTAAATGAAATATACGGTAAAAAGTATAAAACAATCGGCAACCCCCCACCAAAGACCCCGACCTTTGTTTATTTCCTGTCCCCTGGTCTCTGCTGGTTGGGTTGGGGGGGGGTTGACATTAAGTAAAATACTGCTGGCTAGTTAATCACTTTAACAGCCTGTGAAGGGTATTGCGGAATCAGCTTTAGACAACCCATCGTGCTTCAATAGGAACTGAACTAAGATCAAGGAAGTTACCCCAGTGCTTGTACATTTGACAGCCCTGCAGTGTGTCAAAATTGAATCTTGACAGCTCAAAAGCAACACTATTTTTACCCTAGAGAATGTTCTGACAGTGAATCTTACAGGCATGGACACTTTTACCTGTTGTCCATATATAAGCAAATTGTGTTCCATATGAGAATTCATCGTGATCCACAGACAACACTTTGAATAGAGCAAACGGCAAACAACATTATTATCATAATTCTATTGTGTTTCACAGGCTAGACCATAACGCGTTTAGCGTGCATTTGAGAATACCCATATAAACACACACAGACACACACAAACATTTGTCATTGGAATGGACATTTAATTGGAAGTTTGTAAGGTTTTGCAGTTGATTCAACCCGTGCAATTATTCGAGTGGTTTCTGGCTGCTATATATTATATTTCATAAGCCAGTTCCTGTGAAGCCTTTAATATTTATTTTTATGCTACTGTCCAATGTACTACAGGCAATAATTACATGGTCAGTAATTACACAAATGTACATTTAATTATTTCATTTTATGCAATTGTTTTTGTACAATTTGTGTTTTGCTGTTGTTACCATTTAGCAATGCAACTCTTTACTTCCTTGAAACACCAAATTAACAAGCTGTAAAAGGGTTTCTGATATTGATTTGTCTTCATTCTGCTTTTGCTTACCCTCTCGTGTATGTTTGAAATATAAGTATTTTTGGTAATAGTTAATACTAAAAAGAGCTGCATATTTCTATTGTGAAGTAATAAGAGAATGGTGCAACTTTCCTGTTTACCCAACATAATTATTTTCAAACTTTACATCTTTGTTGGGCTTAATGCTATAATTAGTGTACATGTGATTACAATAAAAGTTGAAAAAAGGCTGGTATCTTAAATCTGGTGTACTTTCAACAAAAATGTATCCACTCGCTTTTCTTAGAAGCCTCTTTATTATGATTAAAGACATAGATGAAAGCAAGTGGAGATTAGGAAAGCTTTTCAAGTTTTACACTTTACTTGAATCTGTCATCTTTAATGCATTATACCCTCATGTTACATTATAATGGTCAGTATAAGAATTGATAAAACATTACAGCATCTTCTATTGACAGCTTATAGCTTATAATTATAGTGCTGATTATAATACTTCATAAGCTCCACAGAAGCTCTCATCTATAATGCGTTATAGATACCTTCATAATGCATTATAATGGTTGGTGTAAGAATTAATAAAGCGTTAAAGCTTCTTCTATTAACAGTCATAAGGGATTACAATGTTGATTATAGCACTTCATAAACTCCAATGAAACACATCTATAATGTACTATAGATATATTCATGATGCATTATAATTGTCGGTATAAGCAGTAAAGATGCTTTGCACTGCATTACGAACGTATCTATAGTGCATTATAGATGAGAGCTTTACAAAGCATTCATAATGCATAATAAATATGGCTATAATGGGTTATGCCTCTTTTTGTAAATATTTATAGCCATGTTTACAATTAATGCATTGTAATGTTTCATGAATGTGTTCATTGATACTTATAGGCAAGACATTCATAGAAAGTGTTGCCAAGTTTTTATATTCTGGTTAGAATTGACAGATTTATGCAAAGGCTATTCAACATCTTAAGGTGCAAATAAATGCATAAATGCTAGTTATAAATTTATCAATATTGTATGTGTGTATGTGAATTGCCGTCTGTAAGATAATTACACAGATTTTTCTTGTTTTGTTTACAAATTAAAATGTGTAACATGTTCACCCGTGTGTCACATAAACTCTGAAGTATTGAAACAATTATCCCTTAAGAATAAATTCAAAAAGTTTTAGGAAAACAGAGGTCAACAAGGATCAAGTGATTGAAAGTGAGGTCACACTGGGCAAAAATCAAAGCATTATGGTTATAAGAAACACTTTCATTTCTGAAAATGCTTGCCTGCCAGAAACATTGGATAAGATGCCTAAATGGCCTTCTAGTGAAATGAGTTTGTCAACATTTGCATAAAAAAACATAAATTCAACATTATTTTTTTACAATTACTCTTCCATAAAATAGTTATTATAACTTTAATGTGAACAATTAATACATGTCAAAGATCCTGGGAATTTCTTTGAAGTTCTCCATCCTTTCTGGTGAATATGAAGAACACAAAGAATCAATAGGTTTCACTTAATGTCTGTAGAACAATATGCCATAAATCAACTTTGACAAGTGCATTTCAGAAAGACTGATTCCAGGAAAGATCACTATTGCTATTGCTGATTTGCTATTGATAGCTTTGTAAATAGTATTCCAATAGGAACCAAGTGGCATTTTTTCCTTGCTGAGCCTCTGAAATAATTGCAATTACTGCGGGGTCATGGTCTATTGAAAGATGTGCTTTATTATTTGTGTTTTATTAGTGAGTAGTTCGTGCATGGCGACACTGTCACTTCACTGTCATCTCGCTTTCATTCTCGCAAACAATGAAACGTCTTTCATTGATAGAAATGTAAAAAAAAACAAAAAAAAACACTCCATGTAGTCCGCTGATTTAACAATAAATGCAAATACAGATTTAAGAAGGAGACAAAAGATCATTAGATGGACTCAGTCGGGTAAGATTTAGCTTAATTAAAAACAACATTTCTCTTGTATTCTTGTATATTTTTCTGCTGTAAACAGTTAAAGAAAAGCAGGGACAGCACTTGTAAATAAGATATGTTTCTAAATGTTCTGAATTTTTTTTTTTAAATCACATGGATAAAATTCTAGTCCATGCATGCATTCCTGGATACTCGGGCAGATTACAAATCAGGCCAACCACACACTTGCAAGTCACTTGAGTGATTCTCAGTATTACAGCTGGAGATAAACTGAAGAGTGAGTTCATTTGGCTCACATGCTCATCCTTCCTGGCACACCAGTAACCACTCTTTCCTCCCAATCAACCGCAAGTGGATCTTCAGCAGACTGCGGTTTGTTGAGGGGCAGCTCGTTTAGTGACTCTCTTGTATTCCCATGGAAGCTTTGAACCTGCAGAGGACATCTCAAGACATCTGATGCCAGCCAACGTAAAATCCCCGGAGTATTTTGGAACTAGTCTCCAAATAAGAATCACTATATTTGGCATGCACCGTAGTGCATGCAGTACTAAGGGATTGAACAAAATTGTGTGAAATAAATAAGTAAATGGATTAAATCTTGTATAGCTCGGTAAACCATATGCTAAAATATATTATAACATGGTACTACCACATAATAGTATATAAGATATTGCATTTGGGTAATATTAAGACTGTATTGCAAATCTACAAATAACTAAAATACTAAACTAGATTAATATGGTAAAACATTATATAAAAATATATATTTAAAAAATTACATTGTGGGTCTTCAAAAATATAAAAAGAGAATAATTTTAAAGGGACCCTATTATGCTTCTCCGATTTTTCCCTTTGTTTTAGAGCTATACAGCTTCATGTGCATGTAAACGGTCTGCAAAATCTCAAGGCCCAAAGTACGCTCCAATGGCAATAACAGAAACCATTCTTTTCTAATCAGCCTGAAATCCTCATTGGAATTCCAGCCCTTACTTCCATGACATGGTGAGGTCACTCCATAAGACAATCCTTATTGGCCACCTACCTGCAAGCTTGGCATGCCCAAGAATAGATAGATGCATGGCACGGTACCCACATGCAGAGCAGCCCGTCTAGTTCAATTTATGATTGAAAATTCTAAGAAGATGTATTGATTGGGGAATAAGAATTTTCACTGGACATTACATCTCTTGTGACTTAATCCTTAAGGTATCTTCCAAAAGTGAACATACGACAGTCATTATAGAAGTATAGATATAGAGTTGCTTTGTACAGCATTAGCACACCAAGAAATCATGTCTAATGACTCCACTAATTAAGATCTAAGTGCTTACAGAAGTTTTGCCTTGTAAGAGTGTGGGATGTTTAGATATTTCTGCAAAGATTGTATATTGAATTCCTTCTCCTATAATCCCCCCCCCCCCCATTGCAGAATTGTACACAAAAGCCACACAAGCAAACAAGAGAATGAAAATCTGTATTAATACTGAGCCAAATCAAATTCATTTTGCCCAATGTGTGTTATTGATATTAAAGTAAGCAAAACCTCAGCATCAATTGAAACATAGTTTAAATATAGTCTAAAAAATCAGCATTAGATACTAATTGATTTTTCAGATAAGTCCTTTCAGTGCTAATGCTATGCTAAGAGTTACAGTGACCTTGTCATTAGTTGAGCAGAAGCAGGTGCCGTGGTTGTGGCTTTGCAGAGTGGCTGCTGCATCTGTCAGATAATAAAGAGACTCAATCAGCTGTATTAAGCATCCAAAAATCACAGAAGCCAATCAGTACAGATATTATCAGCTGTCATTCCTGGATTCTCCTTGATTGCCTCTGGCGCGCAGCTTTTCTGTCAGCAGATGTGGTGCATTTTGTGGAAATTTATTTCTGATCAGTAGATCTGAGGGCCAATCATGGAATTATGTTGAGGAAGGTAGTTACCCTGTATTGATTTGGCAAATGCGGGTCCTTTTACACAACAGCCCCAAAAGCAATCATAATGTTTCATATTTATGATGGTGTTAAATGGTGCTTTGTCACAATGGTAGTGAGAAGAATGTGACAAGGTGCTGGATACAGAAGGGGGCATGTATCTGGGAGCAACAGTTCTGGGGTGAAAGGCTGATGTCAATGGTGAGGGGGGCATCCCTCCATCCCGATGCTGCAAATGAACTCCAACTGCACCACCACAGACGTCTTCATTAACCACAAAACTGCAGTTGTGATCCACCTGTCAACCACCTGTCCCCATGTCAACCTCTCGTTTGCTCGTACCATGACTCACAAACAAAATCCCGAGGAACTTATGCTGCTTCACTAAGGGCAAACTCTCTTCGCCCACCTGAAAGCTGAAATACTCACCCCAGAAGAATTGGCTTTTATTTTCTATTGCAGTATGGTCTATTTGTGTATATTCTAATGTTAGGTAGCATGTATTTCTGAGCAAATACATAGTTCTTGCCCAGGCGAACAATCATAAACATGACTGTCTTTGGCACAGTACTACACTTCAGCCTCACTCAAAACCTTAAATACCTTCTGCAAATTTTCTAAAAACACGGAAATACCTAAAGTATTGAATAAATCCATTGTTCAGTAGAGAATGCAATGTACCGAGATCTTATCTAAAGCTTGGAGGCCTTCCATCTATCCATGCATATGCCTGGCAAAAAGAAAGAAAAAAAACACCGTTAGCATTCTTTGCTACCAGGTTTAATGAGTCCTATGGCTGTGGTTTGCTATAATGGTGTAAATCATCAATCATCAATCATGTAGCCAAATAAAGATACAAACAGGAAATACATTTTGTGTCATTACTCAATCTCATTATGTTTACATTTTATATTTGAGTCATGGGTCTTATACTGCAGAGAATGATTTAAAAAGTACTGTCATTCCCAAAGGAACTGTAAGTATATTTGGCGAAAACAGTATAAAGCTCACACGATCACATTTCGCAATGCTAAACCTAAATCCATACCATAAATGACAACAACTACAGGGAGTGCAGAATTATTAGGCAAATGAGTATTTTGTCCACATCATCCTCTTTATGCATGTTGTCTTACTCCAA
>JAABNX020000046.1:26067726-26086062 GCA_015163995.2 Mormyrus lacerda | reverse complement strand
TGAGAACATGGTTGTTGTTCAATAATAAAATTATTCCTCAAAAATACAACTTGCCTAATAATTCTGCACTCCCTGTATCATCAATGGGTGATTTTAACAGCCGCTCAACAGATATAAATAAGTATGACGTGGCTATAAGTGAATATGAAATGGTTGTAAGTGAATATTATGTGCTTCTCCACACCTTCGAACCAATGAGTCGCAGATGTACTCAAGTCACTCAGGCATCTGTTGGCTTTAGTTGGGCACAGGGCTCAGTTGGCATGGAGCTGGCGATGGTGCCCTCGGCTGATGGCACAAACCAGTCTCTGGCAGCCTTCTAGGCCGCGTGAATACTGCTTATTGACAGTTATTCTGCGATTCTCGTCTGAGACACATAGTGTCACCTCATGTTTTTCTTTTCGAAACGGCAAACTGATTTTCAAATGAGAAGATGACCTCAGCCGACCACTGAAGGAATGTGTGAACTAACCTGGCTGACAGAGAAGCTAATTTAACAACTCAAGCAGACATCCTGCTGTATTTCATCATTGCGTGCTTCTGAATGCTTTAATGTTTATTTATCCTGCCAAACTTGCAGCTTGCAACATGATGAGCGACAAAAGCGTTCCAACTAACTTTTGGAAAAAAAAAAACAAAAAAAAACAACACATATATTCATCCTTATTAAATATATCAAGTCAAGTCAAGAGAGTAATACTGCCACCTGGGGTGTTGGAGGGGCATGGATACTCTGGCAGAATGGGGAGTCCCCAACTTGACAGGGGCCCTTAAATACATAAAATTGTATGTAAAATGATGTATAGAACTGAGTTGTGACCCAGAATTTCAAAATATGCCCCCAGTATACAGTGGCTTGAAATAACATCTCCCCAGAACCACAGTGCAACATACAAGCTGCTGCAACGAGCAGCAAGTGACACAGGGAGGGTTTTCATAATACTTAAAGTGCAAAATACAGGGCAATGTGAAGCAGGGGCTGAACACAAGTGCTTTAACACATAAGGCAATGTGTATGTGAACAATTATAATATATTTCGGAACGTACAGGAAGTAAATGCATTATAATAAAAAAAACAACATATGACACATATGTAAATAGGTTGATGTTTTAAAATGAATGTAAAATGTATAATACATATTGTAATGATAGGTACTGGAAAGGTCCTATCGTAAAAGGCTGCAGCTCACAATGAGTAAAGCAGTAATTCAGTGTTCTGGCTTTTTCAGGGCTCTATAGAAATATGCCAGCACTCACTCACTCATTGCTTGTGTGTCCAGAACAAAAGGCCAAGTGGATTGTGGCAGGGCCAGGACTGGTGTACTGAGCTCAGCCTGAACCGACTGCTGGAATGCAATCTGCCCCCCCCCCCCCCATCTAACGAACTAGGGACCAGGATGAGCGGTCAGTAATGTGTAACTGCATAGCTGTCTCGTACTGATTAGCGGCAGTCAGCCTTACACTGCTGTCTCGGCAGGAATACCGAGATCCACTAGCACCACTACCGGGCCCGTGCACATTATAACCATCTGCCGCTCTTCAAAGCTGCAATTTGCTGGTGTGACACAGAGGTTGACTGCTGAACGCTGCCCAGAGATTGTCCAGCTTGAAGCCGAAACTGGACACACTCACAGGTGGAACATGAACTGGATTCAAGATCTTCTCCATCAGCCAGAACATGTGTCAGACTGTTTCAGACAGCATGATATAAACCCCAGTGGTAAAGGCAATTTTTACCTGGGTTTACAGAGCCTCATGTACACGCGGGGGAAGTACGAAGGTCTTGCTTCTTATCAAGTGTATTTTTTTGCAGTTCACACTGCTCCATCTTCACATCATCCTGCTACCATTTCTTTTAAATTTACCTCATCCACTGCTGGAGCTGGGAAATGTGGAAAGTTCAGGTCTAGAAAATACAAATCGAAACTAAGGTTTTGTTTCAACCAATCAGTTGAGTACTCTGTGACTGTGACTCTTAATACTCAACTTGTTGGTTGAAACAAAACCTTAGTCTGTATTTCTACTTTTTGGACCTAAACTTTCCACCTCTGTTAGTCACCTGCACTGAATCTTTCAGTGCATCATTAATAGAAACTTTGAAATTCTTCTGCACTCTTTGTTAAATTATTTCCCAAAGCTATACACAGTAGCTAGACACTCTCCCAGCCTCTCCAGCTGTTCATACCAAATGGACCTTCTGGGAGACGTGTCTCCAGTTGTCTGTAAAGGGGTAGACTGTGATTCTGCGTGCATAAATAATAACTTTTACAAATGACTAGCAACATAACCTGCATCAATATCTGCCTTGATGAACATGCACTTAATTGCACTGTCCCTGATTAGGATCCAAGAAGCTGTGGTTGGGAATTTGAGTTATCTGGCTCTTTATTGCTTCAAATGAGGTTAGAATGAGCTCCAAGCTGATAGTGCATGGAAGAGCTCAGCAAGACTATGGCTGCGTCCAAAAGAATTCAGGCTACATGCCAGACATGGGCAGTGGCAAAGGTAGCAGACTTCACAGGAGCTCTTCCTGTGCCATGAGACTCAGGATGTCACTGGAAGTTTCCGGTTGGCCAGTTGAGTGCGAAGCTACATCTTAGCCATCAGCAGTCCAAGTTCCTCCTCACCCATTGAAGCTGGAGTAGTTAGTTTCCCTAGTTATTGTCTCGGGTGACACTTAGAGACTGAAACGCCACCGTATGGCTAATTTTGTTGCCAGAGGGTGCATAAATCCTTGTTTGTCTGATCACACTCACCTATTTATCCTCCAGAGTCAAAAACCGTTGGTCTGGTGCTCTGCTCCGCTGCTTTGACCTATTTCATGTTTCCTTCTGTCTTGCCGGGGAGAGAAAGAACGATGGCTCTGCTCTGCAGATTTATTGCAGGCCAGGGGTCGCTGCCGCTGGGAAAAGTAGGTTCATTTGCCCATCTGCTGCTGGGACCGGAGGTGCTGCTCATCTCTACCCTCATGCCCTTGCTGTGCCAGGAGACTGATCTTATCTCTCCGTCACTGGGTGTTCCTCCTGCTACTTCCATCTGGTAACATAAACAAAGGTTTCAAAGAAAACCCTCCATGATCTGGACCTCCACGCCCTTTTCTGACACCAACGCAGAAAATGAGAAATTGACAGACACTCTTGGTTGGGTCTTTCGTCCTGGAATGCTCATTTATTTACCAGTCTTATCGATGCGGCATATAAACACAATACTTTGAATGGACTCATTCGGCTAAACAAAATCATAGACAATCCCCAGGGTCCCGTACCATCACCTTCACAGCACTGACAATAAACTGACTCATGTGACCTTAACTGATGCAGCAGGACTAACCAGCACAGGAAGAACAGCTAAACCACAATAACTGAACTCCTCAGCAGCTAACTGGTTATCTATTATAATGAATAAGAAATGCAGACATATACATATATACATATATATAATTGAAAATAAGGAATTCCTACCAAAGCAGGCTTTTCATGTGTTTGATTTTTATTTGCTGCCCCCTTCCTTCTCTACTTCTGTCTGGTCAGAAGAAAGACAATCCCTGTATAAAACACTGAACTCCACAGCAAAGACTTTCCCCCAGCATATATGTAAATCAGATGGCTGTGAAAGAATTGATAATGCTGCGTAATGCCACTATGGCCGCGATGTGTGCTTTGGACATTTACTTATCTAGCAGATAGTTTTATCCAAAATGATGCACAATTGTGAAAGCAGGATCCCTGGAGTATTTGGGGTTTAGGGCTTCGCTCAAGGGCCCAACAGTGAAATCATTGATGGGATTTGAACTGAAAACCTCCTGATCATGAGCATAACCATGAATCTTAACCTGCAGTCCCTTTTTCTGGCCCCTTTGTAGAAAAAGTGGAGAAATCATTCTCCCCGGAATGTGATTACTGTGTATTTTAAAACTTGAACCAAGGTGTTAAGAGTTGCTTTCATGACCAGTCAACATAAAACTGCCAATGATATATATGGTGTGATTCTCACATGGACTTTTGCCTTCCTCTGAAAGGAATCAAGTTACACGATACTACACTTCTGTAGTGTTTTTTTTTTTGGTGCCTCGGTCTGCACAAAACAGCATATCCTTATGATTGATGCTACTGCACTCATTCAAAGCAGCTGCAGCAGCCAGATTTCTCAGCACCTATGAAAAGAGCACAACACCTGGAACGTAGCACTGGGACCAGGCCAGGGGTAACACTGCATCGAGCTGTCAGTCAGGCGTAATATTTCACGTGTGACGGACCACCCGCACAGAGGCTGTATTTCATACGGCTTGCGAAAGCTCGGCTCGAGCACGATCGGGCCAGCGGTCAGGAAGCCGCCGTGGTAGCAGACGCAGTGCAGCTCTGACGGAGTGCTGGCCATCTTACAGAAAACCACAGTACAGTGCGGGAGGGGGGGTGGCACAGATCGGTATCAGCGGAACGCCAGGCAGGCCTGGAGGAACAAGCTCTCAAGACATGACAAGCCACAGCCTTGATGGCAGCAAGCTCTGTACACCAGCCTACGACTACTAGGGGCAAGGGAAGGGCCACAGAGTTCATATAGCTGAAAGGTCAATGCGCTGGCTTGTGGGCGGATTTTAGGGCCTTCTCAGTCCCATAATGCAGGATGCTCTGTCTCTTTCTCACTCTGAGTTGTGGCTACATGTGGCCTTATCTCACTTTTTCAGATTAAATCTCCTCCTTCTGGCTCATCTACAAGCCTAAGTAGAATTATATCTGCTTCATATGCCACCCATGTAGTGTTGTCATAGCATGGAACCTGCAGCTCTCGCAGATATTTGAACAATAATAAAATTATGATTATAGTATTAAGAAAGAAGGAAACAACTAAGATTGATAATACTGCTATTAGTAAGTGAGGACTATTCCCAGCAGCTGTCCTTTGTGCATGACTCATATTTAGAGTGTGTGGTCTACTGTGAACTGCTCAGCCGTTTTAAATGTTATGAAACCTTCTCTGTTAATTCAAAACTTTGAATTAGTTTTGTTTCTTCTGGAAGTTCTCCTCAGAACTCTGAAAGTTCAGTGAATACCTTCACCTTATCCATACTGTAGGTTAACTGTACTTGTAAGTGTGTTAAAAAGTAGAAGGTGATTTTCCAAACATATTGGGGAAAAAAATCATATAAAGGATTTATTAGTATTGTTTCAGTCATTGAAGGACTTTAAGGATGGTGTGAGATCCTCAACTCTATTAAAGTCATTTTCACTAAGCATGGGGATGGTGGGAATGGGAGGAAAATGGTCAGAGTGTCATTGGCACCTGGAGTTTTGTCACGTTCCATTTTGTGACCATATAAACTATTTTGATCAGACTTAACAAGCTTGACTAATTAACACAAATGAGGTATTTGAAACTTGCCCTAAGAGACTTTGCTGGGCTACAATTGACTCAAAAACCTTAACCATTAAGATAACTCAATACTCCCTTGAGTTTCGCCTTGGCAATTACACTCCGCTGAGTCATTTTTGAACTGCGGTCTCTGACATAAAAATGTCATGCATGAGTTTAATCATTAGGACATCAAACTGCCAAATTTTATGTTTTTGCCATGTTATCAAGTCTAGTGATGCAGCATGCATCAACTGGGGTAATCTTTGCAACAAACACATTCAGACTTTTTGCTGTTTGGCAGAAATAATTAAAAAAATGGAGATTTACATTTGGTGAACTACAGCTCAGTTACAGTTCGGCAGCAGTTAAGAAGACTTATCTGTGGGGTTAGCAAACAAAGCCACAAGCATGTTTATCAAAGTCACAGGAACTAGGCGTTCTTATAAGAAAAGAACCATAGCCAACCACTTCCTGTTGAAGTAGGAAACATTAGATGGTGCAACACAATGTACAGTAAACAAGAGAATAACACAAGATTTTCAGCCTGTGAGAGCACCTGCTTAGTAATTTCTGGCAAGAGAAAATGGCAGACTTACAAACCATCACTTCAGCCACCAAAGGCTAGATGAAACGAGACCAACAGCATTTAACTATTCTTTAAGATCCAAAAATAAAACTGAAAGTCCAATCAGAGGTGAATTTTTTGATGAAATATTGAGTGTTTTAACATATATGGCCTACAGTGGGACCTAAAAATAATTGCTTGGAGAGACCTCACTAGCTACAGCTCTGAGCAAATGCTGATGAAAAAGAGCTGCCACAAGCATTAGTCTGTAAGCAAACGATGACTTGTGCAGGGATTGGTTTACAATGAGCAGCAAATTCTTCTGTAAGTTGGTTTACTCTTGTAGATATACATTATGGTAGAGAGGTATTCACAAGCCAGTTGTATGCATCTATTCTAAAAAGGAACATGTTAATCACAAGTAATTCAGGGTGACTCTGCAAAATATGTGACATGAAGAGGTAAGATCAGATTACACTGTGATAGCAATGAGCTAAGCAACATTATGAAGTTGCTGAAATATCTGAAATAACCTGAAAACTAGAAGCACTGCAAGAAGAAAACAGAGCAATACATTTGTGGTAACAGCACAAACATACCAGCATCACTCACCTAAGAGACAAGTATAGATGAAATCCTAAAAAAAAAAAACAGATTCTAATTTTATTACTAATTCTTAATTATTAAGTCTAAAACAGTACAGTTGGGACTGGATGAAAGAAATCCAAAATTATAAGTAATGACAAATGTTATATTTTATGCTATTAACGTAGCTGACTTGTTTCCATGTTGATTTTTATGAAAATATATTTTCGTAGCATTCTTATTCTATCTTAAAAATCCCCCTAGAAGCTGCTCTGTTGTGGGACGTTCAATTCAGTTGGGAAGGATCCAAAGCTTTTAAAACCTGAATAAACTGTCAAATAGAATAGTGGTTTTAATGCTTTTTAAAGTTATAAAAAACAGCACATCAAAGGTGAAAAGCCTTTAGCTGTGATGGCATAGCCAAACCTTCCGCTGGAGCGGGGACAACCGCTATTCTCAGACACACCTTGTCATCAAGCTACTCGTACGAGGTATGATTCATCTGACAGCTCAGCCCACCTCTGACCACTTGCTAGTGTTGTAACTCATTCGCTACTACAGCTTCAACAACAAAGTCCCTAACCTCTGTTTAATCTTATCTTATGGCCAAAAGCGATTAAACTGAGTTGGTTGCGTTACAACCATCTGATTGGTCAAAATGCACGGAAATACTGGTGATCTGCATCAATATGTATAATCTAAAGCAAAAAAAAGCATATTCTATATATTATTAATTATTAGTAGTATCGCGTATTACAATAAATTGATGCATTTCTGATGACTTGGAACTTGAAAATTTTCATCCTCCTACTTAAAAAAGCACTATAGAATGGCTGAATGGGATGCATTTATAATGCAAAATTTGCACAAGCTAAAACTAATTCCGCTAGTGTTTGATGCTAACATAACATGGTGATTCTCACAGATATGCTAGGAAATCTGCACATAGTAAACCATGATGTACATCGTGTGAATAGTAAATAAGCATTTGTTCGATTTTATGCCACTGTTGGTCTCCAAACCCCGCAATGATTTTTCCAAGCTGACCCTTCTGCAGTGGAAAATCAAAGTGAGCTGGAACCGGGCTGTAACTAGTGTCTCTTTGTGGTCCAAGTTGGGTATGGCCTGGTTTCTGTATGCTAGTGGAAAAGCACCACTAGTGAAACATTGCAGTGAATTACAGATCTTTAAGACATTATTTAAAATAATCAGGTCACAGTTATTTGCATTAATGTACTAGTAAAGCAAGTATTTATTATCTGAGCAGTAGTCGTGATAATTTTTATAACAATGTGTGTAATAAATATCTATACTCTCAAATCACTGAAAAATATCATCCACAAAGATCCCAAATTGAACAGCTGGGGTGTTTCCAAAAACATGATCATTCACACCTCTTGGAGCAAAACATAGTGGGTCCAGATATTATCAGAGGGAGTTGTTCTGTTTTCATTTTTTTATAGAACACGATGACCTCACTGAAGAGGTGATCATCATGTCTGTTGGAGGAAAAAAAAGTGTGAAACTGTTGTTTCTCATGGTGTTGTGAATGTGCGGTGCTTAAAGTCACATCCTCAGTCTGTTTGGAAAGCAGCAGAAAAATCATGCACGACTTACTTCTGTCATGTGGCTTTGCTTTCAGCTCCAAGCTATGCTCCACAATGCTGAACACCACATCAGACACCTCACCTGCATCTACAGTGTGCCACTGGCTGCTGGACTATTCAGGGTTTTTTTTTTTTTTGCACACAGAACCAATGGGAATAGGGCAGGAGACAGTCAGCGGGTTTACTTATAGGGAAATTAACTAGGACAAGTAAAAATTAAACATATTCTTTTTGAAACAGGTAGGTGTGGGGAGGGACTAAGGGTATGAGGATAATTGTAGCCTGAATGTCATCGGGAACTCAGTGTTTGTCACACTTTCATTTCACTTTCATTTTCAATCCATCATTTTAAAGTGGGTATTTTAATACTTGAATAGGAATCAATATAGGAGTACTGGAATCACTTGGAACAGGAAAGCTTTGAAAACTAGAAAGAAAAGCAAGCCTTATGTACTTAATTCCCCAGCTTCAGCAAATGCTTAAAAGGGAAGTTCTGTGTGAGATGTGAGATGACTATTGCTCATGGCCTTCTGCCTCTCCAAGCTGATTTATTAGGTGATGTTAGAGCTATCTGAACACCTACCAACACCTGCACCTCCTCTAAGACTTCATCTCTGTGCAAAAACAGGAAGTTTGGTTTATAAATGTTCCCTGGCACAAAAAGCATGAATATTTGATAATAATATTCATGCATATTCATCGCCCAAGTACTTTCTTAAGGTAAAGTCTCTTAACTCTTATTTTTTATGTTTGTCTTACCAGTCAGCCATTTGAATTTTTGTGGTGTTCACATTTCGTTAATAAGAATTTTAATATTAGCATTATTTTCAGTGGCAGGATGGTGCAGGTTTCCTGCTGCGATCCGAGGACATGTGAGGCTAATTCGCATCTCTGAATTACCCACAGTGTATGACTGAGTCCATGTGCCCCGCGCTGGACCGCTGTCCTATCCAGGGTGTACCCCAGCTTGCTTGGAATAGACTCCAGCCCCCCCCCCCCCACCCCACCCCTGTGACCCTGACCAGAATGAGCATTTAGAAGATGGATAGATGGTGGTTCAGCTGGACGTTTGGCCACCTCACACTTGTAGGATTGGGGGTATGAATCTTGCCCCTGTGGTTAGGCAAATTGGTGTCTCACACTTGCCCATAGTGTATATCTGCTCTATGATGGACTGGCATTCCACCCAGTGCTGCCTGGGATAGGTTCCAATGCCCCCCTCATGACTGTGTTCTGCATATGCACTTGGATGATGGATAGATAATTTAGAGAATGGCCCCTCTGGTGGTCATTGCAGGTTACTACAAGTCGATGTAAACCTTGTCATTCCAGTGTGTGCTCTACACAGTAATTTAGATTTCATGTGTTTAGGGATCTGGTGGATAGTGTCTGAAATAAGCAAACTTGTCTGGAGTCAGACGCTCCAAAGTTAAACAAGATCATCAACGTTGCTATAAGGCTTCCATATGCCTTGCTGTATTTGTGACATATGGAAAACCAACAGTATTTTAGATGTGAGTCTGACTGACCATATTATAACCAATCATACACTCTATAAAGAGCAATTTTAGGCTTATAATTGGGGAAATTGAAATATTTTTTAGAGAGCTGAGAAATGTGTGGACGAAATCAATTATCAGACAATTTCAAATTTCTTGACAAAAGCTATTCTATAGAATGCACCTAGCTAGTGTGATGAGGCAAGGGACGAATGACTTGGGAACAGGCCTGGTAAGAAATTAGAATGGGTTTTATTGAACTTAAAGAATCAATACAGGAAATAAACAGATCAAAAGGATCTAAAATGAGGATGGGAACAAGGGAAAGCACAGACAACAAGCAGGTGTGACATCAATGATGGGGCTGGGGAACACAGGACTGGGAAGCACTTTTCTACATGACTGATGAGGGAGCAGAGAGGCAGTTTTAGTGAGTAACTCAAGGACAGGAATGAGAGGTAAGACAAAAGAGTAACAGGCATGGCTTGTTTCGGTCATGGCAACGAAGAGACAGGAGGGTCCAGTGGACATGGTGGGCAGAATCTGACAGTGCCCACCCCTTGATGCCTGCTGTCTAGGCAAGAAGGACAGACAGGAACAAAGGGACCGAACGACAGGGCTAAGGACAGGTGGCAGGACCAACAGAACACAGGGGATACGCACCACATAGGACAGGAGAGACAGAACCCCTAGACAGGGCAGGGCAGATCAGGACAAGACAAGACAAGGTGGAACACACCACACAAGGTGACACTAGATGGATACTAACACAGGACATGATCAAGGACACTACTAGAGGCACCAAACAAGCCAGAGCAAGTCCAGGGACAGCAAAGAGTACAACAAGTGTGACATACACAAGGATAGGGCAGACAGGTGGGGGAACCATAGAGACCTGAACAAAAACATAGGAGAGGGCCACAGGGGACACAAACTGGGGCGCAATAAAGGCAGGACAGAGCAATGGGAAAGAAATTGGGGCACAGTGACTGGAGACAAGGACTTTCGGGGGGAGACTTTCAAACCTTTTGATGCTGATCCTCCTGGGCCTGTTCACTGGTAATGGGGAGCCCGTACGGATTGCAGGACCTGAGGGTCTCAGAGGGTCAGCATGGCCAGCGTCAAGGGACCTGCGGGAGAGGAGGAACCTGCGGGAGAGGAGGAACCTGCGGGAGAGGAGGAACCTGCGGTTTCTTTCCCCAAGGTGACCGCAGGAAAGCCATCCAAGCGGTCAACGCCGAGCAGACCAGGGTTTGGGCAGCTGACCCAGTTAGTGTGCCCCCGGCTCCCGCTCTTGGCCTGCCCCTCGTCTGTGCCCCATCATGCACCCTAGACCGCACCGGGACTTGGGACTGGGTCAAAGCAAGCATGGGGCTGAGGTGGGGGCCCACAGAGTAGGACTCAGGGCCAGGCTCTGGGGTGCCACTCCAAGAGCTGGAATGAGAGGTAAGACAAACAAGTAACATGCCAGGGAGGAGACAGAAAGGTCAGGTGGACATGGCAGGCAGGACGTGACAGCTAGCACATAATTCAGTTGAATTCTTTTAAATCATAGCTAAATGACACCTATTAAAACAGGTTTCTGTACTATAATTATCCGAATAGAAATGTTTTTGTCTATTCTTTGAAACTAGCATGAAGAGGTAGTTACGGAGAATATCCCAGTTATGAAATCTATGTCTTTCATATGTTGGTTATCAAGATGTTGCTGTGTCTATTACTATAAAAGAAAATATATACAACAAACAATTGTGTATTATGAATGATAATACAGTAAATGGTAGTATTTTAAAAAGTAAGTTTTCTAAATGACTTTGTATATAGTGAATCATGTCACACATTAGCATTAGAACTGAAAACCAATGCTGTGGGATATATGTAACTAACAACAAAGCGAGTTTATGCTCAGATGCTAGTAGATAATCACCTATAAACTGTCTATTTTTTATCCCAAGTCCCACTCTGCCGGACCATCATTTCCAGTCTTACCACTCAGCTTAAATACTTTGTTTTCTGCAGTCCTGCTGACCATAAGCCACATATCTCCCTCTTAAAAGCTTTTTAATGCCAGTTCCCTAATGGGGCTCTGTGCTCCAATGCATTATATTCACCGTTCTCCTGGCTCCGTTCCATTTGTCTCCTCTCTGTACATACGCACGCCGAGCTCATCTCACAAAGTGGTCAGGCGGTCCCATCTCAAACACTCTGCTTTATGTATACACATGGAATAGAGGCTGGAAAAATAGATAAGAATGTGATGACCCCCCAGATGAGCACGTAACCACTCCTCGTCATTATTGTATCATAATTAAATCAAGAAATCCTTAAAGTAAGAAACCTTTTGTTCCTCTTTGAGTTTTTATTTTCTACCTGATTTTTCTTCCAGGAAGATGAACAAAAAATAAAATAAATCAATGTATGCATCATCGTGTATAACATCTTTACATACATTTTTAATAAAAAACATACATTAAGAAGTGACCAAAACTGAATTATAATATTACTTTATTTACTGATATTTAGAATAAGTTTTCTAAGGGCATAATTCTCAGTGATATAAATCAGTAGCAAGTGTTTCCTGAAAGTTACACCAAACTCAGGACACCCATTTTATTTGTGGAAGTATTTGACATAGATCAGGCAAAAGATGTCACATTAAACTGGACCATCACACTCAAAGGCCAGGTCCCTCAGCCCACTGGAAACAAACATTACAAGTAACCAATGAGACTAGTGGCTGCCCATGGGTTGGACTGCTCTGGAACAAAGGGTATAAGTGGGGCCTCAAGTGCGGTGGACTGGCATCATTATCCATGGAGTCGGCAAGCTGTTAGTATCTGTGCTGTGTTAGTTATTCGCATAACACTCAGTCTCAGGAATTAATATACTATGGCCAATTTGAAAGTCACTGTCTAAAAATAAATTAATTGCAATAAATTTATTGTAAAATGCAATGACAAGCCCATATCTTTCATTTTATTTTTCCTTGGATTTCCATTTTTTTACTTATTTCAACTGGAAAATAGTTGTTACTTGCCTCCTATTGAAGACATAAATTGCATAATATCTTTAGTCAGGTATTCAAAAAAGCCTAATGCTCATAATCCAGTAATCATTTGAGATATTTCCTTTGCACAGTACACATAAAGACCATCCATCCATCCATCCATCCATCCATCTATCATCTATCTTCTAACCATTTATCCAGTACAGGATTATAGTAACATATAGAACATAGTTTCATAAATGTAACATAACATGAATGTAAGTTTGAATTTAGACTTGTGGTACTCGAGTCTGACTCGAACACTCATGACTCAAAAAAACCATCTGAGTCCATCCAAGTCCACAGCTTGTGTCTGTGGCCAATATGCAGCCACCAATTTCATTAGTTAGCGTAGACGTTATTCTACATTGTGCACACACCTACACAGTTAACTCGCGTCCTCATTATCTCTGCCAAGCCAGCAATTAAACATGTCTCATGCATAAACCATAAGGAGGTTCTGTGCAAGACATCCAGTAAAATAAAGCACACTGTGGAGTGCATATACTGCAAATCATCGATAATTTAGCTTGTTGGCATGTCATCCAACTACTCTTGGAAGAATATTCTTCCAACATGTGGATGGGAAACATAAATACTGTTACCTAATGCAAGCAAGCTCAGTTTATCTGGAGACAATGGCTGGCTAAGTATTAAGCCAAAATTTGTTTTATGTAGTAATTTAGCTATAGCTATCCAGTTAGCTGTCTTATAATAATAGTAATTGTTATACAGATGCTACTCTACTTACGAATGAATTACGTTCCAAACGTCCGTTCATAAATTGAAATGTTCGTAACTCGTTATTCAACATCATTGTAAGGGCATACGCAAGTACAAAGAACTAGGATGCTGGGAGTATGCACGCTACGCTGCTGCGCGGTGGGAGTAGTGGCCAGAAGTCGTACTAGGTGGAATTGGTGCGCAGAAAAAAAAATTGATGTTGTGGACAGGAAACAGGAGCCTAATGAACACAATTTGGACTTACAGTCCTCTTTGATCGTATGTCTGAAAGTTCGTAAGTTGAAAGTTTGTAAATAGCGTCTGTACTTTATCAGTCCCCATGTCAGAAATTCTCTTTTTCTTTGTCAGAGTGAAAGTTTTGGGGTGAGTCAGTGTTCTACAGCCCTGGAGTAGTTGTGTTTTTATGCCTTACGCAAGGGCTTAATAGTGATGTGATTAATGCACCAGGAGTGGGAATCAAACTAGCATCATGCATGTTTAAGCCATAAAATGGTTATAGCACTTGCATTTCTGAAGCCTCATTGTAGGATGGAGAACCTGAATCCATATAGGTATCATACACAGTGATAGTAGATCTGTCACAGAACACTTTGTCCTCGTTTAAGCAAATAAAATTTAAAATTTAAAGCCCCAAAAAGAATCTTTGTATTGTTTTATGCATCTTCTTTAGCTCCATAACCAATTTTAAAAGTGATCAGCAGGATACATTTTCATGTGACAATGAAATTAATAATTACTACAGGATGCAGTGGAGGTGTATTTCTATATTTTGCATTTGACGATTCATCTATTTCTTAGATGAAAATGATCATTTCTTAGATGGTAGCCATTTCAAATAAATTATTTGTAAAAAAAAAATAAATAAAATAATAAAATAAATGATGGTATGTTTAATCTACCATTTATAGTTTTTGAATTAAGACTCATGGTCTAGAATTGATGTTGTGTTTCTCCGGACTCAGCTGAAAAAAACAGTATTTGCTGTGATGCTAAAATGTGGTTATTTAAAAAGCAGCTGAGGGCAGTGAAGTCTTGCAATGGAATCTACACACAGTTCTAATAAAACAGCAACTTCTTGTTATGATTTTGTGGAATGGCTGAGATACTCACTCCCTTTGGCCAACAAATAATAAATATTTTAAACAAACAAAAACAGATCGTAGGGTCTTATTCTCCATCCACAATCCAAGACAGTTAGCAGATGTTGACCATGTTCTGATCAGACAGATTTGTAATGAAAGCAATAACAGTCAAAGACAGCACTTGTTCATCTCCTTTTGTATTTAATGCTACACTATTTTTAGCAACTGTAGTTACTGGACTGTGCGTTAAAAACCAATTTCTAGATCACTATTCTAGGACATAAAGTATGATGCACCATTTGTGTTTAATACGTCCATTTATTTCCCTTAAGCATTTTTTTTTATGGTCATGAAAGCCTGGAGCCCGTCCCAGACAGTGCAGCCTGGAGGTAGAAGACACCCTGGATGGGGTGCCAGTCCATTGCAGGGCACATACACTCATGCAGTGGTACATTGCAGGGACACCAGCCATTCAAAACATGTTTAAATCATGTTATGGAACTGTAAGGAGACACCAGATTACCCATACAAAGATGGGCAGAAGAACATGAAAACATTCCAGACTCAGCGGTGACAGGAATCAAACTCATAACCCTAGAGATAATCTAACAAAATGCATTTATTTTCTTATTCTCGTCTGTTCAATATATATGACGATTTGCTATGATAATTGTGACAGGGCTTGGCCTTTGCAGACCGGTGTCCATGCCTGCCCACATGAGACACCCAAGGAGATATTCTGCAGGTTAAAACATGTCAAATAAAAATTCCCTGGAGGCCTCCTTAATTTATTTTCTGGGATCAGGAGTTATGAAGCCCAAGAAAGCTTCAAAATAAAGTGGATACTCATTGGTATCAAGGAGAGCCAATCCAGGTGCTTCAAGTGGCTAATGCGGATACCCTCTGGAGAGCCTCCTTTGATATTTTTTTTTTTGGTTAGTCCTATTCTGTTACGAACTATAGGACCGATCCAGCACCCACTAGAGGGATTATATCTCAGCTGATCTGGAGAAATTAGAGTCCATTACTCTGGAACTGGGGGGTCTGCACTTATGATCATGATGCTCACAATGTCACACGCAGTCGAATAAGTATGACCATAGTGATGTTGTAATTTTGTTGTTTGTGTAAAGCCTGTGTTCAAAATACAGTTTAATTTTGAATACTTCTTATTTTAATCTAATCAGCAACTGCCTTTTCTTCTATGGAAATATGCAATCCAGCTTTTAAGATGACACTGGAGACAAAACTGAAAATGACACTGAAGCTTTCGGGATAAAATGCTCATATTTGCGTTGGACACAGATGATGCAGTCCAACACAAAGCCAGTCATGGTTTCCCCCAATGAAATTACTGGTTTGGGGTTTCATATAGTAACTGAGGATATAGATCTTAAGTCTTTGGTAAGGAACTGTCAACAATGCCAGCTACAGAATTACATTAACAGTAGTTTCCCAGTATTTATGTGGCGGCCTGGCTAGCCTTGGATGAAACAGTGTATGGTTTGTGTGACCTAAGGGAAAATTGCTTTTGTTGGTGACTGAAGCAAGTTTGATATGGATGGATGCACATTTCTTGCACTCTATTACATCCTGCAAATTGCTGCACATTTTTGATACACAGAGGTTACCAGCCATAGTTGTTGCAAACAGTGGATCAAGTTTTGTCAGCATTTCCTGAAAGAGAAGCAGGATGAAACATTTTACTTCAGCCCTCAGCGATCTGGCTAAATTTACAGTGTGAATCTTCAAATAGGGGGGTGAGGGGATATAAGGGTTGGGGGGGTGTTTATAGTCAAAAGTGATGTTTTTAGGCCCAGCGCCGAGACCACAACTGAGGGCAGACCTATTGTGGTCCCAGTAAATCACAAGATCAGAATACGGGGTCATTCAGAGTTAGAAACGGCTGGAGCATCAACGCAGCGTTCATGTAGAGGACACATTCGTTTGCGTGTAAGAATGTGCCACACTGCGGGACAGATAAGGATCTCCAGTCAATTGCTGAAGCAAAGAATTGACGCGGCTGCCTGGAAAATAAAAACAGAAGAGCAAGCAGATTGTTTCTCTACACCAGAGCCATCATGACCGGCTGGAGGTGTCTGCGTAAAAGAGAGGTGTGTAGACTGAGATGCTTTTTCAAGAGGTTTTAAAGAGGGACAGCAGAGGGACAGGGAGTTTTCCCTAATGGATGTCCCCTGCTGTAGTGGCCGGGAAAGGCTAGATGGAACAGGAGAAACAAAAGTTTCTGTTGGCGACTGACAGCAGACTAGGGTTACTTCTGAAGGAAAGGGACCTCAGCAGATGAGACTGCAGAGCGGAATGTGCAGAAGATTCGATGGGCCACCACTTATTTTTTCCACAGATGCTTCGGATCTTGTCAGAGTGTCACTGTGGTACATAGTTAAAACTTCAGAGTGGGTCAAAAAAGTTTAATAGCAGCCGATGGCTGAGCCACCGGCAAAGATGGAAAAAGTCTGGACAAGGCGATGTGGAGAAGAATACTGAGGGTGGAAGAGATTTCGGGTTGTGACAGAAAGAAATTGTGGGAGGTGAAATGGCGAGGAGCGGGAGGTGCAGAGTGGAATGACATGAAGTGGTCAGAGAGGGAGGGAGAGGAGTATATGCAACATCTGGACTTTCTGTTTCTCGTGAAACCTGGGTCTTCTTGTCTATGCGCCTTTTGTATAGAAGCTGTCTGGAACATGGTGTGATTGAATGTAGGAGGCAGATTTTAAATTATGCAGGTGGGCGCTGAAGCCACCCAGGGGAATGAGATTGTGTGTTTAGATGGATATATAGATGTAAGTGTAGCTTTCCTTCATTTGTGATTGTTTTGAATACACTTGCGATTTGCAATTTCTTTCTAGTTAATAACAGATCTTTGCAATTAATTAAGATCAATAGCATAAAAAGTCTGGGCCCTTTAATATACTCAGCTGCCAGGTGCATTTGGCTATAAAAGCTCATCAGACACAAGTCATCCGTGAAGCAATCTGGGTCTGCAGACTGCAGGTGCTCTATAGCCATTTATCACCAAAATTATTCAGATGGATATTTTTTCCATTCCACTTTCATGAAGTGTTTGGGGTGGAAAATATGTCTGGGAATATTTCATACAGCATTTGTGCTTTTACACCGTTGCTTTGTTTTATGTACAAGGATGAGTCAAACCCCTAACAAATATAAAATTAAAGCATAAAAATAAAACTATCATCCATACTTAAAAGAAATATCCTGACTATTATTCAATAGAGATATTTTTGGACACAACAATAGATTTTTTTTTTAATCCAGGTTTATGCTTTTTCTAAACCAGAATCACAAAAATAATTAGGATCACAGGATGGCTATGTTTTGCTTGACAGGCCAGAATAAAAAAAAAAAAAATTCTTTCCCCAAATGTCGATTTCCTAGAGCATAATGTAGGTCGCTTTCCCTGGCAGGAGCAGTGCTGGGTGAAGCAGCATTCATTTGTGTAATTTAATTGGATGGAAGTAAATTCTGACCCCTTGGTGCCAGTCACACATTACTGCTGATCTGTGAATTTTAATAAGCTGTTTACAGTGAGCTGTGAACCCCAAGACATTTGACCTGCTTCACCGGGCCTCTGCACTGCTTGTTTAAGCTGTCTGTGCTTCATGTTAATTGATTCACCACACGCTACAGAAGACAAAAGCCAATGAGTTTTCCAAAAACAACAAACCTTGAAGCAAGGTTGCATGTATGGAAAATATATGTACACACATATACACACACACGCTTGTGCGTACACACACAGACACACACACACACGTTTCATTGGTTGACTACCTTGCTTATCAGTACAACCGCAGTACTTCAAAACCTCTAATCTTT
>JAABNX020000046.1:26040875-26060556 GCA_015163995.2 Mormyrus lacerda | reverse complement strand
AGTTATTTCTGTGACCATTGTGAGTTTTTCTTTCATTGACTGAAGGGTACCAACAATTTTGTCCACGTGTGTATATTCCATATAAATCAAAGATTAAATATTTGCTGTTTGGAACGCCATAGAAAAGTGTATCTGTTACAAGTGTAACAAATATGTTTTCTGTGAATTTGGACATCCGTCTGAAATTTGAATTTAGGATGTGCTGCATATATTATTTTTATAACGGACTTACAAAACAGCGAGCTTTAAAACGAATGTATGTGTGCGCGTGTGCGCCACATATTTCCAAGACCGTTACATCGTAATTCACTAATCTCGACCGAAACTGCCCTGCTTTCTCGCACATATAAAGCTATTAACGTAATTCCTGACTACCATTACTATATTGGTTAACCCATAACAGCACGTGTACAGTTATGCCCCATCTATAACACCAGGCCGACATGAAAAGACGCCGCGTTTAAATAGACTATGATCGTCCTCTAACCCGGAAGTAGAGATGGGGCTTTAACACGCACATAGGAAGTTATGTTTTCTGTCATTTAGAAGCGGTGGTCATGGCGCTCGATTCTAAGTCCAGAACAAAACGATATGAAAAGCTTGATTTTCTTGGCGAGGGTCAGGTAATGTGTGCTTTTTTGACTTTAGTTTGTCTGGATATTAAGCAGCATACGCCCGCGTTTACTTTGAGATAGGTCGTAGTGGATCGTATTATGTCCTTTACATCATTTATATAACAGGCTTGATGGCTCGTCTCATAATTGGGCACTGCACGGGTGCTGCAGACACTGTCAACTACGTGTACTTCACTTATGTAACTAAGATTAGTCGATTTTGAAATGTGCATTAGTCGATTTTGAAATGTGCATTAAACGTGAAAAATCCTATATAAGATATTCTTGGGAAAATATAATTGGATCGGTTTTCTGAGTTTTGGTTTGTACTGGTCTGCTCAGCATTTGGTTCAGTTAGGGTTATTGTATTTTTGTCCAGCTGCTTAGATAAAGTCACTGTGCTTTCAGTGTTACCTATTTTTTTGATGGAGGTATTGTAATGATGTGGCTGTTCGTTTTTATCAGAATGCTTCTGTGTGCTATGGTCATTGATGTTGCATGTGTGCTGCATTCACAGTTTGCCACTGTATACAAGGCCCGGGATAAGAATACAAACACCATAGTTGCTATAAAGAAGGTAATACTTTATCCTCTTTGTGCCATTGGACTATGTGTATGATTGTATCTAATAATGAAGTTAAAAGACTTTTTTATTCAACTAGAATGCTTTAGGGAGTATTTAAAGAATATTCATTTTTGAAAGCATTGCGACTGGTACCTTAAATGGAATCAGTCAAATAAGCTTATTGCCTAATTTTGTTTAATATGTGCAGTAGTATTTTTTCAGATCTATTTTTTGTGATGGTTATTACTGCATACTTCACTATATACTAAAAGAAAATTTGCACCTGTTCCCTAGATTTTCCAGCTGGGTCATTTTTCATTTAAGGAAGAGGGAAATGGTATTGTAAACCACATTTCATTAACTTTTTTTTTTTATTACAGATTAAAGTTGGTCACAGAGCAGAGGCTAAGGATGGTAAGTGATTCTTGCTGGTTTATTTCCAGATTGCTGGCTACCAGAGCACCGTAAAAGATTCAATAAATTCATTTTTTTCATAGCTTTTACCTGCATGCTTAATTTTAACATTATGTGTATGTATCAGTCATTTGTCTGATATTTTTTAAACAATTAGGTCCATTTTCAGTTCTGTAAGATTAGTCCCTCAGCACCACCAATGTCGTCCCCTGTTGTACATTAGTCTACCGTTTGACTCCTGTTGGAAGGTGAGATGATGGCTAGGTCCATCATGCAGTGAGGACACTCTTGTATAATGTGGTGGACAGTTCTGTAGTGACCTTTGCAAGGATGAAATATTTCACACGCAGAGGTCTATTCTCTCAAGTACTTCAGTTAAAAAAGCATTGAAAAAGTTACGCACTTTCAAGTTTCATGTATTCTACCCTCATTAACGCAGCCACACCCACGGTGCTTAAGCGGAAAAAGACTTGAATTCAACTTTATTGCAAATAGCCCACAATAGACAATCAATCAGCGTAATAAGATGTATGATTTATTCATGCTGTATGGTTACTTATCTGTCAGATTATCTTTATACTTAATTTTATTTTGTTCCATATGAAACCTTATTTTCTTTTAGGAATTAATAGAACTGCCCTTCGTGAAATCAAGCTGCTGCAGGAGCTAAGTCACCCCAACATAATTGGGGTAAGTTTGAAAATGTACTTCAATCATTAAGAATGAGCATCTTAAACAAATATAATAATTATTTCCCAGTCCATTTCCAAAAATGGATTTTAGTTATCATAGTTTATTGTGTTTGATGTTTGAATTGTTGCAATCAGGGCATCGGTGGTCCAACGTCCCAGGACATCCAGTTTTCCTATCGGGCAGGGTGTTGGTACATTTTGGTAGCTTGACAGGAAAACTTGATTGTCCCAGGACGTTTCAGTAACACCACTGACGGAAAATTCTTTCTCAAATGGAAAATTTGGTGTCAAAATAAAAATTGGCAGAAGTATTCTGTTAAAAAGCATGCAATTTTTGTTCTGACAGAAATATAATCTACGTATAACTTTTTTTACTAATGTAATTAATGTAGAAAAACAGTAGGAATGAGTGGATGAATATTTTGGCGTGTTTTGCTGTATTCGTCATTAAGTACAAGTATAAATGTCTTGCTTACTATTCATCATTTATTACTAGATATTTTTTGTTGCATTATTTTCGTCATGCATTGGTAGCATAAACCGATTACATTGCTGTGTGCTGTAACGTTAATAATTTGTTTGTCTATGAGTTTAATTTAGTTTTTTTTTTAATATTAATTGAGAGCTTTTGGTTATCACAGTTGTTAGATCACAGAATGTCTTTCAACTACTACTCTTAATCCAGTAGGTGGCACCATACGCGTTTTTGAGCATTTTGGCATTTTGACAGAAATAGGATACTGTAGCCAGTTTCTTTACGTTAAATGCAAATATTTTAAAATTGTCACTTTTGCATTTATAAATATTAGATCAAAGCTAATTAGTTGCAAAAATATTTCTTCCTGATTAACTGACTTAACATGTTAGTAAATCTTTTAAAGCAATTGAACTGTACTCAGCATCTCTGTCCATGTTTACTGCGCATTTTAGCTAACTGGCCTTTTTAAGTTGCTATTTGGTTTCTAAACGGCTTGTCTGGCTTCCTATCATCATATCTTTCTTCATGCAGTAGCTTTGGGCCTTAGTTGGCATGAAACTGGCACTGAAAATAGTTTTCCAGAATTTAATTTAAGATTCCCTCTTTGATCTTGCATTCTCCTTTCTGAGAAATATTGAGACAATAAAAATTTGCAGGGAATGAGCTGCTCCTTTGAATCTTAAAAAGAAATGTGCATAATTTTGAATGTTTTTTAATTCTCTCTGTCTAAGCTCCTAGATGCCTTTGGGCACAAATCCAACATCAGCTTGGTTTTTGACTACATGGAGACAGATTTGGAGGTAGGTGCCTGCATCGTGATCACAGGGACCTTGCTATGGGCCGCTTCCATCTGGGTCGTGCTGGATTGATTTGACTGCTGCACCTGACATGAACCCTAATTGGGCTGTATCACTTCTGTACTTGTCTGCATCTCTGCTTGGACACACAATGTCTTCTTCCCTCCACCCAGCTGTGTTTAAAACCCTGAGGTCAAGGAGGTCACCCTGCTCTAAGTATTTTTTCAGCTGTTTGGTGGGTGTTCTCACTGAGAGGAGGGGACTGAGCACAGCTGAGAAAATGGTTTTTCTTTGTTTTTTTTTTGTTTTTGTTTTGCTGTGCTCAGGTGCGTTTTGGTGTCTTGGCTAAGCTGCTGCTGAGTTGTTTTGATATGATCAGATTTCCAGCCAGAATCCAAATCTGCTTTATTCAACGAGTATGTTTCGTTATTTTGGAGCTTGGCCTGTGTATTTTGTGGTTCTCAATATAAAAGCCAGCCAGTTAAAGGTGAACATGTGAAAGGTCAGTGTTTAGCTTTCGCAGTTGTCCTCTAAAAAGTGTATATCTTTAAAGAGAATGTTTGGCCTGTAGATTTTTTTTATTTTGAGGTTGGGTGTTTTGCTCTTATTAGTACTGACTTGTAATGAAGCCTCGTAGAACAGTGATATCGTCTGTGCCTCTTATCATCCCCTTATGTCCTTCCATCATAATCTCCTCCAGGTGGCCTCAGACTTCTCCTTACTTTGACTCATCACATTCTTATGCAGTCTCATGCATTTTCTCAGCTGCAATACCATGACTGAAGGAGGACGTAAGCACACAAACAAAGGCGTTTTAGTGTGTGGACTTTAGTATGTCTAAGCGGGCTGTTTGTCTGCCCTGCGTGTTTCTGGTCCACATAAGCATGCTGGGTAGCACCCAGGTAATTCCACTGTCGTATGTCTCCCCCTCGACCTGTATAGTTTTACCATTAAGAGAAAAATTACATCAGACTGATTCCGTTTGCTGCTGCTAAGTCTGAGATTATAAACATAATAGGAATTCTTTTCTTTCATCCATCTTAACATATTGCAGATCAGCTTGTAATCGTAATTTCAGATAAAGTTGCCTCAAGGCGTTTTAAATATTTTCTGTAAGGCCTAAGTGGACGTTTGCTCTATTTTTGAGTGTGCTGCATGAAAACAAGAAGCTATGCTTTTGCTTTTACAAAAAGACAATGCTTGACGCAGTTAAGACTTACACTGGACTGACGTCGCGTTTTTCTTTCTGGAATATTTTTTAATATTTTAATTTTTTAAACAATTTAATTTTTTAAAAAAGTTTTAAACAAATTTTAAGTGCACAAAAATACATCCTAATACATAGTTTGTGGAAAGTGCAACTGATGCATCAATTTGGAATATAACCATAAGCATAGATAAAATGCGCAAACCCCCATCAACATACTGTTCCATTTTATGTGGTTTATTTTAATATTTGTATATTAATATGAAATATAGAACAGTAGACATTACTGCATTAGGTTTTTGTTGTTGAAAGAAACAATATTTCAACATGGACTCAGTCATATGTGACCATATAATGAATTGACAGTACTGCATCTCTTCCAGGTGATCATTAAAGACAACAGTTTGGTGTTGACCCCAGCTAACATCAAGGCCTACATCCTGATGACTCTGCAGGGCCTTGAGTATTTGCATCAACACTGGATCTTACATAGGGTGAGACGCAGGGCTGGTCTTGCATCAGCAAAAAACACCTATGATTACTAGATCATGCTGGTTTACCTGTAAACGTAATAATCTAAGACCAGTCTGTTGATGTATTTGCTGCTTCAATCAGTTCCTGGTTTATTTTTAATTTGATCAAACTTTTTAAAATGGCCTGAAACCTATAAATGTTCTGTTTCCTAAACGTGTCGAATTTCTTACAGGTTTTGTAACAGCTGTGACAGCTAAAATACGACCAAGGTTGAAAGCTTCCCAGTAAATATTAATTTAGTGGTCAGTGCAGGAATAAAAAAATTAAGGGCAATGAATTAAATGTATAACATTATGTGGGGCCTGGTGTTGAATTGAACGGTCACACATTGATTGGGGTTTGCACTGTGTTGACCAGATTGTTACTAGCTACTGCTTTAAAAAATGACCCTTAACATTGATGACTTAACAAGTCTGCATGGTCATTATGTTTGTAGCACGTGCCTTTGCTGTAGGTCTGGTTGTCCTTAAACACCCACTATAATCAATCTCAACAAAGTTGTGTGTTACCGCTGTAGTACACTATATTTCTTTTAATAATAATGACACATTTTAATTGCACAGTGCTTTTCAGAATCTCAAATATGCTTACATAGAATAAAATAGACAACAAGGCATGGTATGGATAAGGAATTTCCTAATGAGGAAGTTAATGACAGACTGTATCCTTTGAGAGCCGAGTGGCAGTTGTACTGTAAATATCAGGTCTTTGTAAACTGTGGCTGTCGGCTTCTGGCACTGCTGGCTGATGTATCATGGGCTAAACTATCTGATGCTTTCACTCAGTCTCATGTATCTTTGCCCACTCCCACATAGGTTTTCTTTGCAAGGATCCTTTGAATGCTTTGTCTGCTTGTGGTTCAGCCAAGTCAAGGAAAATCCGTAGCAAAAAGAGAAAAACCTTGAAGTGGTCTTTTCATTAAAAAAAAAAAGCTAGAATATTTCACACTTATATTCTCAGAACTCAACAAAATGTCTCATAGCAGACATTTCACATGACCAAGTTTTTGCACTGGAAATGATTTTTATATAACGTAAAAATAAAAACTTGCCCATGAATGATTTTATAATTTCTTTTTCTATTAAGGACTTGAAGCCGAATAACCTACTTCTGGATGAGAATGGAGTCCTTAAGCTTGCTGATTTTGGTTTGGCAAAGGCGTTTGGAAGCCCGAACAGAGTTTACACACATCAAGTTGTCACAAGGTATAACTGAAACAGCTTTATTATTGTTTTTTATTATTATTATTATTATTATTATTAGTAGTAGTAGTAGTTGTAGTTGTGGTAGTAGTTGTTGTGGTAGTCACATTCTACCTATCTCTTGTTCTGCCAATAATTAAAATGAATGGGGATGTTTGGTGCCAAATGCAGCGAGATGCTTGGATTGAGCCAATGTTTCCAAACGTTTTTCCTCCTGACTTCAGGTGGTATCGTGCCCCAGAGCTCCTCTTCGGTGCCAGGATGTATGGCGTCGGGGTGGACATGTGGGCCGTTGGCTGTATTCTTGCCGAGCTGCTTCTTAGGGTAAGGGTTCACGGTTTGTCTTTTTAGTGTTTAGTGTAAGGCGGAGTAAATCTTGAACCTTGGTCCCCGTGGGAGTGGCCATGTTCCCCATGTTATTGCACCCATTCTGTATATAGAAAGTAGGTGCAGGCCATGTTCTACCTCATGAATGCTTCCAATTTACCCCCCCAATAAATCTTTATGTACCACCTGGGGGGGCTCACAGATGCAGGATCGTTCAGGATCAATGATCCGTTAGATTACAACATGCGGAGAGTGCAAGACACACTGTGTGTTCATCCCTGACTTTCTGAATGGTGTCTTAAGTAAAAAGAAGTGAGAAATTGAGGGACATTTATTGTGATACACATTTCATTCACTGTCCATATATTACTTTGCTAACTCTTAAGACCTTGGGGAAACAAATGTTCTATGTGCAATGCAAGACATTCTAAACAACAGCATAGTATAATAATCATAATATACATAGCATGCTTTTTAAAGCTTTTATAAATAACGTATATCGATATAAGTAGTTATTTAAGCATGCTGTCTTTTTTATGAATTAGATACCATTTCTACCCGGGGATTCAGACCTGGATCAGCTGACTAAAATATTTGAAGCACTTGGCACGCCGACAGAAGAGACATGGCCGGTAAGGGGCTGGGTGGGGTTTAAACTACATGGTACATATAATAGATCAGTTGGTATTAGGGATGTAAAGATGCATTGACGCATCATGATGAATCGATTATAAAGGTGCCGATTTAGCTGCTTCGATCTGTTGTGCCAGAATCAGTTGTAATCATACTTAGAAGGCGCTTCTGCTTCCGGGTCGTGTGATCTAATAGGTAGAGGGGGGCGGCGCGTGCTTTTCCAAAACTCATGATGTCAGGTGAGATTTATTAATATTCATAAAGGAGGCACTACCTGATTGTCTTTGTGCTACAGTGATAACCTTTGCACTGCAATGCTTTTGGGAATCACACCCCCCCCCCCCCCCCCCCACTTTTAGCAGTGCAAAACGTTGTTATTGTTGCTAGCTATGGTAGCGCTGATCAACCCTCTGAGGTAGCTAACGAGCTAGCTAAGCAAAAAGTAATTTTATGTATCAGTTAACATTGATATAACATTAATGTTCATTAAAAATCAAGATACCGATATCGGTCTGATGTCTTGACTGACATTCCCAGCCTCTTTTAGGTAACCCTGTGGCCTCACACCTCCAGATATTGGGGGGCACATCCCACCCTACTTAGTGCCTGTCGTGTTTGCCTATTATCTTCATCATACGCAGATGCTCTAGTTTCTCGTTATATCATTTCAAAACGCTTTATCCCTGCCCAAAGCCCCCAGTGAGCAAACCAAAGGCGACAGTGAAACCTTGGTAGAAACCAGACTCTAGGAAGGAGCCCATCCTCCAGAAGTAGAAGTAGGAGACGTGACCCCAGATCATTGTCCCGTGACTCACCTGCAAGCCTGATGCTGTTGTTCACAGGGGATGAGCAGTCTCCCAGACTATGTGTCATTCAAGCTGTTCCCAGGGACCCCTCTGGAGCACATTTTTAGTGCTGCCAGTGATGACCTTCTGGAACTGTTGCGGGGCCTGTTCACGTTCAATCCATGCACCCGCATCACGGCCATGCAGGTAATGCCCCCCGATCACCCTGTTCTCATTCTAGATAGGCTTCTGACCATGAAATCACAGAGAACTGTTTTGGGATGTTGCTATGGTATGCAACGGGTGTGATTCTGAAGAAGCTGTTTCGCAAGCGACACCACCGTGACCTCGTGAGCACCGCTAGAGGAGGCGTCTCCACCCAACAAGCCCCGTGCAGGATTCTGCGGCTCTTGGGCCTGCTCCATCTGCAAGGCCTGGTTCCCGATTAAGCCGTCTTTGCAGAATCGGGCCTTTCACTGCCACTGCCAAGACATGCCAATGCACAAGGCCTCATGTGACCTGTCATGTGACGACAGAAATGCAGGATGAGTAATCATGAATCATCATGAACCGTTAAACCCTGCACATGTGTGCATGCACACGCACACATACAGCTGGATTCGGTTTTTTAATGCCATGAACTTGGAAGTGTGATGCAATACAAGGTGTCCACTGAGCAACTTTACTGTCCTTTTGTGTGTTTTTCGCATGAAGTCTCAGAAGTACATCTGGGGATCATTTAGTAGTAATCCCCTTTCCATAAAGCTACCCAACCCCCCCCCATCTTTCTGAGGGATCTCTGTGCTCCTCTGAGTCATCAGACCGATGTTTGTCAGATTTGTTCTTTGTAGCTGCACTATTATTTTGTTAAATCTGTCCTCCCTCCTTTCTGGTGCTGCTCGTTTTCACAGGGCGATGAGTCAAAAATCTCGGTCATGCCCTTCAACTGTGTGCAGGAACGTCAGTTTAAAATTCTGTTCTTTTTGCTCCATAAGGTCTGATGTTCTTCACTGTGAAAAAATGATCCGTGAAAGTGTTTTGCTAATTCCTCTTTTTCACTCTTAGTGGGGAAAATTGGCAAAGAAAATTGCTGCTTGTTGGATATGATGAATCGGTAGAGCATTTGGAAATTGAGAAGAGTCTTACAACAGTCCCACTGGGCACCTAGTGATTTTGTTATATGCAGATTTTGAACCTTTTAATACATCAGGTCATAGTGACGGATCCGCTTTCCTTGCAGGCCTTGAAGAAGCGGTACTTCAGCAATAGGCCCGGCCCAACCCCTGGTCCACAGCTCCCCCGACCTAACTCCTCTGCTGAAGCCCTGAAGGAGAAGGAGAACTTCACCATCGGCATCAAGAGAAAGCGAGATTCCACAGAACACGGTAAAAGGAAGACTCTCTTGAGCACCCCTCACCCGCCATTGAGGACAGAAATTTCATTGGCCACACCCCCTCCCACAAGCTATTTTTGGGTATATGAGTAGGGGCGTTGGGCACTGTGTAAATGTTACTGTGGTAATTCTCTGTTAAACACTGCCTACTGATGGGCAGATGCAGCATATGCTTTGAATGTTCTGCTAGTTTAGTCAACACAAAAATTTCAATGGAAAAACTAAACCTTTCATTTAACTTTTCATTTAAAAAGGTCCCCTCACAGCCACAAATGGGTGGCTTTTATGCAACAGTATTAGTTTTCTGGGAGTAGAGTCATTGGTGTCCTTCACAGTATTTCTGGAACGAGGAATGCCCCCTGTTTGTTTTAGATCTGTAGTTACATTTCACGTAACTGGGGAACTTTATTATAAAGGGTCTTTGGTCAAATACATATGTAGGTTACTCTGGGTTTTCCCTGGCTTAATGCTTTTCTTCCAAATGAAAGATGAATTTACTAATTGCTTTCAAGTGTGTACATTTTTCTCTGGAACAGTTGTAATAAGCTTGATTTTATATACGGTGCCCCCAAGGTATTAAAAAATCTTAAGTGTTAAATTTGAACCACTTAGGGCCTTAAAGTCTTTAAAAGTCCTACATTTTTGAGGCCATAAATGTATTCTGGTCTGATGTTGAAAAATATTTAATTTAAGTTTAAATGTGATTGATTGTTAAGGGGAATACTACGAAGTCGGTTCACCTGGCTTAGCCGGATTACTTGGGGTTTAACACCGAATTTTCAGTACAGTATGTCTCCAGGTTAAGAGTGTCTGACTTACAGACAACTTGTACTTAAAAATGGACTGCATTAGACCTGTTATTAATAATTAGAGTTAAATACAATTGGTTCGCAATAAGGAACACATGTCATACTTTGACATTGTGCAGCTTCAGCATTCGTTGTTTTGCTACCTCTGGTGAGCAAAACAGTGAAATGAGTGTTAACTTTAATCACAATTATTTTCTGTTTAAACTGTTTTAAGAACTGCTTCTTTTATGTTTTTGTACTGTGTACCTATTAGTGATGCACTGATCCGATATTTGGATTGGTATCGGCGCCGATTCAGACCAGTTTGGCGGATCGAGTATCGGTCATATGTGACTGATCCACGCACGATGCTTATTTGTTCAGTTTTCTGCAGTTTCTAAAAAGAGAACTCGTATTTCTTGTTAAATCGTATGGCAGCTCTTGTGTATTTTATAGATGTTTTTTCCAGCATTAAGCTGAACGGTAACGCTGCCACTCGGTGTATTTGCCACTCAGTGGGTGTGAGCGCAGTGACTTCCGCCTGTCGTGATGTCCTGCGCGTACCCTTTGCAGTACGAGGAGCGTAAGAAAATCAGATGAGAGGGTGACAATCTGGAAGTATGTAACGCCTTTAGCAGAAACTGGTAGCACAGCAATTTGCAAACTTTTGTAAAAACTAAGTTTTGAGAGGTGGGAGTGGCG
Source organism: Mormyrus lacerda (assembly GCA_015163995.2). Taxonomy (NCBI): domain Eukaryota; kingdom Metazoa; phylum Chordata; class Actinopteri; order Osteoglossiformes; family Mormyridae; genus Mormyrus; species Mormyrus lacerda. The sequence continues at coordinate 26,049,425 of JAABNX020000046.1, read as the reverse complement.
TTCAGTGGAGGATCCCATTGCACACACAACTGGGCGAGACGACAAAAAGCAATGGATGATTTGGGAGTCGGTAGCTTGGGCTGTTTTGCGCTCGGAGTACAGCTTGTTTTGCACAAGGAGCTGCAACGGCAACGATGGATAAGTGACGCTGTTGCCAGTGGGAGAAAAATTGATGCACATACAGCAAATACAGGGAGGTCACATGATAAACAGGAGGGCTCATACACGCTAGGATAACTCCACAGTGGCTAGGGACATCTCAGGATCATACATACAGCACTGGTAAAGGTGCACGTGATACTAAGGATATACAAGTACTAACACAACAACTACACACTGGGACTATTTACGGTGGCTCATGAACATGCTGGGATATTCGAAACCTGCCGGCGATTACAATAGAAAGTATAAATATGTACTTATATTCAAATATTAAAGTAGAAAGAGCTTATGTATCAGAATCTGTATCAGTATCGGCAGTTGTGTATCGGAGTCGGACTAGAACTGAAAAAATGTGGATCAGCCCATCCCTAGTACTTGTACAGACACAGTATAAATCTCGAGCAAGCCAGGATGTGTGTGAGATATGGATAGAGGAATATCGAATGGGTTTTGATGGGTGCATGTTAATCTCCCTCCGTAGTGTATCCCTTGGTTCGATAATGTTTGATACAGTTAATGTGAGTTGTTTTGAGCGGAAGTTAGCGGTTTGTGCTGGAGTAGCATGGGCTGCATGCGACTATCACAACACGTCAGCTAGGTGTCTACGGCAGTGTCTTTGATGCGGCAAACCATGGGAAAATGAAAATTTCGATTTTGAAGAATCTGTTAAATCTGCCACTTCATATGTTAGTAATGTTGGAGAATGGAAAATTAAGTGTTTTAATCCAAGTCCATTGTTTTTAAATGGACTTAGATTAAAGTCCTCAGTGTTTTATTGCAGTTTCTTGGTTAGGAGGATTTCTCATCATTGCCATGCACAACTTCATCATTACTTTGTAAAGTTTGATTTGTTATTCACATTCACAATCGTTGGACTTTTTTAATACAAACTTGGATGAGAAGTGGGTGTGGTCACTTTCGTGTCAATATATGGGCATCCTTAATGCATTACGATGACTGCTTTGAGTATTACTGGTATTTTTACCTGTAGCGAAGTCTACAAATGTCGTGTGAGCGTTTGTATTCCAACAATTATCAAATATGTTTATAATGTGCTATTTGCCTCACTTGTATGTCGCTCTGGAAAACAGTGTCTCCTAAACAAAGAAAATGCAAAAATCCATGAATGGAGACATTTTCAGTGGAATATGTAGAGAAACCAATGCAATGGTAACGGAGTAACGGAGGCTCCCGGGTTTTATATGAAGAACTGAAGCATCAGATTCACTTTCCAATGATATTTTTTCAATAGAAGTTCACTTTTTTTTTTTTTTTTTAATATCTCCCCAGGTTCCCTGAAGAAGAAGTTGATTTTCTGAACTTCTCCTGATAGCATGGAGCCCCGTCGCTGTGGCGGCTGAGGATGCTGCTGCTGAGACCTTCACCGCATGGCAGCGTTCTTCAGCAGTCCATCTGGGAAGAGTCCCCCAGGGCTACAGCTGTGTTTGGGGGAGAAAATATGCCCCTCCCCTTTCACTCGAGCCCATAGAGCAAGGCTTTGTAGGCTGAGAAAGGTTAATTGGTTTTGTTTTGTGTTTTCTGTTTTATAGCTTTACATATGTATATAATTTAGGTGAATAAAGTTTGCAAATAAAGTGTATTTTGTTACTTTTTCCACTTGGACTTAAAGTAAAAAAAAAAAAAAATCATGTGTACATAACATTGGAGACTTTACTTTCACAATGATTATATTTTTAATTAACTTTTTTAAGGCATCCTTTCCAATACAGTAGCCTCAAGATACCTGTATATAATATGCACATGAACACAATTTTCAATTATAGTATTTACTGAAAGTGCCTCGTCAGGTCGCGGTCATGCCCATGTGAAGGCAGTAGTATGGCTAGTTCACAGCTGGCTATCAGTAATTAAGAAAAGTCATTAAAAATAGCGATGGCATTTGTTAGAACATGTGCTGTCAGTACTGAATTTTCACGTAGCTTTTTCCACCTTGTATCAAGTGAGGCTTTGCACACCAGCCATGGCAGTTTATCTCCCTGTGCACAGCATGCTTTTCGTTCCTTGTGCTAGAAGTCACCCTGCAAGGCTTGTGGAGGTATAAGTTTTTTTTAAATAAGCCATTATTTGGCATGTTGCCTACAACTCTCATACATGTTAGTTGTAAGTTTAAAAAAACGTTTTCTTTCAATATAGCTTGTATACTGTACATATTTCATGGTTGGTCTTGTTTACAGAAAAAGTGAATGATTACTTATTAGGAATAATACTGTTAGCATTCAGTAGTCAAGCCAGATGGTAAAGTATGCTGGCTTAACCCCAGACTGCCTTCCAGCATCGTAATACTGCAGCATGGCGGAAACAAAGCGCTTCACCCCGTTTGCTTTCGTCTGTCGCTCACAGGCTACGGTAAAGGTCAGGAAGTCGTGTTGTCACGGATGCAGAAAGAACCATAGCTGCTTCGCAAAGCTCGATCACCTGACCAAACCACATCTTAACCCTGCAAAGTCAAAAAGTCTTGGATTTTAAACTAGTTTGAACAAAACAAGCTACATATATGCCACTAACACATAGGCAAATGTGTCCTGAAATATTACATAGGAAGTGACAAGAAAAGCAAAAATGTGTAAATAAAAACCAACGGGTATTTCGTTTTCATTTTGGATGCATTACTGGGAAATTTATCTCTGTTTTGTTTATTATATTTTCCCTATTATATTTTGCCCGTTTTTCTGGTATTTAATGAAAACACAATTTGGCTATATATAACAAAAGTGTGTATCGAATGTTTCTTCTTACCGGTACTATAATCACTATAAGAGATTATCTCCTTGTACGTGAGACGAGCTAAATCCCAATATAACTACGTCTTATACTGCATTAAAGAAATTCGTTTAAATGTATAACACCGAATAATGCCACGACAGCGGAACTGATTAGAATAAACGAAAATACACTTTTTTTTTGACACATCAAGGAAGAAGGGAGTGCTGTTTGGGGGCTGGATCCCATGCACGCTTCCCGTCTTTGTGGGGAGGCATCGCCGATCGCGTGTCCTCGGCTGCTTGCGGGCAGGCGGCTGTAGCAGTGTGGGGTGCTTTGGGGTGCCATCCTCAGTGCCTTTATTTTTATTGGGGGTCCAGGCAGTTACTGGATCCCCGTTGTTTTCCCCCCATTGTATTTGTAAGGGACAGCTGTCTGCTGCGCCATTACCTAGTAGGAAAAGGGGCAGGCATTACCCATTCGCGTAAGCGTAGGAGACGCATCTGCCGTACGGTGTGCGGCGGACAGGACAGAAACCTTTTGTGCTGAACCTGGGAACAATCCGTAAGTTACGTCCTAAAAGGGGATTTTAATTCACGGCTGCAAGATGTGCAACCCATGCTGTCTCTCCCAGGTAAGGTTTACACATCCAGATACCTCAACTTGTTTTTTTTTTTTTGTCTTATTCTCATGTATCACACTATTTCCCTTGTTGGCCACCAGTAGCTATACATGGCACGGTTTTCAATGTGGTATCGATCGGCCAGTGATTTCTCACCATTTTCTATAACGGTATCAGTTGCTTCATTTGCGGTGCATATTGGTTATAAGCAGTGGCTTCCTCTTCGGCACATGGCCATGCCGCGGGATTCAGCCCCTCCAGTCCGCAGCCAGAGCGGAGCCCGACGCCGGCAGAACTCACGCTTAAAGCCGTCCTGGGAGATGCGCGCAGCGCTATTTTACTTCCTCATAAAACACCTTTCTTTGTTTTTTGGGGGTGTAATGTGGAAAATTAGGCTGCTTTTCAGTTAAACCTCTCCTGTATAGATCTCGTGAACAAAACAAAAACGCACGGAATGGTACTGGTACAAATCTGTGGTTGGAATAATACGAAGTATCGTTATTTGATATAATTATTTGAGCGTAGTTTGTATTGCATTTTGAGTGTCGGGGGGTTATTTCAACCACGAGTTTTCTTCGTGCTTGGTGCACATTTTGCACATTTGCGCTGATAATTAAGGTACCAGGATAATCACGCTGCTGCTTCTCACCTCAGACACGCGATGGGATTTTCGAAGGCTTCGATCTTCATGCAGGCATAGTGCTCATTGTGATTAATGCAATAAACTTAGTGTTTCCATCCAATGCTGGCCATTTGCGAGCTCAAAACGCCTGACAGTCCTTTGGGGAGTCGCTGTGCAGAAATATTTCCTGTCACGGGAAGCTGTCGGGTAGCAGCCTTTCGCTTCTGATCTTCGGTTAATGGCTTTTAATAAAGTGCCCTGACTTCCACGTTGCTGTCCGGGCATCTGCCAAACCTACTTTGAGTCGTTTCTAAACCAGATTTGTTTTACTGAGCCTCCACAGTAACTGAATATACCAACAAAACAATATAGTGCTAAATTTCTTAGCAGTAAAATATCATCAGCATTACTGCTCTATGCACTCTGACTGTAAAGATTCATATCATAAAGTTATTTTGCGAGGTTAACTGGTGTCTTGTAATTTATCTTTTGACTGTCAGTTGTCTTTATAAGCTATAAGTTTCGTAGTATAAAAATGGTCATATTATAGTGGAACTCGTTTAATTACACGCAAAGGTCCCTGGCTGATGCTGTTGAAGTATAGGAATTAGCTTTTTAACTTTCCTTCACTTCCTTTCCAAAGTTACGTTGTACCCATTTCTTCTTGGAGTGGGATTTCGTTGTTTTTCCTCCTCTTGACTGCGGGTGGTCTTTTCACTTCCTTAGTTGAGTCTAAAAGAAAATGTGGTGTTTGGATTAGATCAGCATAGGAGCAGCACCCTAGAAGACCAGCAGGACACTGGAGAAGTAGCAGCCCATTCTTTGGGCTGTCGTCACATTAGCAAGGGAGCATGCTGTTGCAGTCTGCTTGGAAAGGGTTATGAGAGCCTGTCTCAACTCTTTCCTCTGTCTTTGGAATCCCCCTTTCCTTATGAAATGGGATCTTATATCTGTATTGAGTTTGAAGTCCTTGCGGAGAAAGTGACTACTAGCATTGTGTGTGTGGGTTATGTTTACATTACATTGTGGGACCAAATGTACCCCACAGTGTGATTAAAAAAAACCTGTTTTTCAACGTTATGGGGACCATTTTTCAGGTCCCCATAAAGATCTGTGAATGTAATGCTTGTACAATCCCTCCCCCCATCCCACACACACACACACACACACACACACAGGGCGGGGTGCATTTCCTGCAGGTTGATTTCAGATGTATCTTCAGTCTGGCTAATGTATAATATATTTAATTATCCCTAAAAAAACCAACGCAAAATTACCGTTTTAAATCTCTTAGGAACTGGTTTGTCTCAGTGTAAAATGCTCAGTACAGTTTGATGATGAAGATACACTGGAGAAAAGTGATACCGTTTCAACACCCATTTTAGTAATATTAAGAATTTTTTTCAAAAGAAACAAATTGTATGTGCAGGTTGGGACCTTGGACTGTGGCAGATAAATGCCCGGTTTGGTATTCATAGAGTGACAAATTATTTGCATGAGGATGGAATTAAAACGATGGAATGTGCAGTACACAACCCCCATGCCAGACCATGATGATGCATCTGTGAAAAATATTTTAAATACAGGTTTGACTCATATTTATGCAAATTTGGGATGTAATGGAGTTATTTGAATGATCGAAACGGGCTGCTTTCAAACACATAGCTTTTGGCAATTTTGTTATTTTTTGAATTCCAAGATTCTTATCTTAGACATTTTAAACTATTTGTGATATAATGTAAATGTGTAGCAATGTGCTTTTCTGTCCTGTTCTTCAATTCTTGATTATGAGCCTATTCATCTATGACAGATTGTACGAAGCGTTCGTATTTGTCCGTGACCCAAAATCCATCACGGCATAAGTTAAAAAATGTTAAATATGTTTTTTTTTTGTGGAATAGTATCCAGTATGTGCCCAATACATTAACAATTCTATTATAATATAAAACCCATGGTTATTTAGAAAGACTTGCTATTGTTTGTATCTTTATACATATTCTGTACCTCAGTCAAAGAACATGTACATTCACATAGTTTTAACTGAATTTATCAGTTTCTTTGGTTTTGCTCTGTACAACTTTGTTACAGAAGTTTCAGAAGCATTTCCATGCATCTGACGAGAAGCTAAGTTTCCCCAGTTTTCAGTAGGTATATATATATATATATATATTTACCATACTGTGAATATGCAGCAGCAAAGTAGGAAGTAATACTTCAAAATTTGGTAGTTCATTGTAGTATTGGTTTGAACAATACCACTGCCCTTTGAAATTGTGAAAATAGTGTAACCACAGTGTTGTCTTGATTTGCACCAGGGGTCACCAACCTTTAAACTGAGAGCTACTTCACAGGTACTGAGCCATACGAAGGGCTACCAGTTTGAAATGCCCTCCTAAACTTCCTGTATAATAAACATGTTTTTAATGTCATTAATGTTAGATATTGTCATTTTGAAATCTATATAAATGCAAATGTGATTAAAGAAGAATAGCAACAGAATAAAATTAAATCTTAGTCACTGCTCACTGGTGAGTTGTGCTATTTTTAGAACAGGTCCGCGGGCGACTCATGTGGTTCTTGGGGGCATCCTGGTGCCCGCGGGCACCATGTTGGTGACCCCTGGTTTGCACTGTTACTTTGTCAAACCGCTTTCTGTTCAAGAGTCACAATTTAGCATATATTCAGATTTCAGGGAAAGGGTGGTCCAGCCTTTTTATTGTAGTCTATGACTTTAGTACTTTAGTACATGACTTTATGTAGTCATGCTTTAATGTACAGGTTCCAGATGAGTCACTGTATGCTCTGGCTATTTGTGTGTGTATTGCGGACAATAACAACTTGTGTTCTTGTTCGTTATTTTGGGTCCAGGCAGTATTTTTTTTCCTTGTTGTATTATTTACTTTCTTATCCACAAACAACTGTAGTAAGTGAGTTTATGATGTTTGTCGTAGCGTGTTAATACAAAAGGTTGGACTCTCCCATAGATGACTTGGATGTTGGAATTGTTGTATACAATCCGCACACATGCAAACAGCCATTCGTCTATATACTCCGAGGCTAAATATACATAGTATAAACGTTCTTTTGATGTTTTGTTTTTTTTTTTTTTTTTTACCATAAGCGGATACAATCAGTCAAGCTTTGTGTATGCAATAAATTATTAATGCATAATAAATTGAGTTATAAAATGACTTTTAAATACTTGACGTGCTGTGTTAAGGGAAGATGACACTTTGACAGATAAGAACTGTTATTATGTAAACACTGGGTCAAATAGTTGTTATAGTTCAATGTAATGTGATGTTGGAAGTTTTGCAAGACAAAAGTGAGTCATTTGGCTGTTATGAGTATGTCTGCAGATATTTTAAATAGGCTGCCTATCAGGCAATAGATTTTTTTTTTCCGTTTAAGAGGTAATTAAGGTTATTTTGAAAACACACTGAGGCATCGGCTTATCTTGTGGTTTCTTTTTGTTAAATTTAACGTCACCGCTGTCTGCTCATTGTTATCTTAATCACAGTATCCATGGGTCTTGGCCTGAATGCTGTGGTGAAAATGTGTTGCGTGTATCAGTTATGGCTAAGATACTGCTGTGTAATAACTGAATAACGATGGTCTCTTTTGGGCAGAGGGGATTGATGTCGTCTCTGTTTGTTTTCTGCTTGCTGTTCTGAAAATGTTTCTCAAATCTAGTTTTCACAGCTCACTTTCCATGCAGGCTTTGTTCGCTTCTGTTAAGCACAAATCCATCCACCCCGTTGTTATGTGCGAAATCACATAAGGGACGGAATTTATTAAAAGCTTATGTGTTTTCAGTGGTAGTCTGGTAACATTCAATAAATGCCTAGCTAACTAGGTACATTGAAAGTTAATCTTCTGCTGGGCAACCTAACATATCAGAGCAGCAACTGTGAGTAAAATTATACTTTTAATTAGTAGATGATGCATAATCCTGCTCCCCTCCCTCTTAATTTGTGTGCTTTATTTCATAATTTAGATTACAGGAGGGGGGGGGGTATCAAAAAGGAAGGCACCTTCAGTCTCTCAATCCTCAACTGGTTCAGACAGTCACCATAACATTAATAAGACATCAGACAGTCACCATAAGATTAATAACACATCAGACAGTCACCATAACATTAATAAGACATCAGACAGTCACCATAACATTAATAACACATCAGACAGTCACCATAACATTAATAACACATCAGACAGTCACCATAAGATTAATAAGACAGTCACCATAAGATTAATAAGACATCAGACAGTCACCATAACATTAATGACATCAGACAGTCACCATAACATTAATAAGACATCAGACAGTCACCATAACATTAATAAGACAGTCACCATAACATTAATAAGACATCAGACAGTCACCATAACATTAATAAGACAGTCACCATAACATTAATAA
>JAABNX020000046.1:26006861-26029486 GCA_015163995.2 Mormyrus lacerda | reverse complement strand
TTCAGCTGATACTTTGCAAACCTCCGCATACGAGCAGCACGATTGCGTGAAAATTTCCGTGCCACAAAAGCGATAGAGGGCTGTGGACTCAAAATGTCTATCAACAAAGTAACCAGAGCGATAGACTCCATTGCGTTCAGCGAGAGCGCACCTTCTTCCTGTTTATCCTGAAACCGTCGCACCATAATGACGTAAGCGTGCTCCGGCACGAATGCTGAAACCCAATGTGAGTGCAGGTCAGAGGGGGAGTAGGGAGGGGGGACAATCGTACTCGGGTGCGGTTCATGGCAACCATGCCTAGTGTGAGTACACCCTCAGTCTCATCATTCAGTACAGTTGGTTTGGTCTCTTACTCGCAAAGACTTCAGCATTACCTTTGAGTCCAAAAGCTACCTTTTGGATAGGATTTAGAAGTCATTGCTCTTGGTACCGTCTCTGATCTTCTGGGCATGTAAGATGAGCTTCATGTTTAGTAAGTTCATTCCAGGAAACTTGCAAAGCCTTTAAAACCAGCATTTCCTGCAGACCCCAGAGGCTTTGAAAGTGCTTGGTGTAATGACCTCGTTATGAGAAAAGGGCTCCAGCTGCAGCCTCGTTATGATTTCAGGTAGAACCAGGCCCAGTGCTTCACGCTTGAGCCGTCCTGATTACTCGATTTAAACTAGATCACTCAAATATCGAAAAGAATTTATCAAAATGCAGATAGAAGATGGTGATGAAAGGCCCAGTTGTGCGGAAGCACTTAAAAAGTGAATGAAAATGCAGTCGTCTGTCAGATCGGCGGAGCAGTAGCCCCCCACCCCATGATGTGGGGGGAGGATTTAAAACAGTGATATGAAGCAATTATTTGAACTTGATGTTTTATTTGAACTCCATCTCAGTTTGAATTTGCAAAGTCGTAGCTCTAGGTGAATTATTCTTTGGAGCTCGTTAATACAGAATGAGTACACATCAGCAATACTGTGCAGCGTTAATTATTTACCAGGGCCCTTAGCCAAGGCTCTGTTGCGTGGTATTGCATCACGGCAGTTTCCAAGCTGGAGACTGGTGCGGTAGTCACTGATAATCCTGAAAGGGGTAGAAACCCCCTCTGCGTGTCTGAATATGGACCGTGCGGTTTCCTTTTAAGGAAAACTCCCCCCTGAGTCAGGAATTTCATGGAGGCAGTTATTGATCCCAAACAGGCTCCACAGCAGCACATAGAACACAAGTGCAAGGACAATAAAAGCATTGATACATGAATAAATGAATGAGTGGAACTACTCCTTATTGTATGCATGGTTTTAGCCAGCCTGGCCATTTGTTATGTTACAGTCACAGGCCAGTGGGAGGCACTGTATAGCCATATAACCATTATGACAAAGGGGCTTCTTGACACACTGTAATGGAATAATCTGATGGCTAGAGGTGCTGATGAAAGGGCTGGTATTTAAGGTTAAACAAGCGTTTGGAGTGTACATAGTAATGAAGAAATGGAACCAGCATCTTCAGCATGAACTTCACACGCAAGTTAATTTGTGTTGAAAAATGGCCACCCGCTGTACTGTTACGCTGCGCCTTGTTTTTGAAGAAGAGAGAGATTGCAGACGGCGGTTTCAAGAGGTTTCACGGCCTCCAGGAGTGGTGTAGAGGCCTCCCTGAAACAGACTTCTCTCTCTACCCCCACCCCCTTCTGGCTACAGTGTGGCGTTACATAGGAGCAGGTGGAGGATTCATCTTCCTGCTCATCCAGTTGCTGCTGCTGGTGGAGTTTGCCCACAGGTGGAACAAAAACTGGTAAGATCACCTTACTGCCCTCTGGAGATTGCACTGTGTATGGCATCACATTTGATTTCTACAGGGTTTCCTTTGATTAATCTGATCCTGCATCAGGTTCAATGGGGTATACTGTTCTGGGACACCCAAAACCCCCCCCCCCCCTTTTAAGGTGTTTGTTAAATGGGTCAGAGATTCATGTGTCAGTTGACGTCCTCCTGTTGAACTACTTTTGAGAAACACATTTAATCTTTAGATGCCTTACTTATAAAGTAGTGGAACTGTTGAAATGTGAGTCACAACTGAGGTTCTTTAAGAAAAAAAACTCATCTGGTTACAGTTCAGCTGGGTTTGGGAGCTGCCTGGGAAGCTGCCTGGGGAGCTGCCTGGGGTGTCCTTAGGTTTTGGTGTGTAGTAAATTATTTATTTCAGCATTGCCCCAATTTTCATTAATCACAGAGAGTAGTAGGAGAGAAACACAGACTACTTTGAGAAGGTCCATAATCGTTGTGGCCTCAGTGCTTATACAGATGAGCAGGAAAGGAATCCTTCCTGCAAGGAGGCTCCTTTATCCCCTGAAATGACCATCCACTTTCCAATTTCCACCCGTTGCATCATAAAGAGGACCTGGGAATAACTGCCAATAGCCTCTCAGCTGAGGCAACGCCGAGTTTTTGGGCAAGGCGAGGGAGACCTGGTCCAGCGGCGAAGCGGCTGCTCACCAGTCCCGACGAGAAGCACTCGTGTGCCAGTGGGGGTGACTGCGTGGGAGTCCTCTTACGATCCAAAAAACATACATTCAGGAAAATAGGTGACCAGATCTCTGATAATGTCCGTGAGTGAGTGAGGGCCCAGCCTTGCGCTCTCTGCTGCCTGGGATAGACTCCAGACCCCCGTACCACCCTGACCAAGATAAGCGGTACGAATATGGATGGAGGACTGGTGTCCCATATTTTTTTGGGGGGGGGGGGGGAAGAGGCATGTAAATATGCCAAGAGTCTTGTATTTTGTTTGGTTACTTATGGTTAAGGTTAGGGCTGGGTAGAGGTTAAGGTTGTCATAGTTGGGATATTAGGATTATGCCCATATAAATATATAGAGTCTTCACAAGTACAAATAAATACAATACAAACGTGTGTGTATGTATATATGTGTGTGTGTGTGTGTATGTGTGTGTGTGTGTGTGTATGTGTGTATGTATATATGTGTGTGTATGTGTGTATGTATATATGTGTGTGTGTGTGTGTATGTGTGTGTGTGTGTGTGTATGTGTGTATGTATATGTGTGTATGTGTGTATGTATATATGTGTGTGTGTGTGTGTGTGTGTGTATGTATCTATATGTGTGTGTGTGTGTGTGTATGTATATATATGTGTGTGTGTGTGTGTGTGTGTGTATGTGTGTATGTATATATGTGTGTGTGTGTGTGTGTGTATGTATATATATGTGTGTGTGTGTGTGTGTGTGTGTGTGTGTGTACTGCTTGAATGTTAGAGATTTAGGTGGTTATTTCACAAAGTGCAACATGTAAGTAAGGGTGAGAATTGGGCAGGACAGTGAAGCAGGTTGTCTTCTTTCTTTATGAGAAACTGATAGAAAGAATTATTGCTGGGGAGGAAAGTTGAAAGACTTGGTGGCTACGAAGGTCACATTAGATAAAGTTATATAGGGCAGCTGAAGAACCCGGGACATACTGTGTGAATCTCCATGACTGTACTTTGCATGTCTCCCTGTCCTGGCTCTCGGTCTCTTCTGTGATGGGCCATTCCATCCATCCTCTCTTCTGTGATGGGCCATTCCATCCATCCTCTCTTCTGTGATGGGCTCCTTGTACAGCTGGGTGATCCTGGTGTTGAAAGTTTTTCTTTTTCTCTTTTCTCATAAACATGCTACCACTGACCCGTCCTTCCCAGGGTCAAATGAATCAAACGGACATTAATATCAAAGAAAGAACAAAGATCTGTAAAATATAGTGCCTTCTAAGATTTATCATAAAACCCATTCAGAAGGATATTTTTATACTTTTTGAATTTTCATTTTGAAAAAATGTGCTGATTAATAGTTACGAATGAGAAGGTGTTGTTACTTAAAAAGATCTTTTTGTTAAATAATTAAAATGGCTGCCCGCTTTTAATGCGCAGAGAGCTGGTTCCCATCCCAGCTGAGGCCGATTTCTGATGCTTAAGTGAGCAGCCGCTTTGGGGGTGACGTGATTATGAGGCAAACGAGTTGCAGTTGCTCAGTCCTCCACGCAGCCCAAAAAGCACTGCTTCAGGTGCGGTGGAAGTGGGAGGGTGTTTGGGAAAAACCATAGCTGACCTGAGAAACGTGGCCGGTCTAAAATCACAGGAAGGCAGTCACTCTCGCGAATTGTCTGTCTGTCTGCCTTCTTTGTACAGTTCCAACGGAGTCTCCTACTTCGAAGACCAATGAAAGAGTAAGTCTATGAGCCATAACCACGGCGTTACGTGGAGACGCCAGCTAAGCAAATAAACACCATTTCAAAAGGGCGAAGATGAAAGGGCCATTGTGTGACGGGGGATGTTAGCTGAGCATGTCGAAGGGTGTCCGGGATTGTGAACCCTGGTATGAAGAGGCCAGGTTTTTACTTTTTTTTTTTTTATTGGATGGAAATCTCAGCCCCTGGCAGCCTTCCAACTGTCCGGCGTCGGTATGGGAAGCACGTGGCCATTGGAATGCTCATTTACCATCCCCCCCCCCCCCTTACAGCCAAAAGCAGAAGGTTGAAAATCAATGGGACTCAAATGCAATTTTCGGTCTAATCTGTCTTGGAAAAAACAGAAGAGCCAAGTTGCCCGGAGAATAAACGTCCTGTGGCATGAGGACAGAGCCCTCTCATGCCAAGGTGCAGCCCAAAAATAACACAAAAATTGCACTGTACTTCAGCTGCCAGTCAGACACTTGGAAAGAGGCTGCGGACATGTTTGGCTGTGTTTGTTTGGTATTTACGTGTCATAGGCGAGTCGCCTGCGTCTGACTCTAGGCTCTTATTCGGGCAGTTCAGCAAAAAAATTACCATGCAATAATGTTGGAAGAGATGCACAGAAATAGTTTATATACCAGAGGGTGTGCCTGAATCTCAGATTCATATTGAGCACTTTACACTTGCTCTTGACCTTGTTTTTTGGGTTCATTAAAAATGCAACAACCCACATTTGCTCTACTTCAGAAAAATTATATTAAATCCTTGTCTGCTGTACTAGGCAGCTGTATCGAAATTCAATTCATAAATCAATCAGAATGTAATTCCGGTATATGAGTGTTGTGCTGAATTGACTTCCGTGAAGTATTAATTTCTGTGTTGTTGTTGTTATTCTTACTCTTGTAATATACCCCTGTCGCCTCCTTTATAAGCATTATGACAAATGTTAGTATTTCAGTTACCAGAGACTATACATGTCAGGCTGCCTGTGATTCTGTGCTGAATGCCGTGGACTTGCACATTTCTCCTGCAGAGTTGGCAAGAGTCACGTGCAACATTGTCCTAAAGGATTTTCATTGACTCTCTCATTCCCCATGCAGTGAAGATGTAGAACAAGGTCTGGAGCAGTGTTATCTCCTTTGCACAGCTATCGATTGACCTTCTCTTTGATCCCGTTCTCCTAGGACATCGGGTATTAAGTACAACAAGCTATGGTACGCAGCCCTGGTCTTGGTCACGCTGGTGCTATTTTCCATTGCCGTGGGAGCCATGGTCTTCATGTGCCTGTTCTACACCCACCCTGAGGCCTGCACCCTCAACAAGGTCTTTTTGGGAATCAATGGCAGCCTCTGTGTGCTGGTGTCTTTCCTGGCAATCTCTCCCTGCATCCAGAAGCGTGAGTTCCTCTCTAGGACCCTTCAGATGTCTTTTAATGCGATTTGCCGTTATGCATTTTCAGCAAGCTGCATGTAATGTCCAGGAGGGATCGATGGACAAGTGTGTAAATGTTTCAGTGCTGTGTGTGTTTGGCATCTTCTGTACCCAACAGACTGTTTGTTGCCCTCTACAGTGCAGCCTACATCTGGCCTACTCCAGTCTGGTGTCATTAGCGTGTACGTCATGTACCTCACCTTCTCTGCACTCTCTAGCAAGCCCATCGAAAGTAAGTGGGGTGGGCAGGCTCTAATAATAGTTGCCAGTAGTTTAATTTGGGTCTCGTCTTCATTACTAATTCTTGAGGGTCAATGAATTGACTTACTGTCTAGGGGAAAAAACACTTTCTTAGCATTATCTTCCTTTGTTCACAGAGTTCACTGATAGAATTGTTAAATATCAAATAATTAGCCTGAATTGCTTGAATGTAGTCCGCACAGGTTGTCGGATACCTTAAAGTTGATTTTTGCTAAGAATTCAGGACGTTTGAGCAGTGTCAGTCGGGCGAATCCCTCATTTCCTGGGCAGACGTGTCCATGACAGCAGCATTGTGGCTTTCCCTTCTCTCCAGGTTGCTATAACTTAATTTAAATCCCCTTGTAGCTTTGGAGAAGGATGGTGCCAATATGACGGTGTGCGTCTTCCCCTTTAACTCTGGCTCTGAGAACGACAACAAGATAGTGACGGGCGTGGGCACGGTCATCTTATTTGGCTGCGTGCTCTACTCCTGGTAAGTATGGTATTTAACCTTCAAATTATCTTGTAAAAACACTCTCCGCCTTTCCTCTTACTAGCATGGTTGAAAAATTTCTGATTAGTGCTTCTGCCACAAACTATATAAACAGATGCCTGTATCAACAAAAGCTGGGTTTGTTTCTCAGTAACGCAGAGAAATGAGAGACTGCGGCGGACAGAATCCTATCATTTTCTAGCCATCAAGCAGCCTTATTTTTGAACATAAAAGTGGCCCATAAGAAGTGAAGATTACAGCTCTGGCTGTCTGCATGGAAGGATGTGCTCACACACCAGCTCATGAGACGAGAGGAACCGACAGATCACCTGTCACTTTTATGATATTCAAAAGTTCTGTTATATAATAGACCTGTGACCTTTTTCGATCCTCCAAGAAAACAGAACTCGGGCATTTTTGATATAGTTTTGAGAACCGAGTTGAAGAATTTCAGTGTTTGCACTGTGTCCCAGGGTAGAATGTATTTATTATGCTCCACAAATGTGGAAATATCAGTATTTTTCATAGTGACCCCAAACTCACCGCTTATTTGCTGAGTGATTAACTGCTTGGAGGAACAGGGGCCACACTCAGTTTTATTGCCAGTGCTTGGTAAATCTGATTTCTGTCTGCGTGTCTGTCTGCGTGTCTGTCTGTGGGTTCCTGATGGCATGTGCTTCCCCCGCAGTTTGACCTCCACCACTAGAAGGAGCTCTGCAGCATTGGGAGTGTACAGGATTGCCATGCCAGAGAATGAGGTTAGAATAAACATTTGGTGGGGCACCGGGAGGGGGAGGGGGGGGCAGTTTGGGGGCTCTAAGGGTCCTGGAATCTCCGATTCATTTTTAACATGGAATTACCACCGGCTAGCTGTCGCAATACAAGTTATCAATCCATGTAAATATGCTTTGTGTCCATAACACCATCAAAATCATATGAGTACTAGCGGTTAAGAGAACCAGAGAATACATTACTCTTCGCTACATATACCCAGAAATGTTTCACTATTGTTTAACATGTCATGGCACAGTAGTAACAGTAGCTTGCTCGTTTTTCTTGCCAATTGTCTTGTCCTGACTGCTTGATTTTCCGTTATGAAACCAACATAATTAACTTGTAATGAAATGCAGCTATATTCAGCCGTCAAAAGATGAAGTTACCATTGCCAGTGAGAGCTTGTTTAGGTTACCGTGTCATCAATGAACCACGTCTAAAATGTCATGGCATCTTTTAATACGGTTTCTGCGCTTTTATTTGGAATGTAAAGGCAGCTTCAGGATATTTTACACTGGAAATGAATGGCCTCTTTATGAACCAGAACTGTTGGATGCCAGTGTGTGAGGCAAAGGGTCAGCTTGGGTGGGGGGAGGGGGGGATAAACACGGTTTATCTCTAAATCTTGATCTCTGCTTTTATGTCTGCAGGACTAATAAGGCTGTTTGGTATTTCCACAGAGAGAGAATGGCAGCCACTGTTTAGTCTTTCAGAAATTCTGTATTCAGCTGTATAATTAACCCTCACATTTCCTGATTTTTATCTTTAGACAGTCTATAAAAAGCAGCTGTAATTACTACAGATTATTTCTCCAAATCATTCACAAAATATATCGAAGTACAGACGCTCCTCTTCTTACGAACTTTCAGACATACGAATGAAGAGGACTGTAAGACCAAATTGTGTTCATTGGGCTTCCATTTCCTGTCCTCGACATGATCATTCATTTTTTTCTGCATGGCAATTCTGCCTAGCCTACAACTTCCGGCCGCTACTCCAACCCGCACAGCAGTGTAGCGTGCGTACTCCCGGCATCCTAGTTCTTTGTATTTGCTTATACCCTTAAAATGATGTTCAATGAAGACTTACAAACATTTCAAGTCAGGAATGGCGGACTTGAATGGAGGGGCGTCTGTAAAGTGTCATGGTACAGGTCGTCCTTGGGTTGTGACGTTCTAAGTTGGTCCTAGTACTCATACTGCCTGAAAATTTGTTATTAACATGCAAAATAATAGTAGTAATAATAATAGTAATAATAATAATGCTCTGCTTTCTTTACAGAGGGCCCGTTGTTGTTTCTGCTTTGGAGATAATGAAGGTAAATGTTTCTCTTCTTCTGGTCTAAGAAACCTTGCAGTGATACCTTTCAGTGTTTGTACTTATTGTAATGTGATCAGTTATTTAAAACTAAGATTCAGAATAGCCTTTATTCTCTAAATGTGTCTCATTGAAATACAGTTAAGGTTTCATGAAAGTTACGTGGAGTACACAGACCCCAAATGATTGAGTTTTTTCCCCCCATTTTATTTTTGTAGATGACTATGAAGAAGATGAGAGGACCGGTGGAGGGCAGTATGTGGTATATGACGAACAGGACGGGACAATTTACAGCTACTCATACTTCCACTTTGTCTTCTTCCTTGGGTCTCTCTACGTCATGATGACGGTCACCAACTGGTTCCAGTAAGCAGTACATTTCTCTGCCTTTTATTCTTTTATTCACCATAGCAAGTACATGGCCAAAAATAGTCTGAACAAGAAAGAAAGTATCAAAGTAAAATGCTAAGAGGTGAGACACCAAGTTCCACCTGGCGAATGAAAGGTCCACTGTGAACCTCATGATTCATAGCACCTATATATTCTTGATACAATATCATGTAGTGGACATGATGTATTCTTAACCAATTATATTGAAATGTATTGTGCTGTAACCACCCAATAGGAAGAATGGCATCAAGTGTCCACCTATGATATGCATGTTTACAGATGGAAGTGAGCCTTGCTGCTCCTGATTGGTACAGCACATAGGAGTTCTCATAATTGTCTGTCTTCTTGTTAAGCACCAAGTACATTTCATGAATAGTAATCATACCTAATCACAGTTGATCACAATCTGATCAATATAAATTCCCAAATCATAATTGATTAGAGTTCATAGTTATTTCAGATTCCACACTACCTTCTCTCTATAAACATCCACAGAGATCAAAATATCACCTGTCTTTTCAACAGTCATATATAAGGAGCACAATCAAAAGGTCCTATATTCTACATATTTCTGCTTCTGCCTGTTTACACTTCCGCTTAAACACTACTTCTGCATCAGGCTTATTGCTCTCTGGACCCTGTTGGCCATTTTGGCCCTTTGAATGATCCAGTATAGTTCCTACCCCCAGGCTTTAAGAGCCCACACTGTATTGGGTCTTTCGTTCTTGTTCCCCCAGTTACGACAACGCGAAGATCGAGAAGTTCCTCGACGGCAGCTGGTCCGTCTTCTGGATTAAGATGGCCTCCTGCTGGGTGTGCCTGGTGCTCTACTTCTGGACCTTGGTGGCTCCCTTGGTCTGTCCAAGGAGGTTTGAAGCCTGATACTTAGCTGCAGACACCCTGGTCTTTCTATAAAAACAATTGCTTATTATTAAGTTTTTCTATCATATTTTATTATTTTTTCATGAATTTTTTACGAGTAAACTTGGATGAGCATTTGTCACCCTGTTCATTTTTTTTACTGGAATGTGTTACATACATGCCTTACAATGTTAGTTACCGTGGTGACCTGCAGACTTTACAAGTGTGCTGTCAGCTATTGTTTGTATATTTAAGGTAGGCAAATGAAGAGGATGCTCAGGCTTCTTATTCTTTTGTATGTCTGTTGACTGTCAAATAGCATTTTTGCCACTTCATATTCTATGCAACCGCATAGTATGTTTTCGTAGTCTGG
Organism: Mormyrus lacerda; assembly: GCA_015163995.2. Taxonomy (NCBI): domain Eukaryota; kingdom Metazoa; phylum Chordata; class Actinopteri; order Osteoglossiformes; family Mormyridae; genus Mormyrus; species Mormyrus lacerda. The sequence goes on along the minus strand of JAABNX020000046.1, from coordinate 26,019,408 downwards.
TATATGGGCTTTATGGGACATGGGTGGTCTGATTTTCCATAATGACATAGTAAAATGTTTTTTGTAGTGACTGTACAGGTACATTTTATACATTGTCTCCAAATAAACCGGCCACCGATGGAAATGTGGCCGGCTTGTCACTGCAGGTGAACAGCCATCATTTCATACCATTCAGTTGCTCTTTCACTCGACTCACTGTGGTATAAATGAAGCTCTATGTTGTCTCAGGACCTGTTTAATAATGACCTGACTACAATCGTTCTTCCAAGGAAATCATCACACATATAAAAAAAATGAGGATTATTAAGCCTGGTTTAATCTGTTTGTGTTAAAAGAACAATTTCAGTGTGAAAAGTAAAGAAGAACTACTAGTTACAACAACAGCAAATGAACAAACGTTATGATTATGTATGTCCTAGAACAAGGGTGGGCTATGTAGTTTTTTGTAGTTGTGGTTTTAGGTAGCAAGTCACTTAAAGGGGTTGTGAAGCAACTGAGGTCTGTGTTACAATTTATATTATCATGTTTACTGTATTAAGGACTGGAATTACCCATAATTGTACCCATCCTTAGCTGAAACCTAATTTTCCTTAATGAATGGGAGAATTTTTTTCATCCACAGTTGATGCTGATGATTAATTTTAAACAATGATTTAGGTTTTTATGTTTTATATTTTTCCCGTCTTTATTCACTTTGGATTTTTCATATTTATAAGTTGGTGGGCCTGGAGAGTGTGTGTGACATTAACTATGTTGTAAATATTGAATTCCTAATTCAGCAATTGAATTCCTACCTAATTGATGACTGGTTCAGCGCTCCTTATTCATCAATCGCAGCATCTCCTGCAGTGCAGGGTACAGTAACAGTTTGTGGAATGAAAGGATTGAGGGCTTCTCACTCTTCATGATCATATATTTGACTTTAATGCACAGGATTTTGCTTGTTGGTGATCATTGTTCAGGTTTTCAGAATGTGATTGTAGCCTCAGTGGTATGTCCAGTAATATGTTGAAAAACATCGAAAAAAAGCTTAACATTGATAACTTTGTGTAGCATCGCAGTTTATTTTCAGTTTTGTGGAGCCTTTTACCCTTTAAAAAAATCTATATTTCTTTTGGTTTTTAAGAAGAATCTTACATTAGCTTGATTTAACCTATTTTCTTCTGCAAGCATTTCAGTTTCACTATAGCTTAGTTTATAGAAAAATATAACCATTTTGTTAATACAGTCCTCTGTAGTTGAATCCTGATCATTGCAAAGTAATTCACAATTAATTGAAAATATGTTTTAGACTTTGAGGTTCAGTAAAGTGTGGGTATCATGCACTTTAATCTGTTACGTACTGTACACTTTATAGCATCAGCATACATGTTCATTAAAGCTAACTGCCATTTGTTTTTAAAGAAGGTGATCTAATAAAATGACAGCTGTCATTTTTAACTCCACCTACACTTGCGATTTGTACTTTTCTTTCTCTTCTAATACCAGATATATGTAAGTAAAACACTTTTTATATAAGAAAAAACTTTTCACTACCAAACGACAATGTTAATATATATATATATATATCCTTTTTTAAATGCAATTGTCTTCATATTATAAATTGCATTAAACATTCCAGTACAGTTTGTAATTTTTACACAGTACAAAGTGTTGTAATCTAAAGCAGAATATTAGAAAATTAAAATTAAATTATTATCCTTGCTTTTTGTAGTTTTTTGTCTTTGTTTTAGTGCATAAAGATTTGTTTGTTTTTCCCACATATATCAGACATAGCAGTTTATTTGATAATATTTAACAGTATAACTTTAGGTGAAGACATTTTTTATTTTTCCCATATGATTTTTTTGTATTTGGTGAAATCTGAAGAATAAAATCCATATTTATTTAATTTATTGTTGCCTGTTGGTTTGACCAGCAAACTGAAAAATAATAATTTAACCTTTAGAAGCTACAAGAAAACCAAATTTTGCTATTATATATTATCATTATACAATTATGATCCTCGGCTCTGTGTTATTAAAGTGCTACAGTTATATTATTAAATGTCATTTTCGACAATTAACATGTCATTCTTCATTTCATTTCTTTGCCTGTAGCATTTATGCAAATCGATTTAATGTAGAAGGAATGGTAATAAATTTGTGTGTGTTCTCTGGGACTTGCACCTACAACCATTGTGTTGTTCACACATTGCCCTGCTTGTTACGTTACTTTATTTGTAACTGGTGTAAACTAGTACAGTATACTAACAGGGGTACTTATTGGGTGCCTAAACTAAAGCCACCCACTCTTAGTCAGGAGATGTGTCTGTTTTGCTTTGTTTTATTCTGTTCAGTATTTAGTTTCACCGCTATTGTAAAGGCTAGCAATCATTAACGTATGAATGCCGTTATAACACATAACTGTGAAAAGGATTCATGGTGATTTGTTAATCTCGGTCTATTATTGCTACTGCAGTTTGTATTTTGACTAAATTCTGCTGGACGTTCTCAGATGTAGACAGCGTGGGGGCATGAGAAGGGAGCAGGAAGCATGTAGGAGTGCTTAGCTGGGGGCCAGACCGAAAACATTTAACAGGTGATTTATTATTTTTTGTTTGTTTTTTAAATATACCAACGTTTCACACTTTAAAAAAAAAACAAAAAACGATGTCTTTCAATAAAATGTTTTTTAAACTGATATGCTGCACCTTCTTTTACTGACGCTGCAGAATATTTCAGCATGACATTTGAGCATTTAATATATTTTTTTAAATACTATACAATAAAATGTCTTGAAGGTGAACTATAAATTCCTTTTATGGGTGTCCTTGGATTAATGTTTTCTCTAAGAGACAATTAAAAGTAAGCAGTTCTGTGCTTATAAATGAACTGTGTGATTAAGGTTGTCTAAATTTATTTTATCAGTTTTTTTTAAAACAAAAACATAATCGTATGTAAACAATATGAAATTGTACACAATACTGTTTTAACATAAAAATGTCTCTACTTGACTTCTTTATGTAGCTTGGTTTTCTATTGTCCATGGATCATAAGAAAAAAAAAATGAATATAGGCTGTAAAATTTATGTCTGAGTTCTCATAAAGTTCTTGAATATTGTACTACACATATAAACATTCTTACAAAACCACCAGACATTTTTCCTACAACGAAAAAAATGTGCGAGTTGATTCCTAAACATAAAACTGAAGCCAGCTATTGCAAGTCTCTTGAAGTGCATGTCATCTCATTAAATCATTTCATAATGTATTTTGTTTACACATACAAAAAAAAAATCCCCATATCACAGAGTCTCTTCTGAAGACAAGCATAAGTGCCCCAGGCGAAAAAAAATAAAAATAATATATATATATATATTGAAAAGCCTGACTCTGAAGTATCTGTTACAATGCTCAGTCATCCAGGTTGGTTCACTTAGTGTCACCAGTAACTTGTGCAGTTAATTCATGAAAGTCCTCAGGGATGGTGTCTATGGAGAGAAGAGGCATCAAAGGAAATCAGCACTCCATAAAGCTTTTCCATGCATTGAGTTCTATTGTTTTATTTGGCTGATCCATGTTAGTTTATTATTAGAAAGTCGATTTCTTGTAGTGACCTTTTACTGGAGAGGGACTTGAAGCCAGAGGTTTCTTGTCTGATTAACGCGATTGTCAAACATAAAATATTTTGTTTTTGAAATACTATGTTATTCATGTAAAAAGATCAGTGGAAGAACACAAATAGTTTTATATTTCCTGTCACAACTAAAAAAGCTGCAGAACTATATGATGATGGTGAAACATCAACTGTGTTCCAAAACATCTGCAGGGTTTCAGTGAACCTTGTCATATTTTGCTTTTTATTACTGGACAGCCGCAGTTTAAGTTGTCTTACTATCAGTAATACCTGCAAAGCACATTATTCATAAACAAACTTAATTCCGAGTCTCAGTTGTTGTGCATTCAATAGGAATATGTCTAATTCACATGGAAAAAAATATGAGGAAATATTTTGTTTAAAGCTAAAGCTGATCTTCCACCTGAATTAATTATGGAAGATTCCAGATTGTGCAGTCAATCCAAGTATGAAACCATATAAATTTGGTTTAAAATTACTCACCATTGCAGCGGTACTTGAGGTTGGACCAGATGATGTTTTCCTGAGAAAAACAGAAGACTCCTAGCCGCCCGCCTCTCATGGTGGTATCAATGATCACCCCCGAATCAGCCACCAGCTCAGGACCTTCATAGAACCGGGCTCTGCCCAAGTCAAACCACAACAATAACCATATATTGAAAAACCGCATATGGACCCCATTCATCACAATGAGATGCCAATGGACATCACAGATTTTATGTCCAGTGAAAATTAAAACTACTGGCATATTGTACAATCCTATTTTATATGTCAACTTGTAATACGATTTAGAAGTTTCACTGAACAAAATGTACAATTTGAAGATCTGGTAAAAATGATGTAAAATTCTGTCACCTTTTTACTGGGAACTGAAAAAGAAACTGCTCACAGTACTGGCTCAAAACTCACAGTAAAAGGTGTTAAACTGACTGAAGTATGTATCCAGCTGGGGGAAAGCTGCTTGGATTACATTGTCTGTGAAAGAATTAATTTAGAAGCTCTGTGAGTCATCCTGATTGTCTCACCGGATGTATCCCACCTGGGGCCGATGCTGCAGGAACCAGCGGTATGACATCTTGTCTTTCCAGCCCTTGTTGCGTGGGTCCTTCCACAGCAGTTTTACCTGGTCATCTGTGTCCCCTGTGTGCCACAGGGAATTCCTCAGGTGCTCACCAGGCCCCGTCTTAGACTTAACCGCCTAAACGATGACACCAACATGTGGGGCACGTGCCGATTCCAGATTTCACATTGTAAGAAGACACCCAGAACTACTTCTTGTTCTTGGTAAACGCAGTAGATGCAGAGGGGTTGTATTGTTCTGGGAACTCAATGTGCACAAAGTCATCCAGAAGCACAGTACATTTATTCAGGGGCTGAATTGTTTGAAGGACCCCCCAATGTAGTCTTGTTGCTTACAGTTGCTTACAGTAAGCATGGCAATACTATCATATCTCTCAGCACGCTGAGAAGCAGAAGCATGTATATTCAATTTAAACGAGTAAATCAGATGACATGGTAAACAACAGGAATATATGTAAGTTGAGGCAAGGCCTACAAAAGTAACTCAAAGAAGAAAACTTCACTATGTAATTAAGCATCTCTATATAACAAGGTTTCTGAATGGACTTTTTAACCTATATATGGCATTCCAGGCTTATCTGAGTTGACGACTTTTAATATTTGAACAAGGCAATATTTCATGTGTTCAACCCTGCAGAGAACACTAAAACAAAGCTGTCTAAATGATTTCAAAATATGGTTCTTGTACAGCTGAAGTGTATTACATGGGAGCTTTTTGAGAAAAGCTTTTGAAATGTTAGGCCATCGTACTACAGAATGTACCAAGCTTCTGTGAACTGTAAACCAGGATAAATATTGGTAACACTTTACTTAAAGCAGTCATGTGAAATGCATACCATCATAATACATTATGATGCATTCATTATAGAAAAGAGCTTCATAGAGCATTCATAATGCATAATAAACATGGGTATAATGTGTTATGCCTTTTTATAAATACAGCCGTGTTTATAATACTTTATGAACGCATTATAATACATTATGATGACTGCTTTAAGTAAAGTGTTAACGAAATGTCAATGAGGTCTGGTTCTTAGGTAAGACACAGTAAACGGTCCCACTTGCATGTTCCCAGTGGGGAGTCGGGCTTAACCTTGAGCTGAATGCCAGGCTCAGCCACAGCCCGGAAGGGTGTAGCCTGCCAGTATGTCTGCTCCGTCTGCTTCCACATCACCACATAGAAACTGGAGGAATCCTGGTAGCCGAAGATGAATCCGGCATAGTCATCATCGGTCACCGTATTTACATGGAACGTGCCCTCAAAATCCACTCCGTTGAAGGCCGTGTAGCCTGGAGGATGTCAGAGATGCAACTTTTGGAGACACGTTACAGCACAGAAAAAAGGTGCATGTGGAGTCTCATTCACATCACAAGGCAGCACTGTCTGCCCACATCCCAGTATCCAAAAGTTGAAAGCACTAATTCTTATGTAATTATAAGCACCTATTGTCACATCCTTGTTAAATTGTTCCCATTGCAGGGAGACTATAAGGTTTAATGCATTCTGAATGCTGTAGCACCAAGCACTGATTATGATACTACAGTCACACTCACCAACAGCAAGTCCAGGGTCACTGTTCATGGTCTGTACAATCTCCATACCCTGAGAGAAGGTTGGACTGTTATTATCCAATCATTTCAATACAAATGCTTATGCTACATATGTCTAGATAGGAAAGATGATCTTGTTTACAGTATAAACTGTAAACTGACTTCCAATTTAAAAACCTCATAGTACCAGATACATATCTAACTTAAAAACCTCCATTCAGTCTGGTGTATCACCTTCTGGTGTATGACAATTACTGGGGCATGAGATTATATTGTGAGTTTATGATTTGCTTACTCATAGTAATAACTAGGTTTCACAAAGTATTCTTAATATGACTGTTCCTGTTGTTTACAGGACCTTGTATAATACTTAGTATTCTTCATTAACTCTCCGGTGTGACAAGAAGTAATGGATCTACAGTCTCCATATTTTCAGAAGATACTCCATATGGCAAAGTGCATTTCATTATTATTTTCTGTCCAAAAGGCTCAACCCCTGAAGTGTGAAAGGGACACATCCATTAACACTGTAGAGCAACCAGTCTATGGTGTCAGTCTCCTTATACTGTGAAAGCTGTGGTCTGCTGGTATGAACTGTCCAGTACTGCAATGATCAGTGGCATCAGGGAAGCGGGTTGGTCACCTGATTGAGTACCACCCAATTAGGGTCGATTTGCGCATCTCCCTCAGGGTCCAGCACCACGGTCTGGTACGCCTTGAAGTCAGTGAGGGTAATCTCCGCGTTCTCGGGGCAGTTGTCGATCCTGTCAATCACCCTGTCCTTATCAAAGTCAGACTCGCATATATCCCCCACGCCATCATCTGCCCAAGAAAGCAGATGCATTAAACTTGAGGAGTGTCATCTCAGTAGGGAGCATAAAGCACAAAAAAACCAATTATCCATCCTTCTGACTGCTTGACAGCACGGGATAGGATGCTGGTACTTTGCAGGGAGACGCAAACATGCATGCGCTAATTTAAAGATGCCAGTTTACTTAAGTGAAAAGCTTTAGCCTGCAGCTGCAAGGCGGAGTACCCAGAAGAAAGCAAAGGAAAGAACATGCAAAGAAGGGGGCGATTCAAACCCCCAGTCCTGGAGGTGCAAAAATGTTACTGAGTACCCGTACCCGTGTATGTAACCGCCAATTATTTAATCAACTGAAACAAATAAACTTCGTGTAATGCGCAGTACATAAGCAGTTATGAAAAAATGGATGGAATGGCACACACAGTGTTTGAGGCCTACATAAAATAATTCTATTATTATTATTATATATCTATAATAATATATCTATTATTATTTATTATTCCTATTATTTTGAAACACCTTCCCTTTCCGTCGCACTACTGTGGCGTCTTATCTGATGTTGTTATTTCCACACCAGTCTATATAAAGTGCTTATCGTATATTGTATTTGTTCATATGTGTAGCATATATTGCTGTACAGTAAATGCTTTATGTACGGTTTTAATTTATTTTCTGTATTACACTGCTGATGGAGAACTCCAGGTCAAAGACTTTCACTCACTAGTTTATGCGTTCTAGTGTTTAGACAGTAAGAGTCAATGATTTAGGTTTGATAATATTTTTTCCTCCCAGTCACATACTGTTTTTGTCGATCTGGTCTGGGTTTGGAACCAGCCTGCAGTTATCTGGCCCAGGCGGCAGGATATCAGGTATGCCGTCATTGTCATCGTCGTCATCACACTCATCCCCGAGGCCGTCCTTGTCCGTGTCCAGCTGCGGGCTGTTGATGACGTAGGGACAATTGTCTTTGGAGTCCTGGTGACCATCACCATCGCTGCCATTGTAAGAGAAAAGACAGATTTTCCTGTAAGGAGATAGATCCAAGCAACAGGAAACCAAAGTCTCTTAGCATCAGTTGCAGTACCTGTCTTGGTTTGTGTCACAGGAGTCACCAACAAGATCGTGGTCACTGTCTGACTAAAAGACATTACACACAAGACGTCACATAAAGCTTCTTAACATGAACTTCTTACAATATCATTATATTCTAGCTCATGGATCAGGGGAAGTCAACCCTGATTCTGGAGTGCTGGTATCCAGCAGGTTTTCTATCCTGATGAGTTACTCTCCGCCTTTAATCGCTGATTGATGTCGTTGGTGTTGGTGGCTGACCTGGTTAGGGTTGGGAATTTCGGGACAGCTGTCGCAGGCGTCGCCGACTCCGTCGCTGTCCCGGTCCCTCTGGTCAGGATTTGGCACTCTCTGGCAGTTGTCCAGGAAGTTTTTCAGACCTGGAAGCCAGAAGAGATTAAAGTGGTGAAAGGTGCACTATGGCCCAAGGCACTGCAGTGTTGAAGCTTAAGTAAGAACTGTTCAGAAGGAAGAACATGCATACCCAAAATGAACGGGCTGCGGATGCACCAATAGATTGGTCTTACAAATTACAGACTTGTCATTTTTAACTGCCACTAAAAGATGTGTGGAGAGAGTCTTTAGTGGAGATATTTAATTAGAATGTTCCAGATGTTCTGTCATTCATTTATATGTTTGTGTTCTTTGTGTCCAGGGATATTTCATTAGATATTACAGTATATAATCCTTAAGGATCAGTTTGATGTATTTTTTTAAAAAACGGCTGTCTTCCAATGAGATCTCTGGTACAGCTTTCACACTCAGTTTCATTGAAGTCTTTCAGGTCTTAACAGGCATCACATGTCATTGAGATGCAGGACAAATCATAAAAGTGACCAGTCAAGTGTATTCCATTGGTTAGATGAGTAACAGAATACAAATGAGGCATAGCATTACACATGAGCTCTGTCACACGGGTTTCTCTGTCATTAAACCCGGAGACATAGCCACGGGGGAATCCTCCAGAAAGCTTTCACTGTTCACTTTTGTGAGCTCCTGATCGTTCTTGAAGTGTTTTACAGGATGACGACAGTCACCACAAAACAGCTCTGTCTGTGCCTCTGGATTTTTTGTGCTCATTTAGATTTTCACTTGTGATTAAAAACGTGTCATCGCCTTGCATACCTTTCGGCTGGGCTCAGAGTGGTACGAACAAAATACCAAATGCTGTATTCCAGTGGCAAGTACTGTGAAGATAAGAATTATACGTAATAGAAATAACTTATAACTAATAACTCTCAGTGGTAACTGTATTAGGTACGTCTGCTTGTTAACACAAATAGCTTGCTCCCCCAAGCAACAAATCAAATGGCTGCAAATTAATTTATGCAGTACACAGACTGAGTGAAGTGGTTTAGTTACTGTTTGGCTCAGATTCAGAATGGCTAAGAGGTGTGATATAAGCGATACTGAATGTGGCGTGATTGCCGGTGCCAGACAGGGTGGTTCCAGCAGCACAGCAACAGCCACGGTGCTAACAGAGAGAAGGCAGCCACGGCGGTACTGTGGGCAGAAACACCTGGTTAATGAGACGAAGGCAGAGGAGAACAGCCAGGCCCATTAAAGCTAACAGGAAGTGTGTAAATGTATACATAAATGTGGAAATTTGATATGCCAAGCCCCCCTATATCCTGAAAAGTCAGTAAATAATACCTTTTATTCATGAGTATTTCTAGAAACCCGTCACAACTGAATGTAGGACAAACGGGTGTAATAGTCCTAAAAGCTAATATATCCCTCCCTCCATCTTTCAACCACTTATCCCAGTGAGGGTTACATGTCTATCTCAGGCAGCAGAAGACATTACTATTATTTAGCAGATGATTTTAACCAGTGTAGGGTCACCCAGCTCCTGGGGCAATTGAGGTTAAGGGCCTTGCCTAAGTGCCCAGTGGTGACATCACACCACTGGCCACTGGCAGGATAAGAGGTAATATATCTAAAAACAACATGACTGTGTTTTATTACTTTAATCATCTGTTCATCACATAACCCACACCACAAAGTGTCTGAAATACTATTTAGATTATTTATGTTTTTATTTGCTCCACTTTTAACAAGAAACCTTGCATGTCTGAACGCTGGGAATATAAAATGGACTTCAGGCATTTTTTCGCCATCTACTGGTCTTTATGTGGTGGTGCACATCCGTGCATTCCGCTTGCTACGCCATTGTCATACAATGGTCTTGCACATTCAGACTGATTAATGCTGTAGGGGGTTATTATGGCATTTCGCAAAGGCGGCCAGCCACTGCAGGGCCTCCATCTGTTGTACATTAAGCTGGTTTTGATAAGTTAACTAATTCTTACCCTTGCTCAGGCCAAATGCATGCCCATGTGTTCTATTAAGGTTTTCAAATATCATTCAGAATTACATGGTGTCTTAGGGTTTGATCCATTGACTGACAACACTGACACTTCCTCTCATTATGTACAACCACTTACAGCCTGCTATGTTTCGGTCTGTATTGTCTTAAAAGTCTGTGACTTTTAAACTGACTGAGTTTTATCAGAGCTGAAATGCACTATTAATTGAACATTTGGCAAAACATAATTTTTTTATCTATATTTTGGTATCATATTGTGGAATGATATTCCTGAAGTTTGTTTAGTTTTGCAATGTCAGTTTAATGCTTTACAATTCTGCATTCACAATTCACAAGTATCAATTATGTGTGGAAGTGAACATTAAGCCTAATTGCCGAAATAATTTTTTGTTTTATGTAACGTGCACATTTTTGCACATTACATTTTGTCTTTGCGTTAAAGGTGTCCTCAGGTCTACCTTTACAGTTGTCTTAACACCCTTGTTCCATTTGATCATCTTTAACAATTTACATTTCTCCTCCCTTGCTACATGGGTGGGATTGTTTTTAGGAAGGTAAATTAAAACTGAATGGAGAGCAGTTTTGAACTTGCAAGTCAAAGTTATCAAAATGACAGAGCAGATATGAGATCAGCTGGTAGAAGCAGAGAGCTGGTTGCCCTTGGTCTCACCATCACCATCCATGTCATCGTCACACACATCCCCTTTGCCATCCTTGTCTGTGTCCCTCTGGTCGATGTTGTCCACATGTCGGCAGTTATCACACGCGTCACCATGGCGATCCTTGTCGCTGTTCTTCTGGTCTATGTTGGGCTTCAGCCAGCAGTTATCCTGCAGGGTTAGAGATAGAAAATCAGGTCGGATCACTATTTACTATTTACCGTTAGGCTATTTCTGTGGTAAGCACCAGAGGGCGCACCTGCTCGTTTAAAATCCCATCTCCATCTGCATCTTCATCGCACGCATCGCCTATTCCATCTCCGTCAGCATCCTCTTGCCCAGAGTTCGGAACATAAACACAATTGTCCTAAAATCAACAAAGAAAAGAATATTTGGCCCATATGCACACCAGTTCTTGCTTTCAAATTTTTTTCAAAAGCCTGAACCTCTGAAAAAATGCCTGTGGGCTATCTGTCGAAAAATGGGGACATTACCTTTTTGCAGTTAGGGTCCTTGCAGTTCAGTTTTCTGTCGGGATGCCCATCAATGTCTGTGTCCTTCCCACAAACATAGCCGTTACCAGCCCAGCCGATACCACACTAACAGGAACAAAGACATTTTCATGGCTTAAATTTCAATGAAATACAAAGACTCAGGTACATAAAACCAAAACTTAAGTTTTGATAAAAAGTATAACTGGTCATGTATTCTTGGAGGAACTGCAATCTTTCAAACTTCAATTGCTTATCCAGTACATGGTTGCAGACAGGATTGGGAACTATCCCGGGCATCAAAGGGCACATGGTAGTTGGCATCCTGAACGAGATGCCGGTGGACTGCATGGCAAATATAGACACATTCACACACTACTAACAGTTTAAAGATGACAATTAGCCAAACCACATGCTTCTAGATTGCAGGAGAAAAGCACTTCGAGGAAACTCGAACATGTACATTGCACACACACACAGCACTTGCAAGGGTGAGTCAGCAGTGCTACCCACTTAGCCACTGTACTGCCAGGAGATGATGGATTCGCAAATATTTCTAATATAATGGTTATGATATAATGATATACGTAAAATGTTTCAGTGTCTGGCGACGGAGAAGTTGCGAGAGGGCCTTACCATGCAGGAAATGGTGCCGTCTCTTTCCACCGCGCACTGGGCGTTACTGTCACATGTGTTTTCCAGGCAGGTTTGCTGGGCCTGGCAGCCACCTGAGTGGTCGCTCCTGAAGCCTTCCTTGCAGGGCCCACAGCGGAACGATCCCTGGGGTTAACCAAGTACAGAGAAGGGCCCATTACGTCGTTAGGCTTGGGTGCTGAAATCTACACTCTGTCATATACAGTATTACACACAGACACACACACACAAGTTGGTCTTCCTATCTAAATGGGGACCGTCCATTCATTTCTATGTGAAATGTTCC
>JAABNX020000046.1:25968845-25990575 GCA_015163995.2 Mormyrus lacerda | reverse complement strand
AGCTTTTAAGCATATGTTGTTTTTAAAGTATTTGCTTGCAGTATTAAGTGCAGGTCATTTAAATATGTCTGCTTTATTATGTCACATTTTAGGCACTACAGCACGTTTTTGATACATGTTGCATTTCTCTGGTTTCATTGAGGCATTCCGAAGATCAACAGAACGTGCAAACGTTCAATACGTGCATAAAATCCCAGCTATTAAATAGCAAGTATTTAAAAATACCGATCAGTGCAGAGATTAGGTTTGATCGCATAAAATTCCTTCAGTAAAATGCGCAACAGATCACACAAATTGTAAAGATTTAATGGAAATCATTTCCCGCTGCTTAATCTATCATGGAACTTTTATACTGTTTTATACAAACAGTTTATACTGTTGACGTTACTCATGTTACACATGTCCGTATGTCCTATTGCTGCTGCTTTTCATACTGCTGACATTTTTATTTATTTGTTTATTGATTTTGCTCTATGTAAATCATATTTATGTACATCTTCATTGCTGCATCTTTACACACAAGTATCGAATTTCGCTGTATTTTAGTACATCTCCTACTTCAAATATACGACAAAATTTTTAATAATATTTTTAAAATCCTCTCCTGGAGCCAGCACCTTATCGTGGTGGAGGGGTTTGCATGTTCCAATGATCCCAGTTGCCTGGGGCTTTATGCCCCTGGTAGGGTCACCCAAGGCAAACAGGTCCTGGGTGAGGAACAAGACAAAGTGTGGCTCATCAGACCCCTTATGATGAGTAAAAACATAGATTCACGGTTTCCCTCGCCTGGACTCGGGTCACCGGGCCCTCCCCGGAGCCGGGCCTGGGGGTGGGGCTTGATGGCGAGCAGCTGGTGGCCAGGCCCGCACCCATGGGGCTTAGTTGGGCACAGCCCAAAGGAGACACATGGGTCCCTCCTCCAATGGGCTCACCACCTGTAGGAGGAGCCAAAGGGGTCGGGTGCAGTGTGAGTTAGGCAGTGGTCGAATGCGGGGACCTTGGCAGTCCGATCCTCGGCTGCAGAAGCTAGCTCTAGGGACATGGAATGTCACCTCTCTGGTGAAGAAGGAGCCTGAGCTGGTGCGCGAGGCTGTGAGGTTCCGACTAGATGTAGTCGGGCTCACCTTGACGCACGGCTTGGGCTCTGGAACCAGTCTCCTTGAGGGGGGTTGGACCCTTTTCCACTCTGGAGTTGCTCACAGGGAGAGGTGCTGAGCAGGGCTGGGCATACTTATTGCCCCCCGGCTGGGTGCCTGTACATTGCAGTTTACCACGGTGGATGAGAGGGTACCCTCCCTTCGCCTTTGGGTGGGGGGACGTGGCCTGACTGTTGTTTGTGCTTATGCGCTAAATGGCAGTTCAGAATACCCACCCTTTTTGGAGACCTTGGAAGGGGTGTTGGAGAGCACTCCTCCTGGGGACTCTCTTGTTCTGCTGGTGGACTACAATCCTCATGTGGGCAATGACAGTGAGACCTGGAATGACGTGATTGGGAGGAACGGCTCCTCTGATTTGAACCTGAGTGGTGTTTTGTTATTGGACTTCTGTGCTCATCACGGATTGTCTATAATGACCACCATGTTCAAGCATAAGGGAGTCCATAGGTGCACTTAGCACCAGGACACCCTAGGCCGCAGTTTGATGATCGACTTTGTAGTCGTGTCATCGGTTTTACGGCTGCATGTATTGGATACTCGGGTGAGGAGAGGGGCTGAGCTGTCAACTGATCACCACCTGGTGGTGGGTCGGCTCCACTGGTGGGGGAGAAAGCCGGTCAGACCTGGCAGACCCAAGCATATAGTGCAGGTCTGCTGGGAACGTCTGGTGGAATCCCCTGTCAGAATGAGTTTCAAGTCCTATGTCCGGCAGAACTTCACCCATGTCCCAGGGGAGGCGGGGGACATTGAGTCCGAATGGACTATGTTCCGTGCCTCCTTTGTTGGGTCGGCTGACCAGAGCTGTGGCTGTAAGATGGTCGGCGTCTGTCGCAGCAGCAATCCCCAAACCTGCTGGTGGACACCAGCGGTGAAGGATGCCATCAAGCTGAGGAAGGTACCCTATCGGGCCTTTTTGACAGCTGATGAGTACCAGCGGGCCAAGCGGAAAGAGGCTTCGGTAGTCGCTGAGGCAACTCAGGAAAAAAAGGTATGGGAGGAGTTTGGTGAGGCCATGGAGAACGACTTCCGGACAGCTTTGAGGAGATTCCTGGTCCACTATCCGGAGGCTCAGAGCAGGAAAGCAGTGCAGCATCAACACTGTTTATGGTGGGGATAGGGTGCTGGTGACCTCAGCTCGGGATGTTGTGGGTCAGTGGAAGGAATACTTCGAAGACCTCCTTTATCCCACCAACATTCCTTCCAGAGTCTGAGGACTTGGGGGTGAACTCCCCTATCTCTGGGGCAGAGGTCGCTGAGGTATTTAAAAAGCTCCTCTGTGGCCCGGTTCCGGGGGTGAATGAGATCCACCTCGGGGTTCCTCAAGGCTCTGGATGTTGCAGGGCTGTCTTGGTTGACATGCATCTGCAGCATCGCATGGACATTGGGGGCAGTGCCCTGGATTGGCAGACCGGGGTGGTGGTCCCCCTCTTCAAGAAGGGGGATCACACTCCTCAGCCTCCCTGGTAAGGTCTATTCAGGGGTGCTGGAGAGGAGGGTCTGTTGGATAGTCGAACCTCGGATTCAGGAGAAGCAGTGTGGTTTTTGCCTTGGCCTTGGAACAATGGACCAGCTCTATACTCTCAGCAGGGTCCTGGTGCCCAACCAGTGTACATGTGCTTTGTGGACTTGGAGAAGGCATTCGACCACGTCTCTCTGGGAGTCCTGTGGGGAGTGCTCCTGGAGTATGGGGTGCCGGGCTTCCTTATAAGGGCTGTTTGGTCCCTGTACAACTGGTGTCAGAGCTTGGTCCGTATTGTCGACAGTAAGTCGGACTTGTTTTTGGTGAGGGCTGGACTCTGCCAGGACTGCTCTTTGTCACCGATTCTCTTCATAACTTTTATGGACAGAATTTCTAGGCGCAGCCAAGATGTTGAGGGTGTCCGGATTGGTGACCTCAGGATTAGGTCTCTGCTTTTTGCAGATGATGTGGTTCTGTTGGCCTCATCAGACCGTGACCATCAGCTCTCTCTGGAGCATTTCGCAGCCGAGTGTGAAACGGCTGGGATGAAAATCAGCACCTCCAAATCCGAGACCAGGGTGGAGTGCTCGGGTCAGAGAGTGGGTCCTTCCCCAAGTGAAGGAATTTAAGTATTTCGGGGTCTTGTTCACGAGTGAGGGAAGGATGGAGCGGGAGATCGACAGGCAGATTGGTGCAGCATCAGCAGTGATGTGGGTGCTGCATCGGTCTATCATGGTGAAGAAGGAGCTGAGTCAAAAGGCAAAGCTCTCGATTTACCAGTCGATCTACGTTCCTACCTTCACCTATGGTTATGAGCTAGATGTGTGTGTGCACAGTCGTATATTTTTTCTAATTTGTATAATTATATGAATGCACCTGAATCCCCGCTTGAATATTTCTTATTGTTATTTGATTTTTTTTTTTACTGGTGCCATTTAATTTTGTAATTCAGCTATCTGTATGGGCTCCATTTGATATAGATTTATGAGCAGTCATATTTAAACTTTTCTAAAATGAATTATGACAACGTGACATGGTCTCTTAGCTGTGTTTTCGTGCCACATACTTTCAGTGGCTAATTATATACAGTAGATGCCATTTATTTAATCTTCTAATTAAACAGGTTGCAGCCTGAGTGTCTTAACTCCAATCCAGACACTTTTCAGGTCTACAATGAAGCCAAAGAGTGCCTGAACTTGCTGTCACACCGGCTGGGAACCTCCCCATACTTCTTTGGAAAGATGTGAGTATGATAGTGATCTCAGAAAAATGCCATAAGCCTAATGTTGTAATGAAACGAGGATCACTAGTGAACATTTTTGCTAGATCTTCATTATGGCAGCTTTGCTGTTCTGTACTCTTTTGTCATCTGTTTTTTGTATTTAATTTAATTTGATGGCAAATCAGTGCAGCAAGTCAGTCATTGTTATGATTGTTTTTTTTTTTAGTTTGCTCAAACTTATGTTTGGGTCTCGCCTATATCTTGTAGGGAATGGCGTCTTTCTCGTGAGACTGAATTATCTGTTATTAAGCAGCGAGTATAGATACACTGGAATTTTCCATTTAGGTCAACACCTGGTATTTCATGCTGTTTCTAGAAGTTTCTAAAATAAATACAGGCCCATCCTAGGAGATCTTGTAATACTGCCTCTGTACTGTGCCATCTCAGGCCAGGAAGCCTGGACGCCTTTGTATTTGGGTACATCGCTCCCCTGCTGAAGGCCAGTCTGCCTAGTGGTCCACTCAAGCAGCATTTGAACCAGCTCACCAACCTGTGCCAATTCTGTGACGCAGTCCTCAAGAGCTACTTTGATGAAAACGCCCCCGGTAGGGCTGTATGTGTTTGCGTGCAGGCTTGTAAGCCTTACTGAAACATTGCTATAGTAAATCAATAAGTGCCCCAGCCACGTCTAGATCTTACCAAACACAAGGAAGAATTGAAATTTTCATTGGGATTCTTTGTTGGTGTGGTTGGAGGAATCTTGTGGAGGTTGTGACAGCAAGCTTCACTCAAGCATTTACAGGAAGTCTATATGTAATTTGTGTAGCAAACAAATCCATTGCATTAGACGATGAGATTTCTTGGATTGGAGATTATGTAATATCTGGCACTGATACCACTGGGGTGTCTGTATAAACCTTATAGTCTAAATTACGTTCTGTCCAATAGGACTGCAATGCAAATATCATATATGCATATATGTGTACAAACTTAAACGGTACACTGCACCTATACTGTACCCGTACTGCCTAAATGGTCAGGATACTATACACTAAAACAGTACTGTATACTGTACTGTAATAAAACTGATAAATTTGCGTATATGTATACACATAAATTTGTAATAGAAGTTTACCACCATGATATATTTTGGGTATTAGAAGGTGATATATACCATTATACGGCTGGCAGCACAATCGCTTGGTTTACTCCAGCTACACATGGCATACTGCTGATTTTACTGCAGTAATCACTCAGGTAGGTGTGGGTGTTAGGGCACTTTTCCACCACACCAGGTACCATATGTTTAGTACTTTGTGAAAGTACCAAAAGTATGATACTTCAAGGTGTTGGTTTTCCACCGGCATAAAAACTGGCACTGGCGCTGAATGACATCACAGCGCAAGGTGGGGGTTTTTGTACTAAATTCGAAAAATGGTTGTAGTGTATTATAGGGCTAGATGATAGGTGATATTAACATCACATGTTATGCACATGCAATTCTTACATTGCTAGTCAGCTAGATTCAAAGATCAGGCTTTTTCTTACTTGCAATTCTGTATGGACATTATAACACAGGGAGTTTTAGTTTTGCTAAAACATTTTTACTCAATTTTACCCCTGTTTTTTTTTTTAAGTTCATAACATTTTTCTCAAGATGGCAGCAGTATTGTTTTTAGTGGCAGGGTATTTGCATAACTAATTCACAAAGAAAGCATTTCACCCTAAAGTTCCGAAGTACCAAAGAAGTACCCCAGTTGGTTTGGCACTTTTGGTACTGGTACTTGCTGGGAAGTCAATAGAAAAGGGAAAGTACCAAAAGTATCGTACTTGGTGTGGGGGACAAGTGCCTTTGCACTTACACTGTAGAATTACATCTGATAAGGCGCTTTGGTTATTGACAGATGTTTGAAAAACCAAAGGGTCCCAGAATCAGCTGATGTTTTTGTGAAAATACGCATCAGTTTAGTCAGTCACAACGTGATTGCATGTGTCATTTTACTAACACTCAATTGCATGCCTCGGTCTTCTGACGAAGCAGTGATCTGTTCTTCTTATTCTTGCGGGGATTTGCCATCTTCCTGTCTCTTTCCATCCATCTGCACCTTCTCCAGGTTCTCCTCCCGTCAGCCAGGAGTCATCAGTTGACGCGAACCTGCAGAAACTGACACAGCTTGTTAACAAAGAGTCCAACCTCATCGAGAAGGTCCCACCTTTATCTCTTTGCTCCCACATCGCTTTCCCCTGCATGTCTAACTTTGCAGTGTATTCTCTTCACCTAAATGGACGCTTTCATCTTTCTGACCTGTTTGACCTGTTTGGCGTCAGGGCTTGGGAGATGTGCTGTCAGTGATTTCTAATTCAGCATGCAGTTATTTTATCAAGAGAACATCAGATGCAGTTTATTTTTAACCATGCACCTTTGCAATTATTTTTCAACCATAACCATCTCCTATTCTGTGAAATTTGATTTGAATCATTATCAGGAACTGAAGGTCGAAAGACTCTATCAGAATACAGCATTAGTATTAAAGTATCATGAAGAACATCTAGATTAAATTTGTTTGACCACTGTCACCATGCTAACTGTGTCTTATATGTAGAAATGGTTTCCTTCACCCTATGATACATCATTTAAATGTAATGAGGCACAGCCTGGTCTACAGTATACAGTCCAGAGACGGTTGCCCCTTAACTATCCATTGGGTCACGTTCTAGACAATCACCCCATGTTGTGTCCAGAAGTGTGATTGCTTATTGTGTGTCACCCAGTGTGCTGTTCCAGTATAATCCCCCACCATTCCATCTGCAGATGGATGACAATCTTCGCAGCAGCCCCCAGCACAAGCCCCGAGCCCCCCCTGCGAGACCCACCACCTTGTCCAGCCAAAAGAACTCCACACCGGCATGACCCCCGCCAAATCCGTCACCTCGGGTCTTTGGTGATTCCCCAGCCCAATTCCAAATCACTAGCTCCTAGCCCAGCCACAGACCGAACCTGGAACCTGCGCATCCATGGCACCACTGATTTCAGAGAGGCATTTTCAGTCGTACGCTTTGAGAGCTAGCAACATATGGGTTTAGGTGTTATCCTGACATCTGAGAGGGTCGGACTCTCATGGTCTCAATACTGTATCTCTATGTAACTGCTAGGTTGCTAGGCTTAGCACTGTCCTATAGACAACCAAACTTACTCTGAACTGAGGAATCTTTGGAAATTTCACTGTGGTCTAAAACGAGAATTGAATGTTTTAACACTTCACACGGAATGATGTCTTGTTGTTGATTGGAGGAGGAAGAGGAGAGTAGTATGATGATGATGTCTAAAAGAAGGTGTTTTAGGATAAGCAGAAATTCAAGTTTCCTATTGGAGGAATATTTGAAGTTAATAGAAGTTTTGATTTTAAAATATGGGTTTCAAGAAAGAAAGTTTTAAGTCGTAAAGGTCCTTTTTGGTCTAAACTCAGAATTAAAACCATAATTTGCCTGTTTCTTCAAAGTATTTTACCAGGAATACTGCAATACTTATGGTATGGAAAATTAATTTTGGTTTGTCCACATACCAGCGCATTGATGGTGATTGCTAACTGAATTCTGCTTTTGCATCTATTTCATAATTGAAATAAGTCAGTTATGGAAAAACAGCATTTGTATGTGTGTGTGGAGTGGTGCTGAATTTGCACAAAATTTTAACATAAAAGTATATTGTATTAAAATGTACTTTATTAGTTATCCTAGAAGGAGCTTCATTATGTACATTTTACCAAGAATTAAATGTTTATTGTAGCATTCATACACATTCATACACATACAGCACTGTAGGTAACATATGTGCCCTTTCTTCATTCTGTTCTTTATTTTAAGGCACTCAGAAGCATTCTCGCATTTAAATGGTTGTTTATGGAGTATTATTGTTTGTTGAACAAAAAGAACAAGCCAGCATAAGAATTTGTACCTAAGGAATTACCTCATCTGATAAGTTACTAAGCAGACTTGAGATATGTGGACCAGAGAGCTGAAGGGCATTTCCTGCATGGGCACGTTGGCACATTGAATGAAAACCTCAATGTGCTTTACTGATATTAATTCCTCTGATGTTTTTGTGGGAAATGTCTTTCCCTGTCGATGGGAATTTCAGATGTCGCCGAAATCCCAGTTTATTTCTAATAACCGCATAAGCAGCTGAGTGTACGTTGTCGAGGCTCTTCTATAATGATGTTTTATTTCCGTGTTTTAATGCGATCCCTGACGTCGATTGTATTGCATTTGCAATTTATTTCACGTGATTTTTGTGGTGAGATACTCTGTCATCTGTCATTATTGGCACAAGAAGTGAACACTGCAGTTTCCATATATGTTTCTTTTAATAAGTGGGATATTTTTCACGGGTAGTTTATTTGCTTGTCTGCAAAATTGACTCTCTTGTCTGCATAAGAAGTACATTAGATCTACAAAATATTTTCATTTTGAAATGCATGATTACATAACTGGAGTCTACAATGGGGTGCTTGAGGCAGTTTATACCAGACATTACTTGGGTCATCTCCCATAGTTTCATATTGGTGTTCATTAGCGTTCCAGCTGCATGTCTCACTGTCATATCATTGAGTAAGAGTTTAATGCATTGTGGTACCTGTAGCTTTGAATGTGTTTTCATCAACATCCATACAAAATGGTGTGCATTGTGTAAAAAAAGCACTTTAACTGCTTGTACTGTGATCATTCAGATGAAATATTTATCTCTGACATCTACTGGCAGTTGGCATCATCTTTCCTCCCTGACTTACTAAATATGAATGTAGGGAAGCTGCTAAATTGACCTGTCAGGCTGAGAGCTTCTGCCTTGCATTCCACCATTGATACTTTGTGCAGTTTGAGAAAGAAAATCCATCATTGTGCAATTTGCTTCTGCTTCTATGAATCTTCTTTCTTACGTTTCTGTACATGCACCATGAACACTACAATGAATCCTTTGACAGTATGATTCGGGAAATTCTGTAGGTTGAAAGAGCAGATATCAGCATCTTTTATTTCCGAATGTTTCCTGGTTTGTTGGTATGAAGAGGTTCTTTTTTAATGTTAAGCTTATTGAGTTGAGTGTGCTGCTTGTAATGCTTTTTCAGCGTTGAGTTTCAGATCAGCAAAAGAGGCAGTTTTTGGATTGTTTCAGTTTTTACTCCCAGAAGTTCTGCATAATCAGGGGCAGCATTAATATTATGACATGCGTATCTGCTGTAGTTATAAAACCTGTCTATTCAAAAAAGATTTAATACTGATTGCTGAAGTTAAAAATGTGAAGTTTTAAATAATAGGTAAATGCTGTGCGAACAATGATGTCACTGGCTTCTCTAGTTTTTCGGCAGCTGTGATTTTTGCTGAACTCTCCACATTTTATTTAAGGCAGAAAAGGACAAACTATAAAGAGACAAATGCTATATTGTTATTGAATTCTAAATTTGATATGTTAATTCTACTGTTTCATTCTGCGGTGACTGAACAGTGTTGCTATTCCCAGGTTAGTGTGTCATATTTTATTGTACTCTAAGGGTGTTAACAAGGCAGCATGTCATTCGTCTGCTTATATGCAGATTACCACTTTCCAGAATGTTCTCTGTCATGTGCTTACATTGACTGTCCCTAATACGATGGATGTGTGATTCTGTGTTTGGTAACCATTACATCCTTTGATGTTGCCTTTCTCTTCTTGCTTTGGCATACAGTCCTTGATATATTCTCCTTAAGCCTATAAAACTGGTCTTTCCCTGTAAATTGAAAATCGGAATTGTACACTTAAGTACTTGAGACAGATTTAGACAATCTGCAGTTAAACCATAGCTTAGAAAAGTCCTGAAAACAGGAGTCTGAAATTTTTGAAGGTGTGGCATCTTAGCATACCGGCACACTGCAGCTGAAAACCATGTAAATGTGTATGTGATGATACGCTTCCTTAAAGAGGACTTGCCCTGAATTTAACTTCACTCAAAGCCGTGAAATATAAAGTCATTTGCTCATGAACCAGCTGCCTCAAAAGTCCCACCCTTTACAGCCTGATTGAGGCTTGTGCTTGGCCGCCGCCGCATTCATATCAAATTATTGTACTTGTTATATTTAGCTTGCTTATTTATTCATTGTCAAAGTGCCTCTTGAGAAGATGCAATGTTTAGAAACCTTCATATGAAAATTTCTCACGTGAGTTTTTTCATTTTTAAATCCTCCGTTATTTACAGTTTATTTATAGTTTTAAAAAAAGAACACATGCATTGTTTAGTGATGCTCAGTAATGAGATATGAGAAACAGTGGATAGTATGTGTTTACTTCAGTGGACTTAGCAGCAAAAGCGCGTGCTAATTCACTAATACCTTTGTGCTTGCTAATGACCAGTTAGGTTTTGTGGGTGCTCCGTGGCTGCTTTTTAGATGGCAAAGGTTCAGTACAGAATAATTTTAACTATTGTTATTTCCGAATCATGGAGCTTCTATGCATGTATGTACACTCTGTGGTCATTTTATTAGGTACCTTTTAGTCTCCAGAACCACTTCAGGGATAGACCAGCATTCAGTAAGTCTCTGCGCAAAACACTGTTGTACTTTGTTGTTCTTCCTGCATTTATGGCTTTCCTATTAACTTTATCGAGTCCTCTGAAGGCCAGACAGCTTTTTGTCTTGCACAGAACAGCCACTGACTGTTTCTTTTCTGTTTCACACCTTTTTCTGTAAACTCTAGGCCCTGTAGTGTGTTAAAATCCCAAGAAAGGGGTTGTTTCTGAGACTCTGGAAGCGCCACCTCTAGTTCCAACAATCACACCGCTTTCAAAATCACTCAGACCACGCACATTGGCTGCTCTGATGCTGAGCCAGACATTGAATGAACCCTTTGATACTGTTCCTTTGCTGTATGTATTCAGCTGCAGCTAGATGGTTCCCAGTCTGTATTAATGACCTGGCGTTACTTAATAAACTGCCGACTGAGAGTGTGTAAGAGAGGTCATATGGTGCTTATAATGCAGGTCGTCCTCTTTTCATGCAGCATACCCTAGATATGCACCTAATATGCACTAGAGGAACTATGGAATTTATATTAAAGAAACAGTAAGTTGTCTATGTTGTTACCAGCTTAGACACAGACAGTTATCCTGTATGGAAATATTATGCAGTCTTTTTCAGTGCACCGTGTTTGACCTCATAACAACTTGCTGTAAACATACATTTTCCATTGTGATTAAGTTAGAAATGTTAAGGAGCCGTTCTTTTTATAGTACCTTTTTCTCAAATGTTAATTGGTATTTGAATTATTATGAATGCTGGATGATAAAATTGTACATTAAGAGAATATATATAAATAATATATTAAACATTTGAAACCAGGTGGTACAGTATGTTTCCTTTAAATGCATGTTGACTGTATTAATAAAATCAAAGCCTGCTGTATTTTCACTTCTGTTATTTGAATTATAGCTTATTGCAGTAATGTGCGTAGAATTTGCAGTTCATATATACCTACATATAAATTGCTTTTCAAAAAAGATAAATTAATATCATATTAATGCAGTTTGCTTGGTTTTCTTGACTTTTTACCCCTTAAAAAATATACACAAGGCGTTTATGTTGGCGTTCCAGCATGTTGTAGTGTCTGTCTGGCCCAAAACAGTTACGTAAGGTGTCCAGCTACATGGTCACATGCTAGCTATTAACTTCTTGGTAATCAAATGCACATTGGGAGATGTTTGCATAGATGCCTAATGGAAACAGTGAAGGCGAAAGAAGAGACCTTTTTCCTCCTTTCCCGAAATGAAATTGTTTAAAAAAAAAAAAAAAAAACCTGGATCACAAATCGTCTGAATGAACAATTTCCTCTGGAAAAACGAAAAACATCTCCTTGGACTATTTGGTAATGGTGTGGGGCAGGTCCACATGCCACCACAGTGTGTGATGTGGTTAGAGTATTTTTCCATAGATGGGGACTTCCAAGAAGGGCACCTTCTTTTTCTGCAATAAGTAACAAAATAATGTCTTTTCCAGTGAATACCTGCCATCCAAATACAATTAGTTTAACTGCCAAATACCAGTTTAACTTAGCCCAGGATGCAGTGGCTCAGTCTGTATTAAGCACTTGCGTAACCGTCTGGTGCCACTAAGCAGGATGCATGCCAGCTCTGTCACATCATCACATCTGCAGAAGGGATTATGGGCCTCAGTCTGCCCAGCATCCATGATGTGCTCGTCACTGAGAGCCACTCATACCTTGACTGTCACTTTGTCCCTCTGGTAGGTGCTTCAGGCCACTTGGAGATAAGAGCATCCAGATTTCAAGACAATGGTTTCCCACATGCCATTACACTCACAAACAAACCATCCAGAACTTTTGACATAATGATCTGCTTTCATGCATTTGTTTGGTATATTTTGTATGTTTCTAAACTCTGGAAGGTTATTTTTGCACTACTGTACATGTAGCATTTATTTCAATACAGAAGTATCTGCTATATGAATAAATGTAAACATATTTACCTGCAATGTTGTTTAAAAAGATTGCAACACTAATAAGCTCATCTTTAAGTTTGGGGAATCTGCCAAATTGACTCAAGGTTGCTGGTGTCAGACCTTAAGAAACCAGACCTGGATTCCACTGCTCTGGCTAATTACAGACCTATGTATAATCTTCCATTTTCTTCCTAAATCTTAGAAGAAGTAGTTGCTAGTCAGGTATTTCTGTTCTTGCAAAAATAACCATTAATGAAATGTTCCAGTCAGGGTTTAGGCCAAATCACAGCACTGGAACTGCACTAGTGAGAATCATTATTGACTTGCTTATGGCTGATGATGGGTGCGTATCCCTGTTGGATCTGCTGAATCTAAGTCCAGTATTTGATACTGTTGACCCTAACATTTCATTGGCAAGGTTAGACTCCTTGTCTGGTGTTAAAGGGCAGGCACCAGTTTGGTTCCGCTCATACGCAACTGACCATCACCAGTTTGTTCATGTAAAAACCAGAGTAGAGGTATGGTGTCCTCCAAGGTTCTGTCATGGACCCACTACTGTTCACATTATATATGTTGCCCATTGGTGATATTATTAGAAAACATAGTGTGAGTTTTCATTGTTATATAGATGACACTCAGCTGTTCATATCTGTTATGACAGATGAGTTTCCTTAGTTGTTAAACATTGAGGAATTTTTGGCTGAAGTTATGAGCTGGATGGCCAGTAACTTCCTTCTGTTAAATCTTGACAAAACCAGGAAAACAAAGGACAATGCTCTCACTTCAGGATGCAAAAAAGCTAGTATGCACATTTGTAACTTCTAGACTGGACTGGTGCAATGGCCTGTTGGTTAGGTGTACCTCTGCATCATTTAATAAACTCCAGTTGGTACAGAATGTTGCAGCTAGAGTCCTAAGAAGGACCAAGAAACATGTGCATATCATTCTGGTATTGGCCTCATGCCATTGGCTCCCAGTTAGGTCTGACATCGACTTCAAGGTACAGTACTACTGCTTAGCTATAAGGCACTGAAAGCTCTAGCACCAGAGTATATTAGCAGTTTACTGGTTCCATATAACCCCTCCCCGATTGCTTCACTCTCAAGGGGCGAGCTACTTGGGGGGGGCCTAGAGTGGAACGATCATCATTTGGTGGTACAGCATTCTGTTACTGGGCTCCAATGATATAGAATACTAGCAACGTGTTGTTGGAGTTCTGCTGCTCAGGGATCCCTCATACCCGAGTTCCCTCCCTAAGCTGCCGGAGCCTCCTTATATCCATAACGACAAAGTACCTCATAACATAAAATTTTTTTGTCACTATTTTGTTAATGCATTGTTCAGTTCTCGGACTTGGAGCTCCTGATGGTGGACACTTCTCTGCCTGCCCAGCCAGCCTCACCTACTTGCTGCTGGACCGCATCACACCTCCACACTGCTGAAAGAAGCACCTTCGGCATTAATGTCTGACTTGTACATAATTTTACTTTATAAACTGGGACTTAGCTATTTTGGACTTCCTCTGCCAGCCCCTGGAGGATGGGCTCCACCTCCCAAGGCTTCTTCCTTCTACAGAGTTTTTCCTTGCCACTGTCACTTCTGGCCCGGCCTCTGGATGCATTGGGCAGGGATAATATAAAGGGCTTTGAGACATTATAATACTGTGAAAATCTGCTATGTAAATACATTTTAATTGACTATTTGGCACCTTGCACTGTAATGTAAGGCTGAGTGCTTGAATGGAAATGTGTTTAAGTGAAATTTGAGGCTTCGGTGTGGAATCTGAGTGCTATACAAGTACTGTAAGAGTGTTGCAGCAGGACCTGCCATTCTTCATATGTGTGACGAATTTGGCCAATAACGTTTGAGTCTGATGCTGAATAGAACATTTGAAGTTACAGTACAGGTGTCTTGGTATGTATATTACTGAGATTATCACAAGACTGGGTGTGGTTTGCTGATTGGTCTGCCCTCCCAGCTGTCTGAAAATAACCTGTGGTATTCTAGTTTCCATTTTATGATAGCTAATCTGCAGCCTGTGTTGACTGCACTGTGAATAGCACAGGCTGTTCATAAATATGGCCTGGAAGATGTTCTTGTACATTTTCTTCTGTCTGTTTGAAGTTGAAGTTTATTGTCATATGTACAAAGTACAGTGCACAGAGCTAAATGAAATTCTTACTTGATAACCCCTCCCTCACAGACAGATCATAAGACACGATACACAAGAGACACAGAGACAAAGTGCAGCATCCTGGATGCGATTCCTGTGCATCATAGGGCTGACTACTGGAATTCCTATCAAACAAACAATGTTCTAAGCATTCAAGATCAAATAACACTTGAGTTTATCCTCATGTTTTGTTATATGAAACGCTCTAAAAGTACTGTTTTGTGCCACTATGTCACCATAATTAATACCAGGCGACAAGCTTGAACTGACTTTGTGCTTTATTAGTTAAAATGGCATTTGTGTACATAGGATCTACTGTAAGAACTGCCGGTGCTGTAAACTAGGAAGGTGATTACATTATAAAGTGTCTAGTGAATTTCGACATGGCTAGATTATTGCTTTCTCTTATAGCCATTACATTTAATGAGATGCTTGCTAAGCTGTGAAACTGGAGAGGCGGGTGTGTCTGTGGATGGAAAACTATGCCTCCAAAACTTGCCCAGTAGTTCCTTTCAATGAAAAGCACTGTAAGCCGGACTTTAGCTGACCAATTACAGACTTTGATTCATTTCAAGGCTTTCAGCAAACATTGTAATTTGTTTTGGCGCTGACCAAAGAGGTAAGACTTTCTAATTTCAAGAGTGAAACAGGAAGCACCTTTTCCCCAGAAATGGAAACTTCGGCTTTTGGTGCCGCTCACCAACACAGGCCAGAATTACTGCCCGAATTCCTGGATGTCCATGTTGTGGTGCTGCATCCTCCATCCACACCCTTGTGTGAAACCATTGCGTATAAATCACAATACTGTCTCTTTGTCAGGTAGTGATTCCTTCTTCCTGTTATGATTACCATGGTTACTGCCCCAATTGTGTACATCCTGGACTTTTGACTGGAGTGTAGTGGTTTGCTGTGGAATAGTGTTTCTGTACCCAAATGTAAAACACCCCTCTTTACCTAGTTTGTGCAATATAATTATTAAATTTAAATAGCTTCAGTTTCATATGGCTGACATAAAGTGTAGCTTTTTTTTACTGTTTTATAGTACAGTAGGTATTTATTAAACTTATAGGCTGCACAGATGGTCATATAAGGACACCTAGTGGCAAAAGAAAATTCCTGAATTTGTGTGGGGAAACCACCTTTAAATCACCTTTACTCACTGGCCTCAGCAGTAAAGCAGGAATGCCATATACTGTATATTCAATATGAAAGTCATTATGCAAAAGTATACACGTCTCTTAAACAGCAAATAAACCTGGAAGCCAAAATATGTAGATTTATAACAAATGTGATTATGCTTGCGGTAATATTCTGCTAAGTATCTATAATGTAATGTAAATGAGTGAACCAGGCTTAGGGAACATACTATGTTGGAAGTCAAAGTATTTTATGATTTGTACAGTAGCAGGCTACCCTGGTATTGTAGAAAAATGTAAAAGTGTCAAACGCACATCTGTCTGGTCACTTAAGCAAATAAATACGATGTAGATAAAAAGAGCAGGGAACGAGGTAACTAGCTGAGCAAGCTGAGAATTTCAGGAGCGGCTGTGACTCAGATCCAGGAAAGCATCACATCACTTTACGGTATTTTATTCCACCTAATCAATCGGATGTTAATACAGTTAAATATTGTACATTTATGATAATTATACACCATGTTAAATATCTTAACAAAAAAACTGCTTGCGAGAGTTATTTCAAAAAAGCACAAACAAAGTTTCAAACTACTCGTTCTACCGATAGGCCTGAAACAATCATATGAAATGAATATCACGGGAGGTGGGGGATATGTATGCACAGCCTGTTGTACAAGAGGTCATCATGCGCATCGTCCACAAAAATAACACGGTTTGTGCATTAGTGCGGGAAGTGCTACCGTTCACCAACTAAAATGACTCAATAATCAAATAATCAAATTAGCACAAGAAAAAGAGGCTTGCAGTTGAGTTTTTAGGGCGACATCACTTGAAAGACATAGATTTCTTTAAAGTCAACAAGCTAACAAAGCAACACTTTATTTTGAACAATTTATTGAAGATATTCCTGGTATTAGCAAATAGGCTTTAAATGCATTTACCTGAATAAGTGAAATGGATAAACTGTTGATCTGTTGGCCATCTGCATTTATATAGGGGGTTTGCTCATGAATCACACGGAGCCATCAAGGGAGCCTGCTGAATGTGACATGGAGCACATTGACATTTTTGCTAACCAGCTGTAAGTCAAAGACCAAATTTATCAGCTGATTATCACGCTATATGATAAAAAAGAAATTGTTTTTTTCGATAAAAAAACTATTGCTGAACCAAGCATTTTCCTGTTTTCATATTTTTTCAATACAAATGAAAACGCAAAAAGAGCTTAATCAAATATAAAATTGGCAATAGTTTATTAAACATTTATCAGAAGCTGGTAAGTTATGCCAGCTCATCATCTGACTCTGAGTTCCAGATAAGAAAGATAAATAAATAAGCAAATAATACATTTTTTGGCTTTCAGTGCCTGGAATCGAGCACCTAAAAATGGGCCATTTAGTGGCCATGAAAGGGGGAAAGTTAGGAAGACTCCTCGGGGTCCTGAGAGACAGGGGACTTAAAATATCTGGAACATAATTGGATTGGTCTGGGTTAGGGTTATGATATGCTGTCCTGGGGCCCAGAATCTCTAGGGGCACCACTGTCCACAGTGCTAGGTCTTCTGGCCCCATGCCCCGGAGAGCCAGGAATAAGGTAACCAGCAGGGTGTGGGGCTGCTGAGTGGTTGAGCAGCTCCAGGAAGCGGTTCACAAAAGAAGACAGGGTTGGAAAACCAGAAACAGGAAGCAGGACCCAGGAAAAAGGAAGTGGTGCTGAAACACAAAAACAGAATATCCACCACAAACCTGAAAACAAAGCACTACCAGATGCGGACGTCCAGCTAAGCAGGACCAGAAAAAAGGAACAAGATGCCAGCTAACCAGGAGCAGAAACCAGAAAATGGACACTGTCCATCAGGAACCATCAGGAATCCGAATCGCGAAGCTAGAGAAAATGCCGGCGACCGAAAACACGAGAGTAAAGTACAACCTAAACACAGCCCCATACAACTAGACTCTACACCAAACAAAGCTCTACAACCTACACTCAAAAGACAATGACAATGTTAATGTTTAAACAATAGCAATGACAATGCTTTACTTTAAACAAGATTAAGAGCCAGTACCACTAGATCAGCAAGATCACACAGACCAGGCTCTATTATCTGATTAAAAATTCAGCATAGGTGTGACAAGAGTAGCTTAAAAAATGTCCTTCCAAATTATCCAAGTTCAAAGTGTTTAAATAATGAAAACACAGTTTGAAGCTGAATGGGGAAATGAATTACCCCTATTAACAATGAGCTGGCTTAAAAATGTAAAAGGAAAATGTGCATACAGTCCGGGAATAAATATATTTAAAAATCCAAATGGTATCCAATGCATTAATTTCTTAAATAAAGATGTTTGCAAATTCAAGCACACAACTCATTACAGCTCAGATCATTTAGAATTGGATGACAGATTGTCTAAATAAGAAGGAAATCTGACAATACGAATGCAGATGGCTGCCCTTATAGTCACTGTCACACCCTGCGGCCATCACACATCGCCACACAGACCCGCTGGATCTTCCACATGGTGCCCTGACCCCCGCAGCATCCGGCCAGCACCAACCTTTAAAATGTCCTGAAAAAATTCCCTAAATGCTGCTCCTCGCCAAGTACTGCACGATGTGCACTTTTCTCATTTTTTTTCACAACTAACATAAATAACTGAGAAAACACAGTATTTTCTTTCAGGATATGCAAATATGCTTTTTGAAAATAGAATACAAATTCACCAGATTCACTGTCTGTAACCCCTTATATACAAAGCTTTTCTAAATATCTAACTAAAAGCGCATTGCCTTATGTCTTTTGAGGAAATGTAGTGCATTCGTGCACTATGGGTAACAAAAACTACACCGTGTTCAGTTTAAAAAATGAAACTGTCCTTAATACTAGTTATTTACTAAGCTTTATAGCTAAAGTGCTCTAACATATTACAGACTGTGAGTAATGACACAAACGAATGGAAACAGAAATTTAGAACAGGGAAAACTATTTTTTTTCCCCTTCTTTATTTTCTTGGGTAATAGAGACCCAAACAGTCCATCCAAGCTAGTGGGGTGGACGCCGGGGAGGGCTAGCAGTGCTTGGCAAACTCAGGCACCTCCAGGGCTGCGTGCAGGGCCAGGCTGCCAGGCTGTTCCAGCACCAGCGCCGGGTGGCAGACCCGGGCGTACGGGAGCAGGGAGGAGCCCAGGAGCTGCCCGCTCTCGCAGTTGAAGAAGGACAGCCTCCCACGGGTGAAGTCCAGCATCGTGCCGATCCTGGTGGGGGCCACCGCAGCAATGATGTTAGTCTGCAGGCTGTCGTGGAGGAGCTCAAAGTGGCAGCTGGGGAGGCGGGGGGAAGGTGAGAGGAACACACACGTCACATGACTGCCCTGTGATGTCAGGTGACCATCACCTGCAGTCGCCTGACTAACAATATCAGAATTCTTCTGTTTTTCTCTTTTGCTCTGCCTTAAATCTCTTCATTTTTCCCTAAAAGCTACATCTGTTTTTATGACCCAAAATTCTTCCCGGTTCCAATACTGAAAGGGTCATTTTGTCCCCAAAACTCCAATAAAGTCCCCTATTCCATCCTTCTATCCACATCTTGCATGGATCTGCCCACCAACTCTTTATGGTGTTTAAAAGAATGAGTCATTCATGATTAATTTTAAATGATTCATTAAGAAGTTAATTACAAAGATCGCATAACTAAAACTGACTAGGTTTCATTACATATTACACTACAAAGCCAAATGTTCCTTTAACAGCATGGCTAATATGGGAATATTTTAAGGAATTTTACAAATATAACTGCATAAATACAGTGACCAATAAGACCAAAGACAATACCTGTCTGATGTGGAAATGCAGTGAAGGCACCAGGAAGAGCTGTTCTCCCCCAGTGGGCTGTAGTGGAGCGTGGAGTCATAGGTCACGCCAATCTTGTAGGCTTTGCA
The DNA here is from genome assembly GCA_015163995.2 of Mormyrus lacerda. Classification (NCBI taxonomy): domain Eukaryota; kingdom Metazoa; phylum Chordata; class Actinopteri; order Osteoglossiformes; family Mormyridae; genus Mormyrus; species Mormyrus lacerda. Next base: position 25,971,012 of record JAABNX020000046.1, on the reverse strand, counting down.
GTGCGACACTGACGTTTCCCAGTAATGGTATCCTCGTGGGGGCAGGACCTCTCCCAAGATTCCCGGATACCTGAGCATGTCCCTGGCAGCATTATCACTGAGAAGACGTGCAGTGCCCAATACAGCAAGATGTGAGGTATGAGTTTAGGGGACTCTTACCTGCCTGCACCCGTCTGGGCAAAGGCCTCGTCATGCCAGTGCACAGTGTTCATGTCTTTGGACAGCTCCAGTGCCGGGTGTCCAGTGCCCTTCAGCAGGTGGAACCTGGTGCCTGGTGGTGGGGGATCCAGTGACAGGGTCAGTAACAAACAACAGCCTCTGATCTGACTGTGAAAAGATAAAATCTAAAGACACTTTTCCCAAAGATAACGATTCCAAATATGTCAGCAGAGTGAAAAGTACAGCAGTGAAAGCAATCAGTCTGTAACATTATATCAGTCAATCCTTTAAGGAAACAATATTGATGACAAATATTGATGACAAAATATACAATCCCATGTTTAAACTTCAATATTGCAGTAATAAAACAATTTCAAAGAAATCAACATGTGCAACTATTTACATTCCCTTGAAAACTGGTCTATTTGTACCTTTCCATTGTTAGAAATTCTGCGGCACAGATTTTGACCACAAAATGTGATGAGGTGAAATATTTTACGTGTTTCTTCAAAATGATTCAACTTAGTTATTTTGATTTGCTTCAATTCCTTCTGTGTCTTCTACAGTATGTATTCATTTTTAATATACTTTCTGATGTAGGCTATCACATGGTGCTACAGTAACTGCTACAATGGTAATGATCTTGCTAATCTTAACATGCGTGCATTTGTTACGTTCCTCGTAGATCCTTGTTATGAATGTGGAAAAAAAGCATGAAACACGAAGAAGTGCTCTCAATCGAGGCACTGACTTTGGCTCTAGGGTGCAGTGTGCAGTTGCTATGATGGAATGACGTCATGAAAATTTTTACTGAGTATTTTAAAACAGAAAAAATGGGCATTGATGTGTGGAGCGCAGAAATAAATAAATACCTGGTCAATGAAAGTCTGAACACTAAATGTCAGACTTAAGACTTTACTGGTTGGTTTAGTGAGCCAGTGGGTCTGGCTGCAGTGCTGTGCAGTACCTCTAGTGGAGATGAGAGTGGCTTCACTCTGGTCACTGGTTCCAGCAGTGTTCACTGCTTTTATGTAGAACAGGTAGCTTTCATTTGGCTGCAGGAGCACCTTCTGCTCACAGCTTCTTATGCCAGAGATGGACCTTCACAGGAGAACATGGCGCTCATTAAAAACTCAGGCAAGCCACAGGGCACGTTGTAATCCAATCCTTTACTGTCAAGCTAAAGAGAAATATTATAAACATGGCATTTAACTAAATATCAGGCAGGGAAGAAAGATTTTTGAAATACAACACAAAGGAATTAACTTATTATAGGAGGTAACGGAATAATGGCAAAAGGAATCTAAAGAAAATGGAGTGGAGCAATAGAATAAAAAAATTACGAATAAAATGCTCAATTTAGAGATATTTGATGAAACTGACCAATGATGGAGAAAAAATCTACATTCTTAGTAAGGATGTAAAACTTTTTCTGTGTGTTTTTCACATGTTGGTATTTTTGCCTAAGAGACTGGGACTTGGAGAGAAAAGGAAAAGTAAATGTTCTAATTCCAAAAACTAACATTTAAATAATATGGATGAAAGCCATACAGTAACATTTAGCATAAAACATGTGGGCTGTGGTCATGAATCTGCAAGGTGCTTTTCTCAGAGTAACCTTTGTACACATTTGTTTTGCTCATGCTTGTTTGTTGCGCATCTCGCTCACTGTGTGGCCATGCCAGGTGGGCGTGTACTTGTAGAGAGTTCCGCCCACCTGAGGCCCTCGCCCTCGCAGGCATACTGGCGGCAGTATTCCAGCGTGAAGCTCTCTGCAGTCTCTGGGTAACCGGGGCTCCAGCGGATGATGGCTGAGTCCCAGCACACCGTGCAGCGCTCCGTCTCGATGACCGGCACGGAGGGGGCTGCGGCATGGGACAGTCACTCGCTCAGAGTACAGAAACACTAAAACAAACACTATGCTGTATTGCTATAAGAACATAAGAACATAAGAACTATACAAACGAGAGGAGGCCATTCGGCCCATCAAGCTCGCTTGGGGAGAACT
>JAABNX020000046.1:25934299-25968745 GCA_015163995.2 Mormyrus lacerda | reverse complement strand
GTACTTTATATTTCTGCTCCCTACATGGAGCACCTTGCATTTGTCTATGTTAAATTTCATCTGCCAGGTATCGGCCCTGTCACTAATTAAACTAAGATCCCGCTGTAGCTGCTGAGCTATGAACTACAGTAGCTACATTCATTATAAAGTTCAGGTAGCTCCCAAAATAAATGAATCAACTACCCAAAGTATCTCAGAGTCACCAGAACTGATTAATAACCTTCCATATTCATACATACCCTACTTAATTGATAAAAATACTGCTTTTTTCCTGATTCAACAAATAACAAAAATATCAATAGCATTTGCTTTCTATAGAATGACGCACAATCATCCTTGACCTCTAACTATATGTCTATCTAACATCATTTTCCATTGAGATGCATTTTTGATTATTTCTTCAGCATGGATTTCTGAAAAATGTGCCACATTGTTAGATTATTTGTGAACATTTTCAATAAGATGAAAAATGAGCTTATTATCACAGTATCACGCTACACTGGGAAGCACTAATCTGATTTCTGAGTCGCTTGGGTCAGGCTTTTATTTGATTTAACATTTATAAGTACAAAAATAGTTCCACAATAATTATTCTTTTGTTTCACCAAGTTCAGCTGAAGAGCTTCCATGAGCAAACAGCAGTGTAATTACCTTAGGTGGGAGCTGAATACAACATATAATCCAAGCAAATATAGTGTGATTTTTCTCAGAACTATGTTCAAAATAGTTTAAGCAAACTAAGCAAGTTAATAAATCAGAATCCGACTTAAGAAATGAATAAGTTATAGAGACAGAGTGTGCACTGACCAGTTCTGAAGGTGAGCTTCTCGCTGGGAAGGCTGCAGCCTGTGTAATTGACAACCATGACCCAGACCTTGTAACTCTTATCAGGGTCCAGATCCTCCAGGGAGCAGTAGCTCTCTTTCACCGTCACTCGGTACTCTTCTGTTAGAGCTGAGATCAAAGCCACACCAACAAGAAGCGATCAAGATCTTCATCTAATTATGACATGCTCCATATGATTTCTGCTCTGGTCCACTTTCCTTCTATCACCCTCATAGTAACAAAAGACTCCAATATGAATCATTAATACTTTGTTCCATCCTATTTCGAGCTGAATTTTCTGATTCTGCTTCCTAATTATAACTCAGACAACACCCATCCATTTCTGCACCCACTTGTCCTATTCAGGGTCACAGGGGGTCTGGAGCCTATGGGTACAAAGCAGGGAACAACCCAGGATGGGGTGCCGACCCATCGTAGGGCACAAAGCAGGGAACAACCCAGAATGGAGTGCCGACCCATTGTAGGGCACAAAGCAGGGAACACACACAGAGCCATGGCAGGGACATGAAGGCAGATCCCAGAGGTTTAAGGCAACAGCGCTAACTACTGTACCCCAACACCTCCCTCACTTACTCAACAAAAATAGCTTAATAACATTAAACACATATTACACATATATATAAAAAAAACATATCATAGTTATCACATTACAGTAATTCAACTTTTAATTTATGTGATTGCCTTTGTTTATGCCATGGAGCTATAAGGGCATTTAGGTGATTAAGAGACATACCACATAAATGTATGAATTGTACTGCAGTCATAGATAGCAGAACAGTACCGGTGTTTTACTTGGGTTTTTATTACATTTGTCACAATACAGATTTATTGTGTGTCCCTGGGGACTATATAGGCAAAAGGAACTTTACTAGAAGTGACTGCTGGATATTTTTTTTTGTGACAGGGAGCTGACCAGAGAGTAAGTTGTGTAAAATGTGAATGTAAATACCTCCTTGGGGCTCCTCCATGCAGTACACCTGGAAGCAGTCGATGACATCCCCTTCATTGACTTTCCAGTAGACTGTGACAGAGGTACTCGTGGCAGAGTTTGCCTCTTGTGGTTGCAGGTGGGGCTTCTGAGGGACTGGGGGTGGGGGGGGGGGAGGCAGGCAAATAGACTTATCAAACTGCAGAGCCTACCCTACGTTTTCAGCAGCACTACTGACGTTTATATAACTCATTTCCCCCTGATTTTTATAAAAACAGAACGAAGGAGGGACACGGTAAAATATGCCGAATACTCCATCACAGAGTAATAAATGTTAGTCTTATTCGGACAAAAATGAAATAGCGTTTAGACAGTTTTAGTTATTTATACAAACTATTTCATTTCAAAGACTGAGGAGGAGAATTCTCAGATATTTACAGGTAAAATAATATGTAACACGAGAGCAAGGGTCAAAGCATTAATGATTCAAATCCCTCTGAGTCTGGTCAACAACTTTATCCAAATGCCTAGCTATTACGCTAGTGTTCAGGATAAATCTGCATGCGATAAATCACAGAAGCATGCAAATGCTTAAATGCATTTTGTGGAGATGCAAATTTGGAAGTGTGACTGCTAACTTACTTGCGATGCCTTCAAGCTCCTTGGGCCTACACCCGGAAGCGTTCTTAGAATAGTCCTCAAACATAGGGAAAGCACTGGGGGTAAGTTCAAGAGACAAGCAGGATTCCAAGGCTGAGGTCAGCCTGCCAACACAGACAACATCATCCTTTCGCACAGTGTTTCAGTAACTTGTGAATTCTTAGAGAACTGCATTACTCCAGCCTCTCATTGACAGATAGAGCTTTAAAAGGACGTCTTCATGCCATCAAATACATAAAACTGCAAAATTATCAAGAACTGTAAACTACATTTTTGCAATTATTTTTTTCATTGAAAAAAAAAATAAATCAGCATTTTCAAGCAAGTACAAAATGTCTATCAATTTTCAAAAAAAATTTTAATCACAAAGTACAGGTCATTAATTTCACTCAAGGTTTGTTTTTGATTAGTTGAATAAATACAAATGGCAAGCGAGTTAAAATTTCAGGTCGAGAATTAACTCAGCAACCAGGGGACGTAAGATACGCATATTTATAATATCTGCGCCAGAGTTAAGTGGATCTGGAGCCATCAACATGCTGAACAGGAAATCAAAGCAAATATCATTTAGTTACCTCTCACTGATGTCTGCAGATGACTGTAGGGAGAACAGAAAAGAAAAAAATAATTCAAATAAACTGATGATTTTGGCATTATTGAAGCTGTACAGGACAGGACAACCCTGATTATACACTTGCAAGAAACAAGACAGATATAGCAACAGATTATACATATTAGGTCAGCACATATAATAGCTATATTTGGCCCTCATAACAGCCTGCATTCATTAGAACATGGATTCCGCAAGGTGCTGAATGAGCACTACGGTGAGTCCTGTGGTGGTTGCAAATTTCCTGAAGGTTCATCTCTGCTCCAGTTCCACAGATGCTTAATTATATTGCATTCATAGACTAGTAAGGTCACTGCAGTAAACAGCATTAATTAACGTTAACCATTAATCTTCCAGAACAATTCTCGCTTCGCTGAATATTATTCTTCTGGAAATTTTTCAGACACATGAAGATTCCCGGTCAGTATCAATGTCCAGATATCCTCTGTCAATCAAACAGCCCTTCACTTCAAAGAACCAATGACTTCTCACAAAACACAATGACCAACATATTACCACCTGCCTATCCTGCTGATCAATGGCCAGTACAATCAATCCTACTTCTTTTTCACTGACAACTGCAGTTCAGACTAGGTAATCCAGCTGAAGTGAGGCAGGTTTGGGTCTGACCAGTACTTAGATGAGAGACCAGCTAAGAAAGCTAGGTTGCTGCTAGACGAGGTCTTGGTGTGGCCAACAGGTTAGTCCATCCTGTGGTCTACGTGGACACTGCGCTGTAAAAATGATGCCATCCTTCACATGAGACATACAACTGAGGTCCTGACTCTCTCAGGTCATAAAATATCCCAGGGCATCATTACCTATACATCTATTTATCCATCCACACACACACACATACACACACACACACACACATTGTATATAGTATGTTTAAAGCTATTTTTTTCTGGGTAGCAAGTGCATATTTGTGCAGAAAAAGCACTAAGTTTATCATTGGAATATATGCAAATTAATAAATACAATATAAAGCAAGAGGAATTTCTTCTGTTCTCCAAAAAGCTACTGATATCTTGTTGAATGGCTATAAAAGCATGCCCCCTGTCATCAGGCTAGTGTGTATTCTGTCTTTGTTTTGAATGTTTTCATTTTGAGAATCAATAATATTTATACTGTTAAAATTAAAACGTTAACATTTTAAACCCAATTGTAAGTTAAATATTTTTATTATTATGTTCGAGGTACAGTACAGGGGTAGGACTGCCCATAGTTTGGGCGAAAGGGTAAGTTAACCAGGCACGGTATGATCCATCTACCGGCATAACTCCTGCCCCCAGTTTGTTAATTATTATCGTAATAGTTTAACCTGCACTGAATATCGGTATCTGCAACACCAACCTTGTGTTGTAATAAGCAAAAGAAAAAAAACTGACATCCTATTTGTCGTTCATTTTTTATAGCGCATCCAAGTTGCAGAAATTCAACTCTCTCCAAACAAAAAACGATGGATCACAACAACATTAATGTGTCGAAATTGGCATGAAGACTTTCATAGGATAATGTTGTTCGGTTTTTGTGTGCAAAAAAAAATCGGACTCGGTGTAAAAAAGCCTTAATGCTGCATTTTTTAGATTAAGCTAACCCACCTATGCTTGGAAACTTCCTGATTTGGCTAAAAACTATTTTAAAGTGTGTTTCAGCCTCCTAAGATACCGTTTCTTACTTACAGAGACAAAGGCAAGTTCATCGGGCACTTCGACTTCATTAGCGTTCTTTTTCAGGGTTTCCTTTGCTAAATCGATCTTCTCCTGGAACCCGACAATCTGGTCATAAAGCTGCTCCAGCTTGACCTTCTTCTCCTCCTCTATACTCTGGGACATTTCATTGTACTGGTCCATCACCAGCTTCATCATTCCTTTATTTTGTTCATCCAGGGACTGCTCGCATGTTTTAAAGTGTTCCTGCGAACCACAGGGGGAAAAGTACAATTATTTAGATACAATCACATGAGAAAAATGTATCTAGTTTCTTATAAGAGATCCTGGATAGGAAACAAGACTATCTGGTGACATTTTACATTAATTGCACCTTCCGAATACCTTTATAATGCATTTTTGTAGAACTTTTAGTGCACCTTCATAATGCATTCATAGAACATTCACAAGCAGTATGTAAATATACCTATATTAATAACATTACACGATTAACACAATTAGAATGTTTATTATCATATAATGTATATATAATGTATGTTATAATGCATAACATTAATAACAGACATTATATGATAATAAACATTCTAATTATGTAATTGTGTAATGTTATTAATATATATTAAAGCTGTTAAGGTATACTTACCTGCTGCTTGTGAATGGTCTATGAATGCATTATGAAGGTGCACTGAATGTTTTATGAATGCATAATGAATGTGTCATAAAGATGCAATTACTGTAAAGCATTACCAAATAATTAAAACACTTACTTCTACTGTATTGTATGCCATCTCTAGCTCGGAGACCATATCCTCAATCTTTTCTGATCGTTCTTGTAACACAGAAATCCACTCACCAAGTTTGCTCTGGAAGCAAAAATCAGCCTTTGTCATCTGAGTTTACTGCAATGAGGTCTGAATCATCAAACAGAATCCACTAAAATAGTTGCACTCTGCTCCTGAGAGTAAGTGCAGGAAGGTGTGTCAAATTGCTATTGCATGCCAGCGTGACACCCCTGAATCCTCCAAATGTACCCTGAGAGTGCTGCATGAAATGCCTTCAGTTCCAAGGTGTTAGCACTGAGCTAGGGGGGCAAAACCACCAGAGGCCAAAGATTAGGGGTCAGCATCAAAATCTAAACAGTCGACCCAGCGCACGGTACCATTTTCAGCGCACGTGGTGTGAGGCCGCCCTGGATATTTTTAACCTCTTGAGATCAGAGAGCACATGCTGTCTTGGTCACTCAGCTACCCTAATTTCAATCTGGGCCATACCAATGAGAGCGACAGAGGGGTAACTTTGTGGACAGGCATAGCCGACGTACCATTCAACAGCCCTCCACCATCTGGCACATTAAAAAAGCAAAGCTTATGTAAACAGTGCAGGATTTAAAGGCCTAACATTAACGGGCACCTTCTAAAAAAAAAAAAGAGCAAGTTGAGGGAGGCGTAAAAATAATTTCCCCACGGGGATCAATAAAGTTCCATTATTATTAATATTATTATTATTATTATTATTATTATTATTATTAACCACTCTGTTAGAAGCTCATGGAGCACCACATTCTAAAAACATGTATTTAAAATATATTTTTTTTATGTTCCATGCTATACATAATGTGTTTATTCCTCTATATCATCATAGAATATTTATAAATTTGTAATATATTACAGTTTCTTTCATTAATTGATTATTCATATAAATGCATTCTACGCATGCATGCACCTTCCTGTTTCCGTATTACGTAATGAGACAAACAACGCACGCTGCAAATGAAAAAAGATGCACCAAAAGCAAGCCTGCATTTCGCTTCGGTTTGGCATAAGATCGTAATGCTCCTGTAGAAATGACCCAGTGCTGACAGACGGTTCTTACAGCATCTCATTATAGGCCCAAGCGTTGAGTGGGAGTTGAGGTATGTGACACACAGATGCCAAACCCACCCACGTGGAATTGCGTTTCCCAGAAACACCATCGTGTCGTGGTAAGGCTGTTTTCGGTGAAAACGGCGTGACTGACATTATACTCTGCCATGTACACTGTATCATTGCTGGGTTTGACACCGTTCCTTATCATGCTAGCAATATTGCAGGAGAGAATAGAGCATGTATCCCTGGACCAGAGGGTAATGGTCTGCCGGACGCGGTGAGACCCTAAGTTCAGGAAGTGTATCAGGAATTTCTCATACTGCGTCCAAACAAAGTGAGCAGAACTGGGGCTGGGATAGTATTGTGGCTCATCCCCGAAGGACGTTTTTAAATTTACATTTAGCATCGTTCTTCCCGGCAATCATCAATAAGCCCATTATGCAGATTTTTTGCTTATGGAGCCCTGTATGGCCAGGCTCCTGAATATATTGTGGACCTTCTTGACCAATGCCAAGGCCCTTTTCCATCCCTACACTTGCTTAAAGACCCGGGTAACTGAGCCTTTGAGGCTAATGCACCCAGACTCTGGAATGCTCCTCCACTGGGCCTGCGATCTGCAGACTCGGCCGACAATTTTAAATGCTAAAAGCTAATTTGACTAGACAGACCGTTGACTAGAATGCTATGTTTTGTTTGTTTTTATGCATAAGTTTATCTCTGTGTTTTATTATTTTACAGGTTTTCATTTTCATTTTAGTTATGTTTTGGTTTTAACGTGTAAAGCACTTAGTGTGTCTGTGAAAAGTGCTATACAAATAAGCTTTACTTACTTACTGTTAAACACTTACTTAAGGAAAATAATCCAAATGAAAATATTAGATATTATATTGTTATGAATTAAAACAAGAAGCTTAATTTAAAAATAACAACCACAAAACTAAATCACAATACAACTCTTTCGTATTTAGAAAAGAAAACTGATAACCCTTTACCCTAATGTGATCATAGGCCTCATCCGGTGTTGATATCTCATGATCTTGATGTTCACCAAAGGGCTTGTCTGCAGCTAAAACTGGGCACTGGCAGACTAAGCAGAAGGCATCCATGGGTTGTGCTTTGGAATCACGTTTTGCTTGTTCTAATTCATCCAAAGATTCAATCATCTCAAACTCATCCTCCAGCAGGTCATCAGCGGGGAGATGCGGTCCTGTGAAACCAAGACCACTCTTGTGGTGTTTCTTCTCCTCCCAAGATTCATTGAGCTCTGAATCTCTTGCCTCTTGCCGACTAATCACCTCATAGCCCAACTCCTCAGCAATTTCCGCACTTTGATCTGCCTCTTTCCCATACTGTGAGAGGTTTACCTCTGGTGGAAAACTCCTGAGTGGAGAAAAGAAACCTTCTCCTCTTACTGACTCATCTGTTTCATCCTGTTCTTTTTTCTTTTCTTCTTCTATTTCTGCGGGTAGCAATGGTGACAGTCTGAGTAACTGGCCCTCTCTCTTTGGGTCCGCTTCAAATTCCCTAATCGACTGAACGGGACTACTGTCCCACTCTTTAAGAGTCTTGTTCACTTTTATAGTGTCATCTTGGATCTTAGGTATTGCCTCTTTCTCCACAGTATCTTCAGTCTCTCTCCCACTGTCATCTTCCTGTAAATTCATCATCTCGGGTTCTTCAGTTAACTCAGGGACTGGTGAAACCTGCGATTTCATTTCAGAAATAGAGTCTGTTCTTTTTTCTGAGACTTCTTCCAAGGGCAGTTTTCTTTCTGTTGGTTTTTGAGTGGGCATTCTCTTTATGCTATCTGAAAAATCATGGTTCACTTGCTCAGTCTGGCTCTTTACACTCTCTGTGCTTTTTTCATAGTCATCATTCAGTATCTCGCTTTCAATGACCTTATTTTTGCATTCGGATTTCTTAAGACCAACATCTGATCCATTTTTAGTCTCAGAAACTTTATGAGCAGAGGATATTTTTTGAGATACTTCACTATCAGGGACTAATTCCTGACTTTTGCTTTTAGGCTTCTGATGGACAACTGTGTCTTCAAGCTTACTTTTACATTTTTCATTCAAATTGAAATTTTCCTTTGTTTCAACTTCAGGTGTCTGGACTATAATTGTTTTTTCAGTTTTACCATGAGATTCTTCATGGCTTTTCACCCATTCTGAAGATGAGTATTTTGGTTCTGGACTATGCCGTTCCTTTTTACTTTGCAAAACTTTACTCTTTGTGATAATGTTTTCATTTTTATGACCAGCAGTGGTTTCGTGGCTTTTTCCTGTGATATCTTCAGTGATTGGTTCTTCCACCTTATCTTTTATACTTTGTCCACCAGTGACTACTTCCCCAGCTAATTCCTTTGGTCTGTCATCATTTTCTTCCTTACCAGCAACAACTGTGCTCCCTACCTTATTTCCTAATGCTTTTCCTTCAGCTTCTAAACCAGATTCAGATAAATCTGAATACATTCTGACCTCCGAAGATGCCTCATTTTCAGGGGCAGCGTCCTGGAACGCAAAGTCATCATTTGATATTGTGACTGTTCCTTCTCTCTTTTCATTTGTCACACCCTGCGTTGCTTCCCTACTGATATCATCTTTCTTTGTGTCTTCTTCCTCCGCCCGTGTCAGACGCCCCATGAGCTCAAACGAGCTCTGAGACCACATTCGTAATCCATCTTCATTCCGATCTTGTTCCGTGGCTTCACTTTCCACAACAGGTGTCTCATCTTTCAAAGTGAACTTTTCCAAATACCCGCTTGCGTCGTCAGAGTCAGAGTGCCTCCTCTGAAAAGCCCTCTCCGAGACAATGCTTCCCACATCAGAGGACTCATCATCTTTCCTCCTGTTTCCTACTGCTTCCTCATAAAGGTCAGTGTAGAGGAATGACATGGCCGCAGGCTCCTCCAGAAGTATAGGATCGATAATTTTTGGTGGTCCCTCAGACAGAAATATAGGTGTGAGAATAGTCTCTTGGCTACCAAATAAGGCTGAACCACTTTCTTTCATAGTTACGTTCAACGGTCCTCCCTGACTCTCCAATTGCTCCTCTTCATCTCTGTCCGCATATTTACTTAAAGCTGAATCACTTGTCTGATCACAGCCTTCACTTTTATTGAAAATCTCATCCAGATGCCCGCTCACTATTTCACCATCACCGATAATAATGAATGCATTCTCAGATGTTGAACAATCACCTGAAATCTTTTCATGATCGTCCAGTTGGTCAGTTCCTACAGTATTCTTCACTAACGCGTGTTCCTCTGTCCCAGTAGAAAGCCCATCTGACACCTGCACATCCAACAATGTAAACTTCTCAAAATAATCCATATCACTTGTCCCATCCTTCTTGGCTTCTTCATCGACCAAATTCTGAGATGCCTCAGCTTCTACAGTTGGAACACTTTCTGTTTCAGCCTGCTTTATCTTCTCCTCCTCTTCTTCTACTTCAACAATCGCTTTCGTGGCTTCTGTTAACTCTGTTTCATCACGTATCGGTTTTGATTTTATCATTGCTGTGTTCTCCAAATAAGACAAGTTATCTGACATCTCAGAGCTTTCCTCTTCATCCACTGTAGCAAGTTTTGAGGGAACTATAATGTTTAGTATCTCAAAACCCTCAGAAACTAAATTAAATAATTGCTGTTCTTTATCTTCTTTGGGTTCTCCATTTTCACCTGCACCTTCAGGTCTTATGTTAGGGACAGAGACCTCAGTCATGAATGGTCTTTCATTCCCCCCTGGGAAATTTCTAGATGATGGTCTTTTCAGTCTCTCTCCCAGCTTCCCTCCGCCTCTTTTCTTCCTCTTCCTCACAATTTTATCCTCATCCATGATAATCACTATTTTGCCCGGGGCAGCTGAGCCCTCCAGACTGTATGTCTCTGAGGTGGTGCTGCCCTCCGAGGCCCACGGAGTCGAGCAGCGGCTGGACACAGTCTCCCACACGATTCCGCTGTCCTCACTCTGCACGGTCACCATCGAGAAGGAGGGATCCACTATCAGACACTGAAGGTTGGGTTTCACTGTTTGGTCCTGCACTATGTTCCTTAAACTGAAAATAAAGTGGGAAAAAACTGACAGTGAGTCAGCCTCAACGGCAATGACATTACAAATTATAGTGGCACGTTTTTCCGTTTGTCAAGCAATCAATATTTGTGTTAGTATTTGTGTTCACAATGGATCTTAGACTATATCCCTAGACGGCACAGGCCACAGGGCAGGCGCACACCCTGGATGGGCAATGCAGAGATGCCAGTCAGCTTGCATTGATGTCTTTGATGCTCAAGGAAACTGACCGCCTGAGAGGAAACTGTTTAAAATGAAAACTCTACAGACACAAAGCGGGTATGGGATTCCAACCCCTAACTCTGAACTGGTGAAGCAACATTGCTTCCACCCAAATTAACTGCAGTTTAATTGTTTAACTTATTACATAATAACATTAACATAATACCATATGTTATTATATACAATATATATTATTACACATCATATATCAGTAGTCATTGGCGATTTGATGCAATTACATAAAGCTCATTACTCTTTCGTGAGCAACATCCAGTGAGTATGATCTGGGGTGATGAGTGGAACATCACATCAGATGTAGGACTGGGGTCAGACGTATCACACTTATTTCACAGTAGAGTAGTCCTCACAAAATTGTGGCTTGATGAATTATTGAATTAAGTTACTCCGAACCAAGCCCAACTGTGTACCATTGCAGTGACCACAGTGCATTTTTACATCCTGCTAACATTAATAGTCAGCGAAAGGAATGAAACATTAACACTGAGAATGAAAACTTTCGTTAACTTTTCAACTCAATGTTGAATAACACAAATACTGATTTGAGATCGACAGGGGGCACCCTCCAGCTCACTATGGATTAGTGCACGCACAGTTGTTCGATTCTTAAAAGACTGAATAACGCAATCATTTAAATATTTAAAAATAATTTTATATAATTTTATTTGAAGGCAACTGGCATCACGTGCTTTCTTATAAAAATAACCTCACCATCAAAGTTTGTATCTTTTTTTGACGACTATTTCCTTTGAAACAGTAGTCGTTGATTAAAAGTTTTTTTTATTATTATTATTTTAATAACGCAGACCTTAAATAACCAGTGTCTTTTAGGGCATAGTCTCCAGGCGGCACACTGTCACTGTGTGCGCTCATGCAGGCACGTATACCTGTTTCGGAGCTCCTCAATGTCTTCGTCGTCATCATGGACAGTACCATCCCCCGTGGGCTCATCCTTGAAGACTCCAAAGGAATACTCAGGGTCACTTTGCTCCCGTTTACTAGTATCCATTTTTCGGAGGTTTTCTTTATTATGTTTTATTTCTTTTTGTTTCAATTTTTTAGTCTTCCGGAGTGCTGCTCCAGTTTTCGGTCATTCCAAGCTAGAGGCTGGCCGCCTGAGTCAGCCCACACCCGAAATAGACCCCGGTATTCCCCAACCCCAATGGGGCATTTAGAACTTGAGAACTATCGCTGGGTCTCCATGCCCATCTATGTTAATTACCCAAACAAAAACTTAAATACAGTAATTTAGGCAATGAGCTGCTACAATTATTAAACCATCAAGCGACCACAAGTCGCTCTCTGTACAATATTTCCATCAGTTATTGGACCAAGGTGGACATCAATGTCTTAGAGGTAATTATTCCGAAACCTGCCCAAAAGAACACGACCGTTAGTCTTTCTCTCAGACTGGCTGACAGCAACCTTGTCAGCAGTGTTGTTAAAATAAAGTCACCTATTCTGTTAAGATCTATCAGTCAAAGCTGTGACTAGTTATGAAATTGCCAGGACTTAATGAGGGTAATACCTTTTTGTGGGAAAATAATACAATACACATGCGGATTCCTGGTCCATTACATGACTAGTATGAGAGCCTGAAGAGCACTCTGGGGGCTTAATTTAATCCATTACTCGGCCCAACAAGTACTCTTTTAGCGTCAGTAATGGCATCAATCTCGAAATTAAGTACACCATAAGGAAAACAATAGGCTGTTTGTTTTCAGTGACATGCTTCATTATTTGTATATACAACAAAAACTTCTAACACAAACCCACACTCTTCTATTTTCCAGAATAAATACATTGGTTTATCGAAGATGCGTTTAAATCACAGAGGAATTCCCATGCTCGATGATGAAATATTGTCGTGAGATGATGTAATATGATTGTAACGGTTAGCCGACTAAAATAAATTTACTAACACGAGCTCGCATTAACCCAGCTGGGAACTGACAGCTCTCCCAGACGATGCAAAAAAAAAAAAACATAAAATCGTATTCGTTTACAATTAGGCCATTCTGCAGTAAACAAGCCATGCGTCAAAGGTCGAATATCAGAGCTTCACCTGCTACTCTCAATCACCGCAGTAATGTGACACAAGAAAAGCAGGCTTGGGGTGGGAACTGATCCATGACGAGCCCTCATTCCCAGGTGTATATCAATCCAGCCTTGGAGTAACAGAACAAACGCATACAGAATTGAATATGAACTGCGATTTCGTGATATACACCTTACAGCCCACGCATACGTTTAAGTTCAAACTACAAATCATCAACCTTATTTTCATCATTATTATAATAACATTGATTACGATGACCAAGTAAAATTTAGTACTAATAAACAACTTTTATTTTCTATAACCCGAAGTGGGGGATCCATGGAGAATCGGGGGTGTATCATTTTAAAACACGGTTCATAATAGTTCACAACTATTTTTAGAACGATGTTATTTTTTCATCGGGACAACAAGTCTTGACATTAAAACCTTCAGTACAGTACCCTTGACTAGGTTCCCAAAGTGCAGTTTGTGAGAATTGTTCAAACTATAGGATTAAAACTGATAACAATTGCACTCAAAGAACTTGAAGTGTCTGACCCGAGGCACATGTTAGTTTGACACGACTGCCCTCTACAGGATGTAAACGAATAATACCAAAGTTCAAGCCTACCCGTGGATGAAAGTTAATAACCTTATTTGCTGTTTTTTGTCTTTCTACTGAAAAACAATGATTTTTTTTTTATTTGTTTAAATTGATACATTAGCATAGTACTTAAGTCGTGCGAGCAAGAGATGTTATTATAACATGATAGAAATGGTAAGACAATACTCTTCATTGTTTTGAAATAAATCCAGACAATACAGCCGAACGTCTGGTGAGGGACTTAAATGGACTTCTAACCAGGAAACTACAGGTCCAGGATAAATCACCGATATTGCCATTGGATTCTTGAGAAGAGTACTTCGCATAAATTGCTTGAATAAGAACATCGATACATATATCAATATTACTAATTCAATTTTGGCGTCACTCAATATCTAATAGTTTGAATAAGTGAACCATCTGATAAATAATGCATGGTGAGAACAACACACACAGAACCATATGTAGGAATGGAACTCTCAGTGTAAAGCTACGGTTCTACCCTTCACTTGTATTCTTCTTCTTCTTCTTCTTCTTCTTATTATTATTATTATTATATTGGTTTTTATGTTTCATATTATGTTTGCATCACCAAGCATCATCAGTAGTAAACATGGCATCATACGGTAGTTATCATTCATCCAATCATCCATCCATCCACTTCCTATAACCGCTTGTGCTATGCAGAGTCGCGTGCACAAGTATCATAATACTTATAATTATTGTTTATTTAAATGAGTGGATAGAACTATAATTATATAGTCGCAATTATATAAGTTATGAATAATATGTATGTTACATCACTTATTGGATGATAATGACATCAGTTCTGAAAACCTGTTGTGACGTCAGTGCGGAGGGTGACGTTGGGACGTAAGGCAATTTAATTCTGTCAGTGGCATGGAGGCAGCAGTGACGAGTAAAGGAATACAGCAGAGACCACAGTAAAAAATAAATATGTAAAAAAGCAAAATGGCCTTCAGAATGACCACAAATAAAGCTCTCTGTTTTGCTATAAAAATACAACAGTCTTTCTATGATTATCGTCTCTTTGCTCTCAGGTTTTGTTTTGCGTTTGGTTATAATCATATTAAGTCAATCGTGGCGATGCGAGCTGATATGGTTCATTAAACAGGCTGATGAAAAATCAGCGAATTGTTTTTTTTTCTCAAGGTTGGGAATAACGTTGACTTGAAAGGACGTAAATTAATTCTGGATGCTTTTATACTTAACTGATGCTCGGCTAGACGACCCCGCTTTTTGATTTGCTGAATTGTATTATTACTGACTAGATATGGACTATTTCATGAATTGAAACGAAAGCTTGGATTTGAGGTTTAACGATAGAAAATTGCTTGGTAGATCGTCTGGTATCATTCTGCTTTGACAGCTGCAGTGGAGCTGGTTACACTGTAGGAGAGGTGTGAAGTAAGTACCAGCGTTATGAAAGAAAAGAAGAAGACTTGTAACCTATGGTTCAGTCCTGATGGACATTAGAGGGACATCTGGATACCGAAGGCAGCCACGCTAACATCTCCTCACACACCCTCTAAGCGTATGCGCGCTCCTTTATCATTTTGGGTTGCAAAGCACCCATCTGGTGTGCAGAACTGGAATTAAAACGAAGATCCCGATAGCCATGCATCATGTCTCGAATTAGCTGGCTGGTTGTAACGATTTCATTGGGAATGTACAATTGTGAAGGGGAGCTGGACATGACACTTCATCGCGAGCAAAGCAGTTAGCAGAACATCTTGCATTTCTTTGCTTTCAGCTAATGCTCGGTTTTGACCGCTTTTCGATCTGTATGGATTTGCTTATAAACAGTCTACGTTTATGTGCTAGAGTGAAAATGGCTTGACATAACAAGAACGGCGAATTCCACAAATCTACAATATAATCAACCGTAGGCTGGAATATCGAAAGGGATCTTGCAGTGCTATCTGTGTAATTGTTTGCCACCGGATTTTTAGAAACAATGGGGTAAGTATTGTACTAAATAGATGTAAAATTAAGTGAATACACTGACGCATGGCGAGACCTAGTCGTACTGGCGTTTCCTGAATGCAAATTGTGTGTTTCAGATTAGAATTTCTTAAAGATGCGCTCATTCGCACATTAAAAATATTATATATACATCCTGCACCGAAGTGGGATATATTTTATGGCTGTACACTGTAGTTCCCAAACAGAGTACAGTAAAGTTGCCTTGCCTCTTGTCAGAATATGCCGTGGTCGTTATGTAACCGTCCAAAGTTATTTGGCAATAGAGACTGGCCATACAGCATTAAAGTAAATACGTTATTAGTGTTTTACATATGAGTGAATACATTGCACCCAAGTACTTAGATTATATTTATGTGAACGCCCGTTCCCTTTATCTACTACAGGTCTTATGAACAGTATGTATATAGCCTAATTGTCCTGTCGTATATTTGAGTTTACCCTTAATGCAAGCAAAATCGCAAGGTTTTCCAAGAAGTCTCCTATCTGTAAAACTAAACTTTTACAACCGCCTTTGTGTAGGGTGAGGAATAGTGCACTGGGTCCGTGTGATTATACAAGCATTTTTACCTTACGCGCTGATTTCAGTGCATTTTAAGTACTACGAGGCACAAAATCGAGTGCAGATTTTTAAAAAATTAAATCCCATTAGACATAACAGACAATGCCACTTAATCATAACTTGATAGATGTTTGAATGCGTTCTTAGGGTGGATGTTTGCACTTTACGGAAGTCAGTTGAAAAGTGTAAGATATTTTATGTTTAGAAAATATGCGCAAGTAGCTCCTGGCGCTGCCCACACGTTTTTCAAAACGCTGTGTAAATGTAAGGCCTAGAAGTGCCAAATGATTCTCTGAAATAGGTGACTTATGAGTAGACTTATCAGGGCATATTGTCAGTGTGTCTATTAAGGAGCATCCTTTGCAGAAATGTGTTCTGTCCTTGGGCAAGGTGCTAAAGGGCTTCAGCAAATATCTAGATGTATGAATGGATACATTGTAATATTATTTTGATATGTTAGTAAGGGTTTTCTAAGCATCACATTAATTTAATTATATTTTGTGCCAGACTAATGAAGATGCAAGCTGACCTTCCTGTCCATGCCACTTCAGTACCCGACTCAAAGTGCTTTCTTAGCTCTGCTCCTTAGACCTAAACTCCTGTCTCTCCCTCTGCTTGCTACAAATTAGATTTAAAACACTGTTGCTAGCATATGGGGTAAAAACGCGGACAATGTCTGTGAGCACCACTCGCGATCCCTGCATGAGACCCCTGCTTGGCAAGTCTGTCCGCCTTGCCGTTCCTACCCTCCAAGCAAACCCCTTTTGGCCTTGGCTGCCTCCACTGCTGCATATGGTGCGGTAACATCAGCCCCCAGCTAACATGTCCCCTCAGATGCATGCATTCGCTCACTTACACTCAGAAACTGAAAATGCCCCCACTGCTTTGTAACGATTCTTTAATGATGTCGAGCACTCATCCGAGCGCCGACTCGATTCCGTATCATCTGCTGCAGTGGCGTGCAGACGTCATTTGCTCCAGGAAATCGTTATTCACAGATGTGCAATTGCGCGGGGTCGTGTAGCATTTCCTTGGTCGTGAGAAAATGGGAATTGCTTTTGTTTTTGTGTGAATGAGCTGCGTGAAGATGCAACATACAGCAGATTGCATATGCAGTCATGGCCTTAAAAATGCCTTCAGGACCTTCTCCTTCTCTTTTTGTTCCTGTAGGTAAGGTGGAAAGCAGGAAAGCACATCCGCTCTAGCCCCAGTTTCAACCTTTTGGTCTTCTCCAGCTCTTAACTGGCCAGCTGGCTAAGGGGACAAAGGAAGGCTGATATGTTGTTGTGGTCAGGTTTTATTTTATAGCATTTAGAACAAGTGACATTTACAGCGGACTTTTGAAAGGGCAGTTATTATTGGCCATCCCAAATCTATCTATGCACTACATGCACCTTTTATTGATCCTTTTTTGACTGTTTTGATGACCTTTCATAGCATGGTCACCATTAGCCTGTTGATGATTGGCACAATCATCAACAAAGTCATGTTCTGCATAGAAGCATTCGCTTTCAGATACAAAACCAACATGCAATTACACAAGAAACACAAAATAAACAATACTACTTAAAATATTAAAACATATTTCTCATTTTTAAATGGTTAAAAAATGGCAATTTGTTGATTTACTTTTTTCTTTAATTCTATAGTTATCTTTCCCTGCTTAGCATAAATTCAATTTCATATAACTGAAAAATTTGCAGTTCTTCAGCTATTTGTAGTTGAAAACATTCCATTCATTCAATGGTTTAATCGAGGCCGTCTATCCATTCATTCACCCTAAAACTGCTTATCCAGTACAGTGTCACAGAGGGCTTGGTGTCTATCCCAGCAAGCACAGGGCCCAAGTCAGGGCTAATCCCTGGTAGCGGCGCCGGTCCACGAGAGGTCACACACATCCATGATCACACATAATACGGTGAGAACTTTAGAGACATCTATTCACCTATAACAGCTTGTTTTTGTACAAGAATCTGAGTGAGGAACCCCGGGAGATGTAGGCAGGGCATGATGCAGGTACAGGAATTTAACCATCAGCACTGGAGACAGTAAGTAATAGAGCTGAAAGACCGTGCTGCCTCAGTCAAGCCTGTAAAAGCAGGAACATGAGACATGAGATATGTTACTAGGACGCAGATCAAGAAGACTTATCATTCGTAGGGAGCTGCCTTGCATTTTTAATGTTGTTTATAATTCATTATCTTGATAGATTGGTTGGTGCCGCTGCACATTTTTAACAGACTCTCACTCCTGATACTATGATTTCCGCCCGTGATGTTCCCATGAGTGCAATGAAAAGGTAGCATGAAGAAGTTCTTGCTGGCAATCCCAGTGAGGCAGAGCGTGCGGTTATAGACACCACAATAAATTAAAGTTTGCTTGGATTCCATTTTAATGTTCATTAGTTTATGCGGTGCTCTCGGGGAAAATTACTTTAAGGTTGTCAGAAAACAGAGAAGATTTTGCTTAATCACAACAAATTTACTTTAATGATTAAAGCAAGTTTACCCTGTAGTGGTGAAGAATCCTACTGGATGTCTTGTACTGTAATAATAATGTTGTAACTACTACTACTACTAATAATGATGGTGATAATTTTAACATGCAGGATGCATCATCAGGGATATTTACATCAGGAGACCTGTCACTGTCTTTGCCTCTTAGGTTCTCACTTTACCTGCTGTCTTAAAACACAAGTAATGCTTGAATGAAGAAAATCATAGAGGGCAATTTGAAAATAACACACAAGAGTATGATATTTTCCCCCAATATTTATTAAACTGATTACGCAAAAGAAACTGGAAAAATCATCGTCTGCTGCATGTACACTTTTTTATGGAACAATGCCTGCAACCACGCTTCTCTTGCAGTTAGTACTCTTAAATCCATTAGCTCATTTTTGCTTACAATTACTGCAGGTAGTTGGCTTCTATAAAGAGCTTGTTTCCAGTATCGTGATGACATTCCACGGGAACTGTGACGATTCTCACTCAATCCATTCTTTTGTGGTGCTGCTGGGATGTCGAAGACCATGTTTATGCTGAAGTATACATTCTAATCTCATAGTCAGAAACCCAAATATCTTATGTTATATGTTACTACAACTCTCAAGGCTGTTTCTCAATGTCCCTCAATGCTAGTGAAACATCAAGGTCCACAGGCCCAAATGGAGCTCCAACCATCATTTTAGACATTATTTTGATGATTTTGGTTATTTTAGTAACTAATTAATTTTGTAAGATTAACTTTAAATCTGATTTTGTAAGATTAACTTTAAATCTAAGTTTCTATCTCTGACTGCAAAGTAATTTGAAGCTATACACTTCACAGGGCCTCTGGTGCAATGTTAGTGTCAAGTGTTGGTTGATTTCTGGATTAATGTCTTGGTAATCAATGTATAGGATTGGCACTATGTTGTTGTCACACAGATATGTTTTCCTAAAAATCTGTGCAGTTTGCGTATTAATTATTTTTATGCTGATAAACATAATCCTACTTGCATATGTATTCAGTTAGATGTTTGCATAAAAGACGATGGGGTACATGCTTGAGAAACTTCTCCATTCGTCTGATTTAATGTCCTCCTCCATCTGCATTCCGTTATCCTTATTTTTTGATCTCCTCAGCCCCTCATCATTTACACACCCAGGAATGTGTGTACGGTTGCTTTCCCTCTCTTCCCCCTTTCCTTCTTTCCTGTCTCACTCACCTCGAGAGTCTTTTGCCTGTTTTTGTTCCCTTTTGTTTGACTCACCAAGAGCCAGTCGCTCCTGAAAGTCACCAGAGATCTAGGCTCCCATAGGGGTCGACAGCGAATCAGAGGCGGCCACAGAGTTTAAGTGAATATCAGCGTCTTTCCCGTGTTTCACAGTGTGGGAATTTCACTCGCTAATATTTAGGTCACAAAAGCATCACAGAACTTGAAAAGCACAGTTATTAATTACACAAAGGATGTTATTATCACCTTTAATGTTTTTTGGATTTTCATTTTCACTTTTACTAATAACATGTAGGTTGTTTTGGGGATCATATCAATCCCCTGTTTGCACTTTATACATACATGTATCAATTATCCGCTTTGTGGGATTGTTTATTGTGTATCTGGGGATTCACATGTTTTATATGAATGGTTAGTGTTTTCCTTAAAGTGTGCCATGAGTTATCAATTCCATTCAAATCAAAGTGTGTTGAAGTTACAGCCAGTTCTTTGCCGTTGCTCTGCATTGTAGGTTCTAGTGCACAGTGTTATCACAAGTGTCAGTGTTTTATACTGTACAATGATTGTAATATGGAAGTAAGTTCCAGACTTTCCTGTATATTTGGACAGTGCCCAGCCAAATTAATGTGGATGCACGGATTATGTCGTGTTATTGGCACTATGGCACTGCTAATAATAAACAAAATATCTAACCTGGGTTGGCGTATAGACGTAGCGTCTGAGTGCTCTCACGTTTTCGGTTTTTGTTTTGGCTTATGATGCTGTTTTTCCAGTACGATGTTTATGGTACCGTGGCCTGGCGGCGGCTTCTATGAAAGGCTTTGTGAGGTTATGCTGCTGCCTGCTGTATTCTTAGCTCAGCTGTGGCCTTGTGGAGCTGTGGCCTTGTGGAGAACAAGACGGAGAACGAGAGAGAGATTGTGAGTCAGCCCAAATACCAGGCAGTCTATAATTTATCCCATCAATAAGATAACAGCACTGGCAAAGCAAGGTGAGCAAATTCACACAGGTTATGTCAATGGCTGTGTCATGAGATCTGCTGTTCACCTGCTGTTTTTACGAGTTAATAGATCATCACCATGGTAATGTAAGAATGAGGTAGATCAATTCACAGTCTTTCATCTGTCTTATACTGATTATTGATACGACTGAATTTTGGTCATCTTCATGCCTGTAGTCTTAATAGAACCATCAATTGCTCCCTAATTAGCATTGAGAAGAATTAATCTTTTTTTTGAGACCATCTCATGAGCCACTTCGCTCAATTCCTTGACTTCAATATTTCTTTTCATCCGTCCCACGTTTTCAACCTCCTGACACGAACTTTCCCGTTACTCACCATCTTTCAGCCAATTGCATCTAGAGTCATTCTCAAGACCTGTAAAGTTTGGGCTTCCGAGCAATAAATGTGTCGGAAACCGAACATTTCAGGAGCACAAACATCCCAGTGCTGGTCACAGAATGCAGCCCTAGGCAGTTTCTGGGAGTTTAGTCGTTAAATGTCCTTTGACACCTTAAGTGGGGAGTTGAGCTTTCATTCCCTCAGACTGTTTTGTTTCACCAAAGTCCGCACCTGCTTGGGGAGAGGCGTGTTTTTATGCGCTTCCTGAGACTCTCACAGCTGTGAGATGACTACTTATAGTTTGTGAGTTTGGTGAAAATAGCAAATGGTGATTCTAATTTCTATGCTATAATGCTAAGAAAAATTGTCGCATAGATGTCCTTCCTGCCCTCAGAATTTTGCAAACTTTTGCAGAATTTGAATTATGTTTATTGGCAAGTGTGAAAGAATTAGCAATCGTTTTTTCTTTCCGTACAGCATTAAGTTTAAAAGCTCAACTCTAGAGGTTGCATTCAGCTGAGTTAGTTGACTATCAAAAAGCAACTAAAGCCTCATTTGAGAAGACCTTTGAATACAGTTGAGTACTCTTTTGCTTGTATTCTGTTTCTTATTATTACTTTGTTTTTTTGTTAATTTACTTGTCCTTGATTTGTTTTATTTTGATGGTACTTTTAAGTGTTTTAGTCCTGTACAGCGCTTTGCATCCTCTTGTCTGTGAAAGGCTCTTTAAAGATAAATTTTACTTGCTCACTTAAGTAAGAAAATAACATGGTTTTTCTGTGGTGTGACTATTTTGCCAAAGCTGGGCTCAACCCAGTGACCTTCTGATTACAGGCACAGAGGCGTAACCTGCAGAGCCGCACACTGACCCCCATGTGTTTAAATGATAGTAGGAAACTGGAACAACTAGAGGAGACTGGAGCTAACACAACATGCAAACTGCACACATACAGGGCTCAGGTCAGAATTCAGACCCTGCGGGTGTGAGTGCTACCCACCAAGCCACCGTGTTGCTCCATGTATGTATAAATCCATCAATCCACCCTTCTTCCAGTTGTTTATCTAGTACAGGGTCAAATCGTGTATTTCTGCCATTCCTTTCAATTATGAAATAGCATCTTGGTCCGTTTTAAGGTGAGGATGTCAAAGGCTGCATGTTTGTTTTCTTTTATATGCTGAGCAATAGAGTTGATTAAATTGTTTTTCAGATGGTTCATCGTAACCAGTGTAATATTCTCCCAAAGTAGCTATGTTTTGACAGCATAATCATAGCTCTATTATGCAAATGTTGTGTTTTAGTGCATACTCCTGCAAGGAGAATCAGGTTCTATGAATTGCTCTCTGGGCTCAGCTAAAACAATCAGATCCAGATTTAGCTGGAAGTGAAAAATCAGAAAACACAAATAGCGTCAATGTCCAGGCAGGGAGTCTTTCGGAACTTGCAAGACTCTCCTTGTAGCTGGTATAGCACAGTCATCGTATGCGGAATCCCCTGTCTTACCCTTCCAGCAAAGCATTTGATAGAGGCTGAAGTGGCTGTCAGTAGTTCAGGACATTGCACCACACAAACAATGGATTCGCTTCGCGTCCTGTGTGGAATGGAAGCTGTGTCAGTACTTGTTCTGCTGCCTGTTGTCAGAACCAGCTTGAAGTAGAATCTTCTCCCGTAGCAGCACTGAAGTTCATGACAAAAAAAAGAAACGCTGGTCAAAGTTTGGAGTGTAAAATGTTTTTGTAGTAGTGGTTGTGAAACATCAGGGACTACATTGTACACGTTTTCATTTTGGTCATATGCACATTAACTTGTGACAGATGTCAAGTTTGGCGGGAGCAGTATAAGCGCCACTGAGGGGTACTTTTATCAAAAATGAGAGCTGGTGTTTTCACTTACTGAAATCGGTTGTGGTCTAGTCTGGACTGCTGAAGTATCTTAGGAGTTTATTGTATGAGCTGTCTCCCAGTTGAGGTTAAAAATAATGCCTGATAAGCATTTAGGGAAATGGCATTTTTATTCAAATCATTTAATTAATAACTATTTCCTGTAAGCTGACCAGTGACACATTCTTATTTCCAAGCACAGCGCATCAAAAGCTGTCCGTGTTTATGGTTTAAGTCCTCAACTAATTTATTTAGAGAAATTCCTCACTTCACATTATATTAAACGGTGTCATGTGGGTGAATACATTTGCTACAAGTATCTGTCCTCCCAATTCTTCTTGGCTTTCATTTTTAGCAAGTTCAGAATCCAAGTTTGCCATAATTATATTCACATAATATGTTTGCTTTTTTTTTTTTTTTGATTTGCTTACATTTTACTCCATTATAACATGATATCGTGCTCAGCGTCACTGCATTTTCCGCTTATCAATCAATCTGCAAGCTGCAAACAGTCACCAGAGTCCTTGTTAGAATCTTGTATTGCAAAATTAATCGGCATGTCTACATAGATCATCGTTGCATTTTATGAAAGTAGTCTGCCCAGATACCCTCAAATGGAAGCTGTCATATAGCACCTCATCCCTTTCTTATCATGAAGTGTTTATAGTCTGTTTGGTTACAGTCCTTCTTCGAATCGCTTATCCTGGTCAAGGTTCCAAGGTTGCCCAGAGCCTGTCACACGCTGGACAGGATGCAAGTCTATCACAGTATTTGTATGCCCACACTGTGGGCAATTTAGAGATTACAGTTCCTCTGACTGCAGGATTGAAGGAGGAAGCCAGTGTACAGAATGGAAACCCAAGCGGAGAACAAGCAAACTTAAGGCACATATACACACCATGGACAGGTTCCAAACCCTCCAGTCCCGGCAGTTCAAGACAAGGGGCGGGAGATATGGCCTAACTGTCATATCATAATATTTATGGTAGGAATCACCATCCACGATACACATCACTATATTTTTTGTTGTTTACAAACCAACTGAACTGGAATACATCTAGTAATGTTAATTAACCATTGAACTATTTAACCAATAACTGTCCTTACAAGTATCACTACTTGTAGCATTCTAATAATAAATTAATATTTAAGTAACTTAATTATAAAGGTGGGTTATGTAAAACAGTGTACATATAAAAGAAACTGACTCATTATATAAAAGAAACTGACTCATTATACCAAAACTGCTTATTTTTTTAGTCATACAGGCACTCCACACTTAACGACCTACCTGTTTAACAACGGCACGGACTTACAACCAGCTCAGCGACCAGTCACTAATGTACACTGTAGGATAGGTTTGGTTGTGGTAATCGCAGTGCGGCATTTCTGTTGTGTCTAGTACACTACAGTGTAAACAGTTACAGATCTACTATAAATGTTATACATTGTGCAAAGGTAACATTAAAATGATTTCTGTGGATGGACACAGAACCACTATCAGCAATATGCTTGAAATATTGATACAGTATGCGGCAGCTCTTCGCTTATTGACCAATTTGTTTAACGACTCAGTTGTAGAAATGGAACTCGTCGAGTTTCGCATACAAACGAATAGTTATGATTTTTCTTTTTTGTTGTAACTGTGGAATGAGTGCAATATTTATCTAATAGCTGTGTGATGGTATATGAAGTTTGTTTCTTTTAGCACCGAGATGTTGTGAGAACTGAAAACGCTTTAGTTCACATTCTGTTTTATTATAGTACTGTTAGGACTTCTGAGCAGGTAGGCGTTGCGATAGGCGCTCCTTGATTTGTCCTGTCATTTTATAAAAGCGTTTAGTGATGCTGTATTACAGTTTTTGCAATAATTCTGAATTGTTTATTGTGTATCGAGATGAAGAATGTCATGATAAATTATCGTGATATCGCTCACCACTAGGTGCAACACACTGTCAACCCCATGATTGTAGTGTTAATGGTAATTGTGATCAAACGCTGGAAATGATTACCTTCAAGAAATTATTTCAAAACAAATAATGTGTTTAAAAATTAGCAGCTGCCTAGCTTAGTATTAAACTAAATTAAATTAAAGTTCTAACTTTAAAGATCGCCAGCGCTGACCTGTCATCTCGCTTAGGCAGGCAGCTGAGACGTTCCCGTTGATATCCCTCGAATAAGTCTTTTTGAAGCTATTCCCATATGTGCAGTGCTGAGGCGAACGTGCAGTGAAGAGGACCTTGACTTTAAATGAAGGTGTTTATCGCTGAGCCAACCGGAAAGGGGACTAGGTGTGCGTTGCTAATGAGGAGTCTGAGCAAAAGCAAGAAGCGTTCAGGGCTGCGGCGCTTTACTGAAGCAGAAAGCCCTACACCAACTAGTCCTTTTCCGTGGGACAGACGGTGCAGTATATTGGGACTGGCAACGGAAGACTTCTCCAGCCTCCGCACAAATTTGGATGCTCTAATGAGAGCAGTGATTTTTATTTAAAAAAAAAAAAATTCCTTGGCTTTTTATCATGGTTAATTAATCTCAGTCGCAGCCCCTATTCTGTTCTCACGTCTTTGTGTGCGATGAAATTGTCTTCTGAACGGTGTATCTTCTTCGCCAAACAAAGCTGACTGCTGTCCAGTTTTTAAAGTAGTTGTTGTTTACCGTGGCATAATTTTTTAGCTTCAATGGAACAATTTAATATCAGTATATTATTTAACACTTTTTTTTCTTTTTCCTTTTTGTGCTAGCAGCAGCTAGTGTTGCATAAAAAGCTGAGAGGACTATATTTAAAAATTTGCTGTAATCATGACTAAGAAGCTTTGCGCATTGCAGGCTTTTTGGAGTACATTTTTATACAATGCACATCGATGTAGAATCTGATCGAATGGCATTTATCAGCTGACCCAGGTCTCATTGTTAATGCATTGGCCAGTTCATAACCTGCATAAATGGTTATGGAAGGTGGAGGGTTAACATATATTTATGGCATGTTCCAACCAGTACACAGAAATACATTTTGGGAGGTGGGGGCCAGATTTTATTGATTGGATGGTGTGGGGAATCCCCCTCAGAACAGGGGTCCCCCTAGGTACAACTCCCAGTGCTGAGGAGCGGGGCGGTCCCCTCCCCTCGGTAGGTTATACTGTCCAGAGCACAGAAGAAAATTTCAAGGGGGGGTTCATTCAAACTCATCATTTTGCCTCTTAACGATAGCAAACTTATTTCAGGGTGGGGGGATTACAGATCCAAAATTTGACATTCCTGAGGTACACCACTATCAAATATAGTATCTACATTAAGAGGACACCTGTGTCAGGAACTGACATCCTACCCCAAAATAATCTGTATTTCAGTTTAGATCCACATATTGCTAGTCTTTTTGTCTTTCTAGTATTTTCACAAGCAACATTAAATTCCAAAATTTTGAAATCTTGGTGAAAAACTTCACTAAGTGGCAGTTGGGAGGTCCCACGATAATTTTCACTAAAATTAAAATCAGTGTATAGTTTTACTGCCACTGCTTTTGCTTCAGCTTTGCATACGGTTTCCAAACCAATCAAAATCATTCGTCCTCGCTATCATACGGACTCGTAGACAGTGAGGTGCGTTTGTGAGAAATTTAACAAAATGAGTGAAGTGATCAAAAACTGGTCACCAAAAGACATACGCCATCAGCTGAATGAAAATATTTTGGATTCTACAGGAACTGTATCGAGCGAAATCAAGTGATTTGTCGGCGATGATGTATGTCGGCACAACTTGTGGCAACACCAGCAATTTATTTGACAGACTATTGGTAGATACTAATTTCAGTTTGGTTATAGTTTATATGGGCTAAATTACGAACTCCTTTTTCACTTTATAAATATCGCAAACAAATTCTCATGATGATATTTGAAATTGTGCCAATATCATGCAGCCCTACCCATACTGGATATATTAATGATTGGATGGTTGAATGAATAAATGGAAGAACGGATGAAAAAGAGTGTAAACAGTTATTTCATTGAGAAATCTTATTATGGTCTGTTTGATCAATCTTTGCCAACAACTACATTTGTGACAACATCAAATTCCAGTATAAATTTAATTCCATCCATCTATCCATCCATCCATCCATACGTACATATCCAGTGCAGTGTCTTTGTGAAAACAGTGATGAATTTTTATTAAAGCACATTTCCTTACTGGTACCTCCCAGTAGAATTAAAATATTCCAGTTAAGTGTTTGGCCCCTGCAGAACTTTTAGAAAGTGTTGTAAAATAAGAACAAAACTGAGATTTGATTTAGCAAGGCAAAATGGTTTGAAATAGATTTTTTTGTCATATTTGTATACCAGCTTCCAAGAATCTTGAAAAAGACAAAAATGGGATGTTTGGATTTTTATACAATTTTAGTTTAAAGTCAAGTCAAAGATTATTTATTGTTGTTTTCAGCTATATGATTCATGGGTCATACAGTGGGATGAAATTACGATCTTTGTCATAGTGCAAGAAAACAGTGATAAATAAATTATAAAATAAATATTACACACACTGACAGTCTGACAACTTAAACAGGACGTACTGAGACATGGAGATAAAACAGAAAAATACAATCAAAAATCTAGCTTAAAAATTGTTTTTTTTTTTTTTTTTTAAAATGAGCACTTTTTAATTAAATATCTTTTGTGAGTTGAGCATGTGGCTGGAACCCTTGCGTCCTGTTTGCATCATGATCTGTTATCTCCTCAATCTGTGACTCTGGACAGGTTCAGCCATAATAAATATTCATCGCTAGATCCATTTAATAATCTGAATCGCTTATCACATTCGTGAATAACACAGTAACACGTCAGTTGGCCATGAAAACACAGCATACTGTATGCAGCACGATAACTACACTGCGGATGAGTAATTGAGTCAATTAAAATTACCAGGAACATTTTTTGCTATTTACATGTCAAGAACAGCAAATTTTTCCTTTTAGTATTTCTCTTCCTTTTGCCTTTGATACATTTTGTTGTTAATGTGAAGCACTTGGAGATCATGAATCTCATCAGTGTGTATGGCTGTGCCCTGCTGACAGACACGCTCTGCGAGAATCAGAGGAAATCTTTGTATGCCGATGGTGAAGTGCGCTACTCTCTGTGGGCAGGTAGAGAGTGGATCAGACAAAAGCTCAGGAGGTCGGCGTGGCACAACAGCAGGTGCTGCAGCTCTCTCGTACTGATGCGGTCGGCATGTTTCTCTCCCGTACCTCTCTTCTGGTACCCTGTGCTCTGGTACGTTGCAGAGTAAACCTAAATAAACGTGGCGCTGGCAGGGATTTGTGGCAGGCAGTCAGTCAAGTTACGTGCTCGTTCGTGAATCTCTGTCCAGCTGCCGTTATGACTCTAATTCTCTTTTCATGGAAATGAGGAGAATGTAGTGATACCTGAAATGGTGATTTCGTTTCGTTTACAGGTCACACCGCATATTCTGTATATCTGTCCGTAGAAGGTCTTATAAAAAGATCATCAGCGCAATAGTTCTCAGCAAGTAACTGAAGGTATCCCAAATAAACTGGTTCATAGACAAAGTGATCCTCAAAATATTTGTGATGTAAACACCTGCACACATTCATGGATAGGCTGAGCCTTTTCTGGAAGCATGGAAATGTCAACTGGAGAGTTAAAAATAATAATTAGTATATTCTAGTGTTTCACATTGCACACCCATCCATTTTCAGATTTAAGGTGACTCGACGATCTCCTCACGTTGCTTTCTGCTCGTGATACCACTTTTATGAAGCTTTTTATAGTTTCAGCCCTCAATAAAGATCCTTCAGCTTCCTTGTTTGAAGTTAGATCAAACAGCCTCTTCTCCGGCAGTAACAGTCAGGTGAATATATCCATGATTGGCCTTTTTTTGGCGGCTCTGCATGTTAAGTTGGTTAATAAAAAATGCAACTGCACGCACAAACCTGCCTTTTTGGGCATGACAGAGGTAGTGGCAGGTTTTATGTGGCAAAGTTGAATTTTGGTTTTCCTGTTGTAAGTGTTTCCTGCATTTTTACTGACAAAGCCAGAAGCAAGTGCTACTAATTATCTGAAGAAGCTAGGGAATATGGATAAAGCCTGCTTCTGTTTTTTTTTGGTGGTGATTCAGGTGCATAACCTCATTGTACTTCAAACCTGCAAAAACAAGGATGGTAGACAGGAAAACCTACCCTACATTAAGGATCCTGAGATTGTTCTAGGAGCAAAATTGAAGGAGGCTCATTCTCTACCATGCAGAGTTTGGCCCTGCCGCTTTGAAGCAGAGCCCTGTAAATTAAAGCCCAAGTCCAGTCCATACCAGAGACCTCGAGAGTGAACTCTACCCACCCTGAATAGCATTAGACCCTGAAACCCGAACCCAACCTGAATCTGAAAGTGTGGAAGTATCAGTCATACGAGCATGTGGAAACATTAGCGATATCTTGTTATATTTTTCCCATTGCTAGTCGTATGCTTGTTAGGTGGCTGCTAGACGAGAGAGGAAGCGACGGACAATAAAATAACCGACCCATACCCGGCCCAAAATCCGATACTCTGTTGGGGTCCATTGGGCTCGGGTTGGGTCACGAAAATTCTGCTTTGAAATCCTGCTTTTGGGAACTTCTCAGCATCGGTGTGATCTGCATAGTAGAGAGAGAAGAACATTTCTCAAAATGCTACTACAGGCTTGTGTCTTATGGATGCAGCGAGGCTAAGAAGACCAGTCAAGTCCCAAGATGTGGACGGTTCATGATGGAAGCACGTTCAGTCAGAAATTAGACTGGATGGCCAGAGTCCAGGGGAATATAGGTCCAGCTGAGAGCTCACCTCTGTCAGTATAAGTTACCTGAGAGCTGCTCATATTGTTTATTTTAAGGGTGGTTTATTTTGTGAAACATCCAGGGGGTGAGGGTAGGCTTTGTGAACTGGAGCCTGATTTTGCGGGTATTCATAAAACAATGACAGTGCCGCCTGTTGGCCCGATTTTATATTTATGCAGCAACATTTGAGAAGAAGTGCAGTTGTACTCCAGTGTATCACGGCTATGATTCGGTAGTAGACAATCACAGCCGTGATATATTGGAGTACAGCTGCACGACTTTGAGTATGTTATTGCTTTTATACATCAAGTTCATCAAGTAGCATTTATAATGTAACAGTAATAAGATATTTTATTAATTTATTTAAACATTGACAGGCCTTCGGAAAAAGAAATTGTTCCCGTAATGTCAGCGAAAGTGGTACGGGCTATCATGTCCCACATACCCGGAAAATTCAATCCATAACCGTTATAGTTTAGTATAATATCACCAGTGCCAGCAATGAAACAACTAGCCAGCTTATTAGCGGAATAACTTTGCATTGTAAATTAAAACCATGCCGCAGGTCTAATAAATAAAATATTGGCTGAGTGGTAAAGAAATCATGAGGCGGACAGCTAAGTTCAGTTATTAGCAAACTCTATATTGCACGATTCTTAAAAAGACTCCGGTAAAACAACAAGCAGGAATAGAGAATAAAGTCACTTACACACAGAGATGGGGAGCCTTTATGGAGAGAAAAGTGGATTAGAGACAGAGTACAAGAAATCATACTCTGAAACTTTTTTTTGGTTCAGCACCTTATAAAAACTTAAAATCCAAAACAGATCAAAATAAATCCAACAAAACGGAATACATATGAACCTTTATTTTACTCTCACTTGCACCTACATTAATTTTTGAAACCAGTGGAAACGCGGGCAGGTTCTCAAAGGGCACCAAGCGAGAACCAGCCCAGCACCAAGTCCGTGTTGGTGGAAATGAGGCATATGTAACTTTTTTAGATACACCTGTAAAGCGGAGTGATACAGCTGATGTGAAATTCTCTGATGGCCGCTCATAGAAAGCCTCTTGTCCAATCAGATTTCTTGGTCGGAACTAACTGCTATATAAAGACATTTTTGTCACCCAAATCCAGATTTAATTTATTTTTACCATGGCTGAGTAACAAAAGCAGCACCATTATAACACAGGACATATATTTATATGCCGAACATTCGTAATTCAAATCCCTGGGGGCGACCAGATGTAATTTCACAGGCTAAGGTCCATTAATCTGGTAAAGGTTAATCTGGTGAGTACAAGGCATCATTCAAGCAGTGTTTGGCTGTGGCTTGCAGCTCAGCTCAGAGTTCAGGTCTCAGCTGTGCCATTCAGGGACTGTGACCATGAGGGACTCAAATTGCCAACTGCTCCACTATGGGAGTGACTAATTAGGCAGGTATCAGCAAAGGGCTTCCAATGATCTGTCAGAAGTCTGCAAACTGCTGCTTTCCGGCACTGAAATCTTGTTTAGGAGTCCTCCATGCGCCATACGATTTTTCAGCGGGAAGTGAAGGTGTTTGCGACGCTAGTTGGAAGGCTACACGCCAGTTCAGGTTCCTGCAGGCTCGTTGTCATTGCGGACAGCTGTGTCTGTCACGGATTCAGAGATGACTAATACCTGAGGTAGAATTAGAAGAAAAGTCTTATTGAGTCTTAGTCTTATTCCGACCCTAAAGGGACATGTATCTGCAGGATAAATATTTTAATTATATAATTTCTTGCATAATAGATTCTACCATTTATTGTGGAACATATTCCACATTGCTGCTTATCCTAATTATGTATGAAACAATTAGACTGCAGTGTAGCAGCCTCCAGAGACACAGAGATGCTCTTAGCTTTTGTTTTTCTCTCATTCATACCTTTAGATCAGCTGTAGATCTGAAGCCACGTCTGGGACTGTGTGCTCCAACTGCTTGTCATGCCGTTACTTTAGAACCGTGTTCCCCAATCCAGTCCTCGGGGACCCACAGTCGGTCCATATTTTTGCTCCATTCGAGTTCCCTACAAAACAATCCACATTTTTGCTCCCTCCAAACTCCTGGAGCGAAAATGTGGACTTTCCGTGTGTCCTTGAGGCCTGACTTGGGAAACACAGAGGCACAGAAATCCCATAGGATCGGTCAGGATGTGAAACAGCATGTTCTACCCTGGCTCTACCCATAGCTATGGGCAAAGCAGATAGATGCAAGAAGAAGAAACCGCGCCTGCGCTCACAGAGGCGTTAGCAGTAATCATATGCCTCCGCCTCGTTAATAGTCGCCTCCTGTCACCTGCTTGCAGTCACGCCTCATTTCCTGTAAGCCTAAATCCTCATCTCCTCTCCCCGTTACTGCGTAAACCGTCATCAGGGAATCCATTTCAGACCAGAATCCGAGGAGGGCGTGGTTCCTGCTATTTGAATGCCGGGCTAATATCCTTGCAAGATGTCCGTTGCAAGCTGAGGAGGAAGGAGGTCCTTTCTGCAGTACCATTAAATGGTCGCATGGCTGTTGCTGCATACTGCTTCCTTGCCCCCCTCCCCCCACGCACCCACCCATGCATTTCTGTAGTCAAACATCCTTTTATTTTGTGGGACTGTTTAGCATAACCAGAGCTCATCAATCAGAGAAGCAGGACTTTCAGTTGAAGCGCTAAGCTCATTAATCTTCACTCTGAATCCACAGACCCCTATGCTGTATAAACACATATCACTTTCTTTAAGGCCAGTTGACTATTTTTTATTTTCAACAATGAGGAGAGCTTTAAAGTTACTCTTCAAAGGACCGCTTTTATGTTATTGTTTGTTTAATCTGTGAATGGTTTGGCTATGTGAAATTGCTAGTCTGAATTTGAGTCAGAAGTATGAATTTCACTTAATGTCTCAATGTCTTTTTTTCTTCATACTGTATAAGCTACTTTTTTGGACTTAATCATTCTTTCAGAAGGCATTTTGAGGGAAGTTCTTGAAACTGAATGAACAGATCAGTGGGGCTAGTGTAGTGCTTGAGACACAGATGTAAAACATTATGATTATTCTTTTTATAATAATAATTATTATCATTATTATTATTATTATTATTACTACTACTACTATGTGTCTTCTCACACTTAATCACCTAACCTAATAACCTGCAGTATGTTTACATATTCTAGGACTCATCACCTTGTAAGCACAATCCCAGGCCTTATATTTTGGTATATTTGTATACAGTACACCGTTTACCAAACAAAATATGAGATTTTTGGCATTTTTACTTTTTTGATTGCATTCATAGGTCTTTGTGAGGACCTGAAAAATGGTTCCTACAGTGTTAAAATAACGTTTTTTTTTTTTATCACATTAGGGGGGGCATTTGATCCCCAGATCTGTGTGTTTGTGTGTGTGTTCTTATGTTGTGTGTATTGCTTGGTCCTGTTTCTAAGTGCTGCTGAAATTTCCCTTCATGGGATTAATAAAGTTGATCTTAGCACTGACTTTTTGTAGCACCCAAGTGGGAAGGGCCATGGTATATTTAGGACCAACAGGAACGTTGCCAGGTTTGGTGTCTTGGTGATTTTTACAGCGTACCCTGGCACATTGGTGGAACAACTATACACTGGACAAAAAAGGAACATGCCTCACCCCACCGCTCTCCCTTTCCACACCTAGAACCTAGAACCTGCCTACGGCAGTTGCAGATAATGAGATTTAAATAGTCCCCAAATATCATACCCATCAAACGTGCTTTTTTCTTTAAATATACAACAGAGTTTGACTACAAAATATTACAAATTACTTACTTACTTATTAAGTTTAATTCAATTATTAAATTTCAAAATTGTTTTAAGAACACCAAATATTTTTTGCAGTATGATTCCCACCATAATGACACTATATACATAAAAATGAGAGATAGAAAAGTGGCATGTCATGAGTCTTAATAACATGCATGATATCAGCACCTTAATCCTCAGAAATGTTTGGTATACATGTGAGGTATGAGGTGGAGGGGGGGCCTTGACATCGCTGGGGGGGTTCGGGCCTTCAGGCAAGTATCCCGCCTACCAGCCCCACCTTGGCAGGCGGGAACTCTATTTTTTCCATTGCGCTCAGCTTTCTTTTTGTTCTCTCCAAAAATGGCAGGTAGCTTTTCATTTGCTTAGTGTGCGCAGCCTCCCTTCCCCGAATAGGACATCAATCCAACCATCTAGTCCTGGTCATGGTTGCAGAAGGGCCTGGAGCCCATTCCACAGAGCATAGGGCACATGGCTGGGCTACACCCTGAATCAGATGCCCGTCCTAGAAAAGGACACAGTTTTCCAAAATAAAATCACCATTCCCTGTCCTGCCCAGTCCAAACGGCGGAGCCCTCCATTACTGTATGTAAAAAAAAAAAAAAAGTCGCAAGAAAGAGTTGCAAACAGCTATGATTTAATACAACACATATACACATATACATATACACATATACATATATACACACATACACACATATACACACACACACATACACACATATACACACACACACACACACATATACATACATATATATATATATACATACATATATATATATATACA
>JAABNX020000046.1:25901309-25932722 GCA_015163995.2 Mormyrus lacerda | reverse complement strand
ACAATCGGGCAGGAACACCAGGTAATGAGGTGGGCGTGGCACACGGGAGGATGGAACGGAGCGGATCGTGACACTACATTAAGTTTGAAACATGACTATAATGTAATGATGAATAGTCTCTTTAGGGGTACCAGCAAATCTGTCCATACTATTTTAGCATATCTTGGTGAAATAAACAACAAATCATTTTACACTTTTTACAATTTTATCGGTTTATCACATACTAAAGGCATGCAGGTACCGTGAGACAATTGCTTTTACAGTAAATCAATTTTCAGGAGAAATGAAACTTTGTACCAACAAATTTGTGCACGTCAGTGTGCACGCGTGCGTGTATGTGTGCGCGTGTGCGTGTGTATTTGTGCACGCGTGCGTGTGTGTGCGCGTGCATGCGTGTGTGTATGTGAGAGAGAGAGCAGGTATACCTATCCTTATGGGGACACAATATAATAAATATCTGTTTTTTTTAAAAATTTGAAAAAAAATGGTGACTGGTATGAAAAAACTAAAACTGCAAAAACTCTTGTATTTTGTTTGCTTAATTATGGTTAGGGCTGGGTGGGGGTTAAGGTTGTCATAGTCATATAATAAAAAAAAAAAAAGGTTGTCATAGTTAGCGTAAGCATTTTTCCCATAAAAGTGAGTGAGCGGTCCCCATAAGCATACCAGATGTGTGTGTGTGTGTATATAATTCTGATATTCACTGCAGGGTGCATTGTAACCTGCACACACATGCCCCCTTACTGCAGGAGCTAAAAAAGTTAATTCAGGAATATTCTCTCAAATCATGAGATATAATACATTGTCGTTGTGTAACAGGTCTGAATACTGAAGTGCCTTCCATCTGAAAGCATTCAAAAATAGTCCTATTTTGGGATGTTTGTGTTATCTCTGGCCCCCACATCGATTATTATTCTGAAAATCTGAAATGAGATTAAAAATATGATTGAACATTTGTCCCTTGAGATTGCAGTGGATTACTCCAGTATCAGCGAAATGCCTTCAGTCTTTAAATGAACTTAATGTCTTCTCATCATGACGAAGGAAATAATAAGAACTGCAGGATTCTGTGGTGGATCGTCTTCTTTAAGGCCATTGCAAATATTAAAGAGTAAAATAGCCTTCTCAATGAATCTGTATAAAATCTAAGCATACAAGACATACATTCAAGCACTGTGAGATGTGA
Organism: Mormyrus lacerda; assembly: GCA_015163995.2. NCBI lineage: Eukaryota > Metazoa > Chordata > Actinopteri > Osteoglossiformes > Mormyridae > Mormyrus > Mormyrus lacerda. The sequence continues at coordinate 25,931,536 of JAABNX020000046.1, read as the reverse complement.
GATATCCCATTATAAATTAAATCACTGTAATGTAATGTACTTATAGATGCTGTTTGCATGTCCTAAATGCTTCTAAGGCATGTAGCTCTACAGCCCGATCGGAAATCGTGTAGAAGGACATTCATACTGATCAGGTTCTTAAAATAGTGTTTCTGAATAGCTGAATTTATACTGGCTTTTCTATTGGTCCTTACTTGTTACTACAGTTTACATGTTTGGGAATGAAGTGAATGTTCTGTTTTCACGTAATGTAATATTCATTAATTTGTTTAATATTTCATGTAATCTTTATAATCCATCCATTTGTAAAAACTGTTGTTTGTTTTCATTAACATGGGGGGGGTAATTGAACAGTGACTAGTCATCTTTACTGCTAAGGGGCTCAGAGCTGCTTTGGCTTCTAAGCCCACGATGAGTGACATCAGCCTGTGCTGCCAATCACTGCTAGCATAGAAATCAAAGAAGCTTAACGAGTTCATTCTGGAAACCCTCCTTATCATAGTTTTCAATCACATTTGAGTCCCTCAGATTACTAATCTTAGACTATTGCAGATCTACTTTAATAAGCGATTGCTGAATGTCATCTAATGCTAAAGTGTCACTTTAATATTTTAATATCCTCTGACACAAAATAGATGTGTTGTTAGTCTTCATTAATCTGCATCTCCATTAGGGGATAGTTAAGATCTGGACATGAAATGCCAACTGCAGAAATCATAACGCACGTCTGAGAGACTGCAGGGCCGCATGATGCAGATGCTGCAGTGGGGTCCGAGTCGGAGGATTTAAATTGGGTTCAGGGGATGGTAGCCCTGAGGAGCTGCTCTGTATGTGTCAGACCTCCTCCTCGCCGTGGCAACAGGCTAATATCTGCTCAGAACCATGAGCGTGAACTTACAGCGCGAGCTCTTAGGTTGCCTATCCTCCTACGCCCGTCTCCCATGGCTCTGCGGAGGGGAAGCCTCCGCCGCGGATTGTGCTGGAAGCAAAATGACGCACACTCTCACTCCTCTTAAGATCATCTTGCCCACTGTGCATGTGTCCTGCGTTTTTTTTTGTCTGTTTGTTTTGTTACATAGCTACGTAATAACTATTTTTGCTGCTGTTTTTTAGGGTAGATTCTGTGTGTTACCAAGCGAAAAGAACAGAGGCGCAGATGCATTGGCTGGAAGCCTCCATTCAGGTTTTATCGAACAACCTTTGCGTCCTTGTGAACGGTTCAACTGCTCCATCCATACATTTTCCATGACTGCTGATCCAGTTCGGGCCCGCAGTGAGTCTGGGGTTTATCCCAGCATGCATGGAACACAAGGCAGGCGACACCTTGGATGGGATGTCTACTGCTGCAGGGTCTATTGCTATAAAGCGAACAGAAGCAGGAGGAGAAAGGGCAGGAATTTCATTTGATCGGTACATGGAAACAGTGAATTGTGATATTTTGACAATAGTACTGATTTGCATTTGAGATTTCTTCATTTTTCCCCCCTATGAGCTAATAATATATTTTTGTTCCCCATTATAATAACACATTTACACAATGAAGCTGTTTTTTCCATGTTCTTTTTTATCTCACTTGTGCTCTGTGGAAGCAGAAAACTTTTTATCCCGACGCTTATATAATTAACTTAATTTCTGATGAACACAAAGATATGCACATACTATAAACCGCAGTATGCTCTGGTCTTACATCTGAAAGTTTCTATGTGTTGCACGATGGTGTTTCCGCAGAGACAGTGCTCTCCAGAGTTCATCTTTTTCAGATCAGAATAGCTGGACAGATGCCTCTGTAGGAATTAATAAACAAAGCATGTGTCGAAAGCGGCTGGAAACACAATAATAGCAGGACTACACTTTGATAAAAGCTTTTTTTTAATTATTAGAGCCAACTACAGAGTGCAAATGATAACAGTATGAGTTTGTAGTTTCAGAGCCTTATGGTAGAACAGCCTAATGACTGAGGATATAGAGTAGATGTATAGAGAACATACATGGTGTCTGTAAGCTTCCACGAATACCCTAAGCAGGCCCTAATTTGCACATTGCAAGAGAAACTTCTCTTAATTATGTGCAGTGTTGGGGGGGGGCACCTAATCCATGTCAGGGGGCACGTTATGAGCTACTTTAGGTTTTACAAACTACTTACTTCAAAACTGAAAGTCTTCCTGTACTTTGACTGGTTTGTTTCCCTGATTGAAAGACTCGTCCAGCGGTTTCACATATGCATGATTATAGGAGACTGACCAATCAGCAAGAACTGTGCTAAAGTGAAATCCAGGTCCTTTTAATTGACATTGATTAAGTGGCCACCCTGTGCAACATGCATGCAATCCGTTTCCGTTTTGCGAAAAGCCAGTTGCCATCAAATCTTTATGTTGTAATATTATTAATGGCAGACATGCTGTGAAATGAATACACTTGCTCCTGTTTACATAGTTGATATTTGATTCGTGCAAATTTATGAACAACCATAATGCTTGTTTGTGTGGTTTAACCCTAGGTACAGTTGGGGTATATGTCTGGCTGCTCTAAACTTTTGGCATTTTGTGGAAAGATTGTCCATAAACAATAGCGGAGAGGAAATGGGGTATGTATGTACCTCCTGTACATTCTGCTTCTCTCTGAGGTAGAGCAGGGCGGACCCACGCTCAGCCCTAAGTGCGGTGCTATGTTTCCTCATAGTGCTCTCTCAGTAAGTACTCAGAGAGTCCAGGACAGCCCGTGGCAGCGAGCGGCCGAGGGGGAGGGGCCTTGAACAGATTACTGTGTTTGGGGTTCTATTATTAGACCGCAACCCAACTCAGTCCAGACAGCTGCCTTTCTGCAAGCTGAGGTCTCACAAAGCAGGGGCTCTGCAGCGAGTGCAGTGCGCGCTGATCAGTGAACGGGTCTTGGGAGGGGAGGGCGGGGGTCATCCAATCTGGTCTAACCTTGTGAGTCCTGAAGCCCCCGGGGGAAATCTGGGTCAGGCATCAGGAGGAGATGGAGGATGGGAGCATGGTGATACGACTGCCGGGCCGCTCCCGTGGCTCCGTCGCTGTCGAGGAGATAGGGGAGACCACGGTGCTACGCTACAAGGAGGTTCACCACTTCTTCTTCCTGCCCTTCAGGGAGCAGCCCATCTTCAGCACGCGTGCCCACGTTTTCCAGATAGACCCCAATACGAAGAAGAACTGGGTTCCTACCAGCAAGCACGCCGTCACCGTCTCCTACTTCTATGACAGCGTGAGGAACGTTTACCGGATCATCAGCCTGGATGGTTCTAAGGTATGGAATGCTGCTGGCTATCTGATCTTTATTATTTGGTTTATCCTTCCATCTGTGACAGCTTTAAAAACATTGCCAGTTTAACTTCTAGTAAGCTATCTAATTATACAGAGCATTTATAAAGAACATTTATCGGAACGAGGACACTGCATTTTTAAAATCCAGCTTCACAATCTGAGAAAAAAGTTTAATATGCATCTGTCTGAGTGAATTATCAAGTGCACAGAGCCAGTGTGAGTTCATTACGACAATGTCATCCACTGGTGTTGTGATCTGGAAGTCATGCTGTTTGTGCAGCTGACTGTGGTGTTGAGGATGCAGGTTTGAATCACAATTAGGACATATCTCACAAACGCATATCACACACTTTCACTGCAGAATAGTTATCCCTTCCCCAAGTGTGATTCTGAAAGTAGAAACCAGCTAATCTGTGTATTTAAGCACAGCATTTTTTTTTTTTAAATAAAATCGATCGCAATCCGCATCAAATTTTCAACCTGATGTTGCATTGCCTCTTGTTTGTTATTGTGCTCTTACGATGAATTAGTCTTCAGTCTGTGTCTATTATGCTGTTGGGACAGTCATACATTATAGCAGACAGAAAACTAGCCGTGGCAGAAGAGTTAGGCATGTGCCCAAGTCCGTGGGTGGGGAAAGGCGTCCTTCACTGGTCTGGCAAGCGTCAGATGAAAAGCAGCAAGTCTACGGTTTGACACCAATAAACGCCTCATAGAACTAAGACCACACTGACTCCCTTGCTCTTGTATATATTAAGTTGCATTAGCTTTTTTGTTGTTGTTATTTGGAGATCAGATTTGACCGTCCCTAAGCCGAGTATCATGCTATTTGTGTGTAACACACTGTGATTTTCACTGATGATTTGCAAAGGCAGCTCTTCAGGTGCACCTTCCCCTAATTTCAGGCGTCACGAAATCCCACGAAACCCCTGAAGATCTGCTTCAGCTTCAGATTCGATGGCACCAGAAAAACATACGTCAACACCCTGAACAATGTAGTTTATTTTTACTAAATGATAATGAGGGTTTTCCACTTGTTGTCCTGCACCACGGAGGCCCACTGAGAGCTTATTTTCTATAAAAAGGCCTCTAGGAGTGGCCACCCTGTCCACAGCTTACTTTGCTATAAAAGGAGGAAGTGGCTATTTTCTGAAGGGGTCATATACACTTCTAACCTCCGGTGAGCTGGTACTTAATCTTAGTGTGTCTCTCTCTGTCTCATGGGTTAGAGAGGCCAGAGGGAAATTTAAATAGCCCTCCCGTACAGTAAAACGATTCCAAATAGCCCAACTTAATATGATTTAATGGACAAACACACATAAGTTTCTGTCCTTGCAACAGTCTTATACTGACTACTGTAAACTGATTTGCCCTTGGTATCTTCATACTTTTGGGAAACAGGTTGGACTTTAATGCAGCTCATATGACTTCTGAGATGAAACAATCCTCTGGGTGTCATTGCTCTCAGTGAGCCCTGGAAGTCTTCCGAAAGGATGATTTCTTGTTGCCTATCTGAGATATGCATCATTTCAAACAGAACATTTAATCAATGCAGTGTTTTGGCAAGAAACTTCAATTTTCACGTTACATCACATATAGTATTTCACAAAGGCCTTTAGTCAAAATCTCAAGATTTTGACCACATCAAGCTTTTTTTTCCTGTATGGATCATATACACTTCCCGTTTTTAGTGAAGGACTTTATTAAAAACAGTTTGGCTCCACAAGAAATTAGTGGAGTCTAAAACGTCCCCACGATATTCACGCCTAAGTGATGAGGTTTCGCTGTCCTCATTGCTTACCTGACTGTACCTAAAGCCTCATTGTGTCTTTTCTAGGGTATCTGCCTCTACTCGGAGTCTGTGAGCTAACATAACTTAGCCAGCTAACATTAATTTTAATCTCCCTTTCCAGGAGATTGAATAAATTGTATTCTCTATTCATTTGCAATCATTAAGTCTCGGAATAGTTAAAGCAGATCGATGAATGATTTCACTGCTATTAAGGTGGGGTTGATTACTTCTATACAGACACTAAAAATAACAGTAACCATGTGCACTTTAAACTCTTCACTGGTGTTTATTTTGCCCTCCTGTACTAGGTTTTCATTACTTTGCATTGCTGTAATTTCTAAAATTGTCACGTAGGATCCATGGCTCTATAAATTTCATCGCGAAATAAGAATTGAGAGATGTTTCTGTAGAGGTAGAAAGATTCAGAGAGTACAAATCCAGACCAAGATTTCGTTTCAACCAAGTAGTTGAATACTCTATGAATGTGACTATTTATGCTCGACTGTCTGGTTGAAACTGTCTAGGCCGGAACGTTCCACCTCTGTGTTTCTGAAACAGGTCACGACAAGTTGCAGTGATTTAAAGAAGCTAAGGAAGCAAAAAGCCAGAACTCTGCTAAAAGTTAGAGGTTCGAGAATGCAGTGAAGTGTACAGCACTGCCCCATCATTTTCCAGTTTCTATCGGACAATCATGCTAAATCTTTTAGGTCTTGCCTCCAACTAACAATGCTCAGACCATCTGTATGGGCATTCCACTCCTGCATGCTTCCTCTGCTGTCTGTGTCATCTGGCAATCTCTTCTCGTCATTCCACATGCTGACATCTTTAATGAATGATGCAACGTGCTCATTGGACAATGTTGTTGTCCAAACTCCACCTGCAGCTGAGTGACAATGCAGAACGCCCTGAGGGAGCATCACAGGGAGTCAACCTCCTAATGCTTCCCATGGAAGGCGAGCCAAATGCGATTCTACCTTTATTGGTACAGATAGCTAATGTAGGACAGAGGATATAGATTCTCAGTGCATTGAAATTCTGCATTAAAAGTTTTGGTATAACTTTACTTAAAGCACTCATGTATAATGCATTATAGATATCTACATAACGCATTATAATGCATTCATAAAGTATTATAGAGATGGCTATAACTATTTATAAAAACCCATAGCACATTATAGCCATGTTTAGTATGCACTATGAATGCTCTATGAAGCTTTCATCTATAGCGCACTATAAGTCCCTTAATAATGCATTATAATGGCTAATATTAATAATAATAATCTATACTTCATTGATCCCCATGGGGAAATTATCTTTACACCTCCCTCAACTTGTTCATTGTAAAATAAGTTGTCCCTGAAGGGGTTAAGGGCCTTGCTCAAGGACCTGCAGATGTGCTGAGGCTGGGTTTGAACTGGCAACTTTGTGATTACAGGCACACAGGCTTAACCCACTGAACCATTAAAATGCATTATGAAGGTATCTATGGTACATTATGACAACTGCTTTAAGTGAACTGCTACCAAAGTTTTTGGTCTTTTAAGGTCAAGTTGAAAGGATTATGTTTCATAATAATATTGCATTACATGCATTATTTTGTCAGAGAAAAAGCTAATCTGTGTTTTTTGTTTTCTTTTTAATTAATTGAGCATTTGTAAATATAATAAATTTAATACATTTGCATACATTTCATAAAGAATTTTTCTGACAATGAGTTTTAATATTCAGATGTCTGATATTTTGATTGCAATTTTAGTAAATGGGATCCTAGATAGTCCTTTCATCTCATCTGTGGATATAAAATATATGCAGCCTAACACTGAGTCTAATTTATGGAGAACATTTAGTTGACAATGTCATTGCTGCTCTTTGATGCCTTTGCCAAGTTGAATTTAATTAAATGTTTTTGCTTTTAAAAACATGTATGTGAAAGAGTTCTAAAGATAAATCTTACATCTTGCCGTTACTGATCTCTAGACCTGGTCACACTGTCCTTTGGCTTTCATTTCATCCGGGCAATAAACTGTCTAATTCAACACAGTATCACCTGATGCACTGTGTTGATTATAACTTGGTAGGGCTTCTTGTCCCAATCTGCCAAGCAACTGCTCTGTGCATTTTACAGAAACACTATGTGTCTCTTCCAAAGAAAAAAGATATGTATTTCTGACCATCTTTTTGAATTGTCATTATAAATGACATGTTGTGATGATTAATGTATCTCAGTGATATATAAATAAGTGACATATAAACCAGCAGTGACATTTAAACAAAAAGTTTGTGGCTGTTCCTATTTCCACAGGCAATAATAAACAGCACCATCAGCCCGAACATGACGTTCACAAAGACGTCGCAGAAATTCGGCCAGTGGGCGGACAGCCGCGCCAACACGGTCTACGGATTGGGCTTCTCCTCTGAGAACCATTTGAGGAAGGTGGGTGGTACGTCATACATTCTGTGATAGTGGGAGTTTTGTGACACGATGATGCTGGCATAAGGGGTCCCATGTCCCCACTCGTTAATGTCAGACCACATTCTTTGTGTCGAGCACAGTAAAAGCGTATATCTTTTTCGAGATGAGGTCTATCCCCTTGAGACTCAGACCCATTGCTATAACAGCACCGTGTCCATTAATATGATCCCAGGGATTCTGTGTGGATCTTAGCGTCATTTGATGTGACATGCAAATTATGGGCTTATGTTTTATGTTCACATGCATGCGGCATGCATCCAGTGAGCAAGTGCTTGCGGCTTGCATGGCTGCATTGCTCTCTCTAACTCCGAGTGATTTTCCCCTATCTCTGTCAGCAAAGCACCCACTCTCTCTCTCTCTCTCTCTCTCTCTCTCTCTCTCTCACACACACACACACACACACAGATGAGAGCTCCCACCCACATTACATAACAAGGAGCATTAATTAGATGTTAGTCTCACTGACATAATCGTCATGCTAAGCGCTTCAAAAGCAGCTCGTCTTTTTCTTTCAGTGTTTTGTGGAAAATGAATAGTTCCTGTAAGTCTCCAGGCTACTAACGTTGAGCGGCTGAATATCAAAAAATGCCTCTCATGCACAGGAATCAAGGGTTCCTTGTGTGTCAAATAACTAGCAAAAGCATGCTCAATATTATCTTCATTTTCCTGCTCGTACAGTATAAGTTAATATCCACATCTCAGCAATATCAACCTCATGCAGCAGCAGCTGAGGTGATTTTGTTTTGCATTTTCATACTGTAACTATTGCCCAGTTCTCTGCAGGGACTTACTAACACCCAGGAAGATTTTCGGGAAGACTTTGTGCCGATTCTCAATCTACGTTACTGTCACACCCCAAAAATATTTTTAAACTTTATTTGCCAGCAGTTTAGGGGCGAATGATCAGCCCTCCCTTTCCTCTGCGCATAAGAGCTTTGGTATTTGAGGCTGGTGGGTGGAGATTAAATGATATAAACGGCCATTTAACTTGACTAATAGCTATCACGTGTTGCTTTTGACAGTTTAAAAATGCCCGAGTCAGACGCTGCCTGATGTCAGTGCTGCATTTGCATGGAGCAAAGATCCGTTTGCTAGCAGGATGACAATATTAAAATAGCGCCAGAGGGACACCAGTTCAAATACTCTGTTAGTATCATGTCAGTTCATTTGGTATTTTCACGTGTCCCTTTGCATTTATATCTTGTGTTTTAACTATATATATAGGCATATTGAGGGAGGCTCATTAGCCTGACTACCTAACTGAGGCAGCAAACAGGATCAGCCCGGTAGATGTGAAGCAATGGCACTACCCATTCAGTGGTAATGAGCTACAACTAGTTACTTTTTTATTTAAATCTACCTAGTATCAGACACAACCCACTTTTGCCTGCAGACCTGCTTCAAGGATCGATGTAAATTCCTGAATGAATAAATGACGTTTATCTGACACATCTGTCCAAAACAACGTTACAGCAGAGGTATGGGTTACAATTCCTGTGCTTCCTGGGATATGAAACCCTGACCTTTGTTGTGTGTTCAGAGAATCCTGTTTACACTCCACCATTTACGGATCAATGTTTGTCACACGTAGGCGGCATGGTGGTGCAGTGGTTAGTGCTGTCGGAGCCTGGGTTCGGTCCCAGGTCCTTTCTGTGTGGAGTTTGCATGCTCTCCTCTTGTTCTCATGGCTTTCTGCTGGGGGATCCAGTTTCCTCCCATGGTTCAAAAGTGTGCAGGGCAGATTGATTGGCAAGTCTAAATTGACCCTGTAATTGTGTGTGTGTGTGTGTGCACGCCCCCTGTGGTATGTTGGCACCTACCCCTGGTTGGTTCCCACCTGTGCCCCTTGTTCCCAGGATAGGCTCCGGTGACTCCAGTTGGGATTAAGAGGTTACAGTGATGGATGGATGGATGGATGGATGGATGGATGTTTGTCGCACTTCTGGCCTTCCCATTAGCTTTCACGAATCTGCCCATTATCCTCTTACTTCTATCATTAACAAGGTGTTTTTAGTCACAAACCTGCCGCTGGCAGCTGGATTTTTGCTTATGGCACCGTTCTCTGTATACCATATAAACGTTGTAGTGCGTGAAAATGTAAGGAAGGTTCTGAGAACCACCCCGTCTGGCACCATCAATCACGCCGCATTCATGATCCCTTAGATCATGCATCTTAGCTGTGCTAATGCTTAGCCAAACAGTAACTGAACCTCTTTCAGCCACATGATTTGTTTTTGTAGAAGCAAAGTCTTGCATTAACAAAAACGTTAATAAATTAACCGCTCTGTGTGTGTGTGTGTGTGGATTATGATTATAGTGCATTTTGGGGACCAAATGTCCCCAGAATGTGATAAAAACCTGTCATTTTGACATTGTGGGGATCATTTTTCAGGTCCTCCCAAAGATCTGCGAACGCAATCAAAAAACGAAAAATGCCAAAATTCTCATATTTTGTTTGGTTACTTATGGTTAAGGTTAGGGCTGGGTAGGGGTTAAGGTTGTCATGTTGATATGAGAATTTTTTCCATAGAAATAATGGAGAGTCTCCACAAAGATATAATTACAAACCTGTGTGTGTGAGTGTGTATGTACATGTGTGATATATACATACATATAATCTGTATGTGTGTATCAGGGTGTATATAATATCCACCCGTCTTCTAACAGCTGATCATGGTCAGGGTCATGGTAGGTCTGGAAACTATCCCAGTCCGCACAGGGTACCGGGTTGCACAGGGCACCGAGCAGGGGTACACCTTGGACAGACTACCAGTCCATCACAGGGCACGTACATGCACACACAATCCTGCGCTACAGGGAATTTAGAAACAGTAGTAAAATCCTTAAAGCATTTAAGACTTTAAAAAGATTTTACCGTGTTATTTCTGTTCTGATCCTGTTGTAATCATCATCATTTAAGTTTTTTCTGTTCTCCAGTTTGCAGAAAAGTTTGCAGAGTTTAAGGAGGCGGCACGGATAGCGAAGGAGAAGTCCCACGAGAAGGCAGAGCTGGCCAGTACTCCTTCTCAGGTTTGAGATCCATTGGCTACTTATGAAGGAAAAGCTGTATCCAGAAAATACTTTGCATTGCTCTTGACACCCCTCAACTGTCGTTTTTGTGGTAAAGTTGATGCCAAAAGATTTAACACAAAACCCAGCTAGTGACCTATCTGAGAAAAATCTTAGAAACTTGAATTTATAAAAAAAAAATGTTTTTAAAGTAGCTTATTGGGGGAAGGGTGATTTCTCAGGTTCTTTCTGAGGAACATGTGGAATGTTCATGGGTCCTTAATGAGCCGCTCTTCTAGAACCGTATTTTAAGGGTGACTTAAGTGTGAAATTTGTTTATCTTGTGTTTAAGGCATTTATATGATTTTCTTTTTTTATATCACGAAGTATAATTCATATAAATAAAGTCATTTGAAGTATGTTTATGAAAGTCCAAATTTGCTTTTAAGACGTCATTCATGACGTAGTCTATGGTAGATCCAAAAATCACATTTTGCATAACAAGTGGGCTAGGTAAGACATCAATTAACAGGGAGGACCTGCCACATCACATATAAAGTGCTGTGGAAAACACTCATGGATCCCTGAAAGGTCGGTGACAGTGATTACAGTGTCACCGGGGGACCCTCCTCAGCTGGCCGTCCGTTTAGCACTGTCCCATCCCGGTCCCAGGCTGCTCCACTGACCTCACCCCATCTATCTTTGCTAAGGAGTCGGCAACCGGAGACATTCAGTCCCCCTTCACCCCGGAGAGTGTCAACGGCACCGATGAGGAGAGGGCCACGCCAGACATCAGCCACAACGCGCTGCCCTTCCCACACGGGTAACTGCAGTATGATGGGCGCTAAGTAACAGAAAGGGATTTCCATTCTGGGTGACTTGTCACTCCAGTGGGTTTGCGAAGGCCTTGCTTGTCCTTTGATATCCCTCAGCTGTGTTCCATGCGGCATCTGGATGTTCACAGTCGCTGAAGATGGTTTATTGAAAATAGAAAGAAAAATCAGCAGGGTGGAAGCAGGCTGGCAGGAAACACGGAGTTCCAAAGTCATCCTTCCTGATTAGAATGACCTCAGCAGAATTTTTACCCTGTGTTTGATGCCGATGTAGGTTTTGTTGTCTTTGTCGATGGTGACACCCATGATGCTGATGATAATTACGAAAAAGCTTGCATTGGAAGCAAGTTAAATTATTTAGCTGAGTTTTTCTCCTTGCATGAGTTTTCAGTGATAATAGAGCATAGTGTTTCTGCTGTTGAGATTATTAGAATGTTAGCATTGATGATGTGAATGTCTCAGGCATGTGATTTGTTGCTTAATTTAAACAGCAGTCCCTGTGATGGATTTTACGTTTCGCTGGGTGGCTCTGCCGTCACGTTATCTGAACGCGTCCGGCTGCAGTTGGATGGGATTGCCTTAATCTTTCCAAATGTGTTCTGAAAGATTAGGCCGCATTAGCTTTCACTCGTTGGCAGTGCTAAGCCTCAAACTTCATCAGCTCCCAGAACTTGTAATTAAATAAAATAACACAAATACTCACCGAATACATTTGCATTGAGAGATCAAAGTGATTAGAGCTGATTGAAGGCTTCCGGTTTCCAGGAATCTGAAACATCCATTATGATTAAGACTCGCAACCACTGTGATTGTAATTGGAGGTGTAATACAGTGGTTGTAGGACTTTAAATTCCAGATTAAATCAAAACCCTGTCGCTCGCTTCCTTGATCCTCTCCAGATTTCGCATTTCAGAATCTGGCGCATTTGTGGGTCATACTGTTCCTCCCCGTGGGTTAGGAAGCGGGAAATCACAGGTCCGGAAAGAAAGGCAGTAAGAAACAGGTGGAGTAGCTGTGTTGAACGTTTGAGGTATGCCATCCCCTGTTGATTCTATGGCTCAATCAAGCAATGAGGAATATTTTAATTGGCCGGTATAAACCAAGATATAAAGTAAGAGTAGATCCGTCAAAATTTCAGATAGCGATTTAAATGTTCTGCAATGAAAGGATTTTATAAAGCTTACTTGGGGAAACTACATGGGATTTGTTTAACTGCTTTTAGTGACTGTAAATGTTGCTATTTTATGAAAAGACCATCATTTTCTTCTTACACTGCCTGATTTCATGATGTTTTAGTATATATGTACAGTAATGTACAATACCGTGAGCGATTTATTTTAATTTTTGTCTTAATTTTTAGCAATTGTCTCCAATTTGGTCACTATGCGTTATTTCAAATGTATATGGTGGGTTTTAGCAACCATTGCTTTATGGTTGCTTTGCAGATCAGTGATTTATATAGTTGTTGTGGACAGGGGCGCTGCTAAGGGGGGGAAAGTTGGGACAATTCTAAGGGCCCACGCTATTTTGATAATTTTGTCCCAAAATTGCTAGCAGCGCCCCTGGTTGTGGATATCGCAGATATATGAATCGTATTGGTGTTTATTGTCCCAGCATCCTCTTCTGCCTCTGAGCTGCCGTTATTTATTTCTAAGGGGAACGTGGGTTCTGCTGGCTGACTTGTGGGGTCCTTATGTCCCCTCACATTTTAAATAAAACGTAGGAGTTTCAGAATAGCTATTGCAAGATTGTTGCAAATAAATCAGCAGGACAAATAGTGATATTAGTCATAAACTGAGGCATCTCAGGAAAATCTTAGACCGCAGTTTAGTTTATTATATAATTACATATGAGTATTTATATAAAAATGCCGTATTTCAGGTACTTGAAATATTCTGAAGGTCAAATAAATAAAGAGCTTAATGTGGTGTTAACTTTAGTTAAGGCTGTTTGCTGAATGAAATAAATATTTGCTCCATTGAAAATATGTGCCGAATAATGATCTGGAGTAAATAAAGAAAACAAACGAAGGCCTCATCATTCTTGCCTTTTTTCTTTCGTTTTTTAAAACTGACTTTATGTTATTTTATTATATATTTTGTGCAAACCGTAATGGTTTTTGGATTTACCCATACCAATGTAACAGAAAAATAACAGTGCTTGTATTGTTATTTATCTGCATTTAAATGCTTTAGATAGACGGAGGAAATTCTCTCCTTGTGTCTTGTCCCCCCCCCCAGCTCAGCCATCAACAAGCATTGGGAGGCTGAGCTGGCAGCACTGAAGGGCAACAACGCTAAGCTGACAGCCGCACTTCTGGAGTCCACAGCCAATGTCAAGCAGTGGAAGCAGCAGCTGGCAGCCTACCGGGAGGAGGCCGAGAGGCTACATAAGCGGGTGAGGGGGTCAAAGGTCAACCACACACAGAGGAGAGCCAATCAGAAGCAGGAGGCAGTGGTCCATATTCAAACAGAGAGAGGATGTGGGGTCTTGTGTACAACCATCTGTCACCATCAGGCGTCATGCTGCTATTTTATCTCAACCTTGATTTTTAGCTTTCAAGAAAGTAAAACATGTATCATATGCGAAATAGAATGACTTACAATGGACTGGCACCCCATATTAATGGGAGTTTTATTTACATAAAGATGTCCTGAGGGCAGGAGGAAAAATGATTGCCGATTTCTCTGAACCAGTCAGATTGTAGAATAGGTGGGTCCAAAAAAATGAGAGGAGGTCAGACAATCAGATGTCTTGGTCCTGCCTCCTCTAGTTGCTAAGACCCACCTCTAAAATCTGACTGGTTCAGAGAGAACCAATCATTTTTCCTTCTGCCCTCAGAGCATTTTTGTGTAATTAAATCTGGGTGTTACCTGCCTTGTGCCCTACCCTTCCTGGGTTCTGGTCCAGGCTCAGCATAACTTTGTATTAGATGTGAGGTTATGGGTGGATGAATAGAAGGGAATGCAAAGTTTTTTGTATTTATTGGTGAATAAGAATTAGTTTATTTTAGATTTTTGTTTGGTTTTTCTAACAAGTAACAATAGAAACAACATCCATTTGTTTTCATCATTCAGGTAACAGAGCTGGAGTACACATGCAGCCAAACAAACGTGATCAAAACTCACAAAACAGAGCTAAACCAGACGATTGAGGAGCTAGAATCCGCACTGAAAACAAAGGAAGAGGTAACGTCTGACTTCTGGTGTAATTTGTCCTACTACTTCAGTGGTTTGCAAACTAAATAATTTGCAGGGTTCATGAAATGACTTTTGGTGTATGCTAAACAGCCCAACAAAATTTATCGTGGGGGGCCCACTCAGTGAAATTCAATGGTTTCCAGGGGTCTCCGGACAAGGGGCTTGAGAACCACTGCTTTAGATTATGAAATGCAAATTAAAAAAAAAAATCTTCTTATGTAAAATACAGCCTGTTTTTTTCGGAAGGAACAAGCAGCAATTTAGTTTTCCCTACAGTTGTATAAGAAACGATGACGGCAAAGTGTATTATTTTTGGTGGAAAGCAAGAATCACATGACTTCCAATTGGTAACAATCTTAACCAAAAGGAAAACATTGATGTCACCACTGGGAGGTCTAATTGGACAGGAGACATCACTATTGCAACCATCTCTAATGTCCTTCATGCACAGATTAAGAATGTGCTGATATAGCGAAAGGTTTAAATCCCCCTCAGACTAAGACAGCGGAAGCTTGAAATGGCTAAAGGCAGATATTTAGCAGTGCTACTCACGTCCAATGTATGTAGACTTTCCCAGATAAGCTGTTCCAGAAACTAATTAGCAAGTTATTGAGGAAGTTGGGTCAGCAAATAGGCCCATATGATGGTTTACTATTGACATCCCCTGGACAGGAAAATGAACAGGCAAAAATCAGAAAGGGATCAATAATAATAATAATAATAATAATAATAATAATAATAATAATAATAATAATAATAATAATAATAATAATAAACCCAGTTTTTAACTTGGTGCCGTTTACAGTCTGTCTTTGGTCAGCTGTACCTCTCCCTGGTCCCAACGCTGCAGCGAAAGAGAAGCACCTTTATTTATAATGAACTCAGGGAACGAGGGACAGGTGGAACATATTGCTGACGGAAGTAATTGGTAACACTTGTCACCTGACTCCCCCCATACCGAGTCTGATGGCAGCTAGCTGCCCTCCCCCCTTTTACACCAATTTTACTACAAAATGAATGAGAGTTGAGCCCTGATCTGCACTGGGAGCTGTGAAGAAATGTTTGTATGAACATTAATGATACGGAGATTCACAGGGATTCTGCTGACTGCTGAGTCCAGCCAATCCTTATAAAGCATGACAGCAGTCTGACACTACGGTATGAAATGTTACGATTTGTGAATAGCTAGGCAACAAATGACAAGCCATAAGAGGAAAATTAATTTAATAGAAAGCAAATGAAATAAATCAAATAAATCTATGCTTTTAAATACACCGCCGTTAAAGAATAAAAATGATTATAGGTAACTTATAAATTGAATTGAAGAGCTAGAATAATGTGATATATTGCGCTCCCCAAGATCTAAGCATTGCTGATTTTCCAGTCTTCCTTTACCTGATAACCAGGTGTGAAGCCTCTGACCAATCAGAATCGGTAATTATTAAACTAACTACCTGGGAGAACTGAAAACAAGGCCTGGATTTGGAATGAAGGGCCCCATTTGAAGAGTCCTGTGATATAGCATTAATTTCAAACTTACCTGAATTTGAAATGCTGAAGCAGTGATCCTGAAAATTACAGTAGTGATACATTATTCATCACTATGGGGGAATAATCATTTCGCTTGGCCCTTCTTGCTGTCTGTGAGAGTATGGTAGGGGGTCACAGCGCAGGGTCAGCTGGGGGTCAGTGCCCCTGGGATGATTGAGGTAAAGGGCCTCATGCAGGGGCCCCATCGGTGACATCGGCCTGCCGGTCACATGAATTGGTGACTGTGGGTAAGAGTCCCACCCGCCACACGCCACCCCGGTGAATGAGTAGGATGCGGAATGGGGGGGTGATGCTCAGCGTGTGGCTCAGTGGGCTAAGCCTCTGTGCCTGTGAGCAGAAGGTTGCTGGTTTGAGGCCGACCGCCCTTGCCACGTCTGTGGGTCCTTGAGCAAGGCCCTTAACCCCCAGCTCCCTGGGTGCTGCTATGGGTGGCTGCTCTTCATGACTAGCTTGCTCTCAGCTACAGAAAGCTAGTTGGGGCAGGTGTACATAGAATTTCCCCACGGGGATCAAATAAGTATCTATTATTATTATTAATAATAATAGTATGCAGAAGCTTTCATATTCAGCCAGAGTGTCCCTGTGACCTCTGCATGTGAGCAATCTAGCTTGTGAAAGTTAGATGAAATGTCACTGCATTCATCCGAGGCTCTCTACAGTGATCAGTCTGTGATGTTGTACTGTTGCTGCTCCTCCTGCAGGAGATCGAGGGCCTAAAGGCAGAGGTGGAGAATGCCAGGCAGTTGCAGGCACAGAGGGACTCCCTTGCCCAGAAGCTGCAGGTGAGGGGGCTTTACCTCACAGACCACAAGGGCTCGCAAGGATGGGATTTCTAGTGAAGATCCTTTACTTTGAATAAAAAGAGAACAGCTCAGGGATTCTGAAAATCGCTCGCATGTATATGAGTTTGCAGAAAGAATTTACACATCAAACTATGCTCTAAATCAGTGTTTCTCAATCTGGTCCTCGAGGGCCCACAGCTGGTAAACATTTTTGCTCCCTCTGAGCAAAAACATGGACCGTCTATGGGTCCCCGAGGACCAGATTGGGAAAAACTGGTCTAAATCCCCAACACTGCAAAAAATACTGTGCCTACATTGTTTTTACTATTGAGGGAACTTACCTTCATGTTCACTTTCCAGGAGACGGAGATGCGGAGCAGAGACCTGGTGGGGCAGCTGGCTGACCTGGAGCAGAGACTGGAGAGCAACCAGCTGGGCCAGGAGGCCTTCCTGCGGAACCTGAGGACCCTGCTGGAGCTCCTGGACGGAAAGATCTTTGAGCTGACAGAGCTACGGGACAACCTGGCCAAGCTGGTGGAGGGCAGCTAGAGGAACTCTCACACCTACAGCCTGACCTGTGCCTCAGGAACACATATCCAGAGCAGAGCAGTGACAGTGGCACCAACGAGATACTTTCCGCGGGATGGGGGGGGGCAGGGACGTTGACGAGGTCAGGTTTCCCATCTGAGGACTGGAATTATCACATGGGTGTTCTGTTCAATATGACATTGTTCTATTATAGTGTACCCAATAATCCAACATGGCTGAGTCTACTCATCCAGAGAGTGGAATATTATGTTCACACTTCTTGGTTTTAATTCTCTGTGGCCAGACTTGGTCAAACGTGGGCGTTTATGGATGCAGTATACTATCCCTAATAATAGTAGTAATGATCATTGTCTTATTAAATGAAATTTAGTTGTATATTTTATATAAATAAAGTATAGATTGTGGAGCGAGTTTTTCTCCCAGCTGTACAGATGGCTTTGCCTTTAAATTGCATTGATTGCAGTATTTCTTTATTGAGTTGCTGTTTGCCATTTCTTGTTATATACTCAAACCTCTGTTCAGACATCCTTATAGTTTGTGTTTCCACACAGAATGCATGGGTGGGGCGGTGGTAGTGTCTCCTTGGGGTGGTGCTTGTCCAGGGTCTCCCCACGTGCCCCATCTTTCATGTTGGAGGGGAATTCTGGGCTTTGCAGATCGTCCCATTGGGAGGCGCATGGTGAGACTGCACACGGATCCACACAGGGTACGATGTGGTGTGGGACAGGCGAGGGGGTGGAGCGGACACCCGTGCCCAGTGAGCTTCCGAGTTCCGTGTGTGGGTGCACTAACTGGGAAGTGTGGTGTGTCATAGATCCAGCCTGGTTATCTGCTGCATACGTTAATCTTGCTGTACAGACACATACACATAATATTGTACATGTGATGTGTACGTAATTTAAAACTTTTAAAATATCCTTAATTTTCTGTTGAACTGTGTTTATTATTACTGCCATAATTCCCTGGTTTGTTAAATTTGTTTAAAGTGCTAAGGCATTATTTATGCCGTACAAACTGCAAATTATGTCAGAATCTGTGTCTATGATTACTTCCATAATTATTACTATTGAAGGGTGTTCTCTATTTTTGTTTTGCATATTTTCTAACACATGGATGTTGGGTATTATAGTTGTGTATATACAGGCCCAAGACACTTAATGTTTTATACAAGACAACATTAAAAGAGTCGCAGAAATCTAACTTCCATAGTGATTTTATACAAAGAGTCAGTAAGAAATGAAAAAAACCAAACCAACAATTTATCAGTTATTCTCCATTTGTTGGGTTTATGGTGAACTTTGGTACTAAGTCGACATTGGCATTTCTGGTCATGAAAACAAGGTCTGGAATTGGTTCACACTAGTTTATGGCACCAGGTACTTTTGCAAATTTGAATTGCTGATACTGTCACACAGAGAGTTTCTGAACATCGCCGGATTTTACCTGGATTATAAATCACGCTTTGGCTTCTATCTGGTTGCCCCTCTTCTAGACCAATGGTTCCTAAACCTCGCCACATATTTTTTTATTGATTTAACCATTCAACTGTAACAAAACAATAATGAGCTGTAACATTTAAAGTGGCTGAAGTACAGGTTTGGAAATCATTGTTTTACAGAACCAAAGTGTTCATGCCATTTTCACGACCGAACATGCAGAATCTTGCTGCTCTTTGATGTTCATAGCCGTTCAATACAGATTATTGAGGCTGTGAAGATACTGCACATCACAGGGCACATAGAAATACTGCACTACCGGATCATACAGAGGGATGAATATCGCAACGGGAAAAAATAAGGACGAGGCAATTTCAAGGTTATATATTGATGAGTTTTATTTGTTTTGGGGAGTAAAATCAGATTTGAAAGAGAAAGCAAAAATCAGAAGCACATTTCTACCATAGGAATGCAGGATGAAATAATAATAATAATAATTGTTAAAGCAATTATTTTACATTGAAGGTGTATTGCTGGAGACACCTTTTCCCTGCTTATTTTCAATAAATACTTAATCTTGTCCTTTTACTAACTTGTGCAAATGCATGAGAGTTTTGTTGCTACGTTTTTTTCCCAAATGCATTAAATACATACATTATATTGTTTTTTTTGCAGTTTTAATATATTGCAGACCTACTGACTGGTTAAGTCCATTCATGGAACAGATATTTGAGGAAATAAAGAGGATTTTCTGGAAATTACAAGGATCCAATGTTCAAGAGACAATTTGATTTTTGGAAGAACTGAACAACAGAAATGTTTAGTATTTACAAACATGAGGAAATCAGGGAAAACAGCAGCCGAAATCGAACACAGTAAATAGGTGTATATATGATACATAGTGATAGATCACCTGATAGTAGATTGAGAGTGAGGGTGCTGTGTGGGTTTAAGCTATGTCAGCACTGGGAATGTTCAAATGCCTTTTTAATACTATCAACAGAAGGACGCTGCACTTCTGAGGAAGAGACTCTGGCCATTGACTCACTGCTCTCTGCACCATTGGCCTGTAACACAAAGCAGTACTTCATGCTTAGTCTGGGCTAAATGAACAAAGTGAACAAAGGTAAAGGCCATTTAAGTTGGGATACCTTAAAACCGACAAGTTATCCAGCTAAGCACCAAGTCTGGCTTTGTGATACAGAGCCCAAGTAGAATGCAAAGAAGGTGCTGCTGTCATTTTTATGCCACTGATTTTATCCTCAGAAAGTTTCATGTTCAAATGCTGTTATACTCATAAGATACATACAAACATGTACATAAAATACGGGTTTATGTAAAGGTGACGTACAGAAATGAAAGCTCTCATAAAGACAGCAACAACAAGAAATTGCTGAGCGTGCAGGAGGTATATTTGTAATTACGGCATCAATTAATTCAGCAAGGGCAATATAATCAGACCATAAACCAGACGTCATTCATTTAATTTCAATATGGCGAAGAAGACGACTGAATTTGTAACGGTGAAGAGATCCACCCATTATATGTACCCATTCATCCTATTCATGGGCAAGGGGGTCCGGAGCCTATCCTGAAAAGGCAGGGAATAACCCAGGACAGGGCACCACATTCACATGATTTAGCGACTCCAATGCACCTTAGACTGTAGGAGGGAAAGCCCACAAAAACACAGTGAGGATGTGCAAACTGCACACACACAGAACCAGGACAGAAACGCAAAGGCCAGTCCCAGAGGTGTGAGGCAACAGTGCTAACCACTGCACCAGTGCTAACCACTGCACCACTGTGCCATCCATGTGGAAAGATGTCAGATTTTATTTAGAATTAAAATTATCGTCGTATTATTCATTAGTTAAATTAACAAACAACGACAATTTTTTTTTAAATTGCACAAAACTCTTACAGGTGCTTTGGTGATAATAAAATGTCCCCTCATATTAATCTGATTAAACTTTGAGATATTTACCTTAGGGCTTAAGAGAAAAAGAAGCACAAAAAATATACATAATATACACTATAAAATTGACTTCAACAAACTCATTGCATTTAGGATTCAACTGTTGTGCACTGAGCCACACAGCCACATGCAGGTAGCTAATGTTGTTACTCCATTTTGGTTGCACAAAAGAAAAAAAGACTTTTATATGTGAATTGTACTGTACATTAGCTTAAACCCACTATCCAAGTAAAGTCCACAGGGCAACCATTTCTGCAGAGGGAGTGACGAAGAAGTTACATTCTTAAAATATATTTATATATAACCTGCAAAACAGTTATTATAAACAGGATATAAATCTTGACCTGAAGCTAAAAATCGAATTGAAATAACATTGCCACAATAAAAAGAAAACAACCTGGATTCAGAACATTTTTATGTCCATCCATCCAAGGATGGAGGCAATGCATGTGTTGAAAGATTATTCTGTGTGGTCGAATGAGGGTGGAGTAGACCTGGAGACGGCTCCCGGATGGGGGCTCTGCTTTCTCGCCGGCGGGATCATCTACGGTGCAGACACACAAAGAGAGGGAATCGTGAAGACTTTTCACTCGTCACAGCAACCGATCCCAAATCAGCTGGTAAAACCCTGTGGGCTGCAAAACTTGCATGCGTCTCTGAAAATAATTACTTTCTAAATGTCTTTTTGGCGCATGCCTGTCAGTACCTTCCCCGCTCTAACCTACAGCTTCCCTTGGATTCAATTAGGCATCTCAGGCACAGCAGGGCTGCCGGACGAAGCTGAGGACGAGAAGCACCTCAACCTTGGCCAGGCAAGCAAAAAGAGAAACTAAACTTACGGAGCACCTCTCACAGACAAAATAAAGCAGAACTGAAAAAAGGCCCCGGCTGTTTGAGAATTTAATCCATACTCGGAATGCCATCCAGTAAAAAAACATTAAGACACTCCCTACGTTACGATGGGATTACATTCCGATAAACCTATCGCAGGCCGAAAATGCATTTTAATACAGTACACCTAACGTCATAGCCTAGCTTAGCCTACCTTAAACGTGCTAAGGACACTTACATGCTAAGAACATTACGAACAACAACAAACAAATTTATTTCTGTATAGCGCGTTATCACAACATTACATCGTCTCAGAGCGCTTTACAGCATCCCCACCCAAAGCCCCCAGTGAGTAAAGCCATAGGGGACAGTGGCAAGGAAAAACTCCCGAGCTGGAAGAAACCTTGGGAGGGACCAGGCTCAAAGGGGGAGCCCATCCTCCGGGGGCCGGCAGAGAGAGTCAAATTGGAGAGATGGCTAAGTGCCAAGTCACACTGTGTAAATCATAAGATTTCAGACACAACCGGGGAGCAAGGAGGTGATAACAAGCTCCTTCCGATCGCCAGACAACCAGTGGTAAGGCAGCGGGTCATACATTAGCCTACAGTTGGGCAACATTATTAACACGAAGCCTACTGTATAATAAAGTGTTGAATATCTCATGTAATTTATTGAATACTGTACCGAAAGTGAAAAACAGAATGGAATTGGAATACGCATCGTAAAGTCGAAATATCGTAACACCGACCATCGTAACCCAGGGAGTGTCTGCATGTGAAACACCTTCAGCTACACTAACCGGGACACTGGTCTCACTGGAATCCTGAAGCCGTAACTCTCCACATCCTCTTTTCAGCCTATGTGATATTATTAGCAGGCACTGCGTTAATTAATGCTGCTGTGGCAGTGAGACGCGACTCCATACATCCGCCCAAAGCGGAGTGAACGTACAGCAGCTGTGTGACAGCCGTGTAAAGGACAGTGGGGATTGGACAGCGCAGCACTGGTTACTGCTGAGCTCTGATAAGACAGAAATAATGTGGGAAGGCCTTGACTTAATGACTCTCAGGCTTCAGCAGACATCCAGACGGCCCCTGCGTCACTCAGGCTGGGTCTCACGATCAGCTAGAACCTCTAAATTGAGTCTTACATTATAAATATATAGAAATTTCCCTTTTCTCTGAATGATATACCAAGGTCAGAAAAATTCCATTTATGAATAATGCAGAAAAGCAGTTGTTACCTGTATCCAGCTGCAAGAGCACTTCTGTAAAATTCCTTACACTGAGCACCTAACATTGCTCTAACACTAACTAAAATACCATATTATCAGTCTTCTGTTTGGTCCATGCCCTGATCACCTGCCAGACTTACAGTAGAATATAAAATTATGATTCCCACCTATAAAGCCAGAAATACTCAACGCCAGTTAGTCAAATCATGAGAAAATGAAACTAGTTTTACATGATATTTTTCTTCTCATATACAGGACTGGTGTGCACAGAGGATGGCAGTGAGGTTGCACACTCCCAAGGTTGTGTCCTATCGCTGTTTGTGTGCCCTACGACTGGCTCCCATTCTACCATGATGCGCTACGCTGCCTGAGACAGACTCTAAGCTGACCGTGACCCTGTAATGGATATTGCTATGTAAGCATGCCATCAGGTCTAAAACAATATTTAGCCAACAGACAGGCCATTGATGAGGTCTAGGTCCCATGTATGTTCTAGGGATCGTAGGTGAAGTTTATGTCATGGTTGTAGACACTAGGGGTTGTGGGTAAAGTCTGTGGGATTAGATGCCACGGGTTGCGACATATCTGGTGGGCACTCCTGAAGGTAGCCACAAGGTGTCATAGATAAAGTGGAATCCCTGAGGGCGGAAGATGCAGACCTAAGTGTCCCAGTCAGCACAGGGGAGCCCCTCGTCCTCGGGCTCGGACTCGGGGGAAGCCTCCTTGATGCGGTACATGGCCTCCTGGATGCTGCGCACCAGCGGGTCGGCCTCGTCCGGCCGCGGTACCCTCCTGAGCCTCACGCCTTTGCGGATCTGGGCCAGAATGCTGCTGGTGTCGTCATCCTCGTTGGGTTCGGGTCGCGGGGGCCGCAGCTCCACCCGGCGCAGGCGGAAGCTGCCGCGCTTCAGCGAGGCCAGGACCTCGTCCATCGGGGAGCTAGCTGTCAAGAGACAGGCACCGCCATAGTGCCTCAGATACAATTATCTATGAACGGTGAGAAGTATTACATCACGCGTGTAATGGAAATGCAGGATCACATGCACTAGGCATGAGTGCAGCGGCGAATGGTCGACAAGCAGATGTAAATAGAGACCGGGAACATACTATCAACATAATATGAAAATACTACGCAACGATGTAGTACATGACAAATAAACTCAAAAAGAATGTGTTCACATATTTTCGCCCAGTATGGCTTTTTCTTCAGGAAGAGCAATTCACCGGACTCTGTTAAGGTAGCAAAATGTTCTAGACTTCAAGGTTTTATAATTAAGGTTCTGAATAAATCTGAAATGCATCTCACTGGCTGAAACGTCTTCAAGAAATCCCTAAATGTGAAAGTGTTGAAGGTACCTCGCCGAAGGCAGCGTGCCGGGGCTCACCTCGCCTCCCCAGGGACGTGTCTGGGACCGGTGTCTTCCTCAGCCGCTTCCGGGCGTCGATCAGCTGACTGCTGTCGAAGAAGCAGCTAGAGGAGGAGGAGGAAGCGGCATCCGGAGGCCTGGGGACGCCCGGATCGTTCCCACGATCGCCATCCTGCTGGACAAGGCCGGAGGGGTCCCCCTTACCCTCGCCGGGCTCGTCCCCCGCCAAAGGGGGTGGAGGAGGAGGGGGGGCTGAGGGAGGGAGCAGGGAGAGAGACACGGGCGGGCCACCATTTGAGGTCAAGGGAGGGGCCGCGGTTTGATCGCGAAGCACAGCCCCGCCTTGAGGGGGCGCCGTGGGGCATTGGGGTGGCGCCGGCAGTGCGGAGCTCAGGGCCACGCCTTCCGTCTCCGTCTGCACGCTGACTTCCAGGGTCTGCTGGGGCTGCTCGAGGCTCCCGGGGCGGCTCAGGCCACTGACCCTCCTCTTCGGGGAGCAGGCCAGCCGCAGCCGCCTTGACTTCAGGGTAACTTGACCTGGGTAGCGCTACACAGGAGAATAAATCACAGAAAATCAGTAAGAACCACTTACATAAACTAGAATTTGAAATACATTTTTATTTTTCCTCTCATTTGTACTCTAGTACTCTATGAATACAAAAATATAACGCTTTGAGGCACTTTCCATAAATACTGCTGGCTATTTAACCTTTATCTTTATCACACTTTATCACAGCCCCTCCTGGTGGCTGAGAAGCTTATTGCACCTCTGCTTGCTTGAGCACTATGATGCATACAGCTTTGGGCCCAATTACTGTAGTAAGCTGGAAGTTGGATGGCAGCACATCAGAACTGGGAGGCCATCTCAGCACTGTGATGCAGATGGTCACCGGCATGAGCGCTGCCCCGGTACCTGCTTGAATCTGCGGAGCCCTTCCAGCGTTTTCTGCCTCTCCTGGCTGACCCTGGTGCTCTGGCTCTCCTCCTCCATCCGCTGCTGCTCCATGTGCTGTGAGAAGCCCAGAGGAGCTCAAAGGCTTTGCCCGGCATGTCGGGTCTTTCCACAGACCGTGACGCTTCCTGGCAAACTGTGACTTGGCCCTCGGTACATCAATAACTTCACACACAATGTTTACTGGTGACCTACATCTGTCATGGTGCACAACGCACCCAGCTCTGGAAGATCTCTCACAACTGCCTCAGAATCAGTTGCTACACTAGTGGCCAAAATTGTGGAAACACCTCCAATTTTTAAAGATCGCAGAACTTTATTACAGTTACTCCAGTTACGTACTTAATAATATTTGACAACTGCAAACAATACTGTGTAGTAATTCTTAAAGTGTAATGCCAAAAATGGTAGGTATTTCCGCAATTTTGGCCACAAGTGTAGGTGCACATAACAAATAACAAAAATCATATTCATGTTGTCGCTGAATTGAGGGAAAACACAAGGTGAAAATAGTGTGACAGACTGCAATTTTTGTAAGATTTACCATTCATGTATTATAGATTTGTTCATCATGCTGCTTATATAATTTTATAATATGGCAGTTTTCCTCGCTGCACCATGAACCCTAAAGAGACATCAGCGCACCCTAGGGGCATGTCACTCCTGTGCCAGCTCCTCAGAGCTGACAGCCGTCCCGATGCAAAGCAAATCGCACGACGCCAACGATGGTGACAGACCGTCGCAGGCCCGCGCGGAAAGATCAAAGAGTGGCAAGGCTATGGGATAATCGGGTTTTTAACGCCACGTGCTTATCGGGGTGGGACAGCCGCTTGCAATCCCGGGCGGCACCCAGGATTCCCGGCTGGGCCCGCCCCCCCTCGCTGGCAGCGAGCCGCCTCAAAGTCTTTGTGCTGGTTGAAGAGTTTTGTGACACGGCTGTAGATATGAACAGTGTCTTCATTAGGACAGTGGGCAGAAACATGGATGTGAAGAAGGTTGCATCATCCATCCATCCATCCATCCATCCATCCAGCATGATCAGAGCCATGGGCCTGCACTAGCTCTATAGATTTTCTTTTTCCTTCCCTAGAGGTGAAAATGCATTGGGGGTGACCGTACCTGCTGCAAGGCCTGACTGGACATGTCTTCCTCATGGCTGCCCTGCCGCTGCTGCATCTTCTGCTTGTGATTGGCGATGCAGATCTCCTAGTGATCAGATGGGAAATCAGGACAGAATAACAAACAAGCACCACCTTAGCCACCTAAATCCCCCATACAGTAACAACTTAGCATTGCCCCTATTTAGAGAAGGGTCCAGGTGCAGAAGCCTGTAGAGTGGAGCTCCACCGGAAACACGTGATCTCAACTCTCTGTTACAGCGAATAAACACTAACCCTAACCCTAACCCTAACCCTAACCAGAGCTCCACCATACGCAGCTGGACCCTCTTGCCTAATTAGCCCGACATCAGCATTCAACATATAGCAGGTCTCAGAGAATCTGAAGTATCTAAAACATTTAATTTGGCTTGCAAAAGACATAGAAAGACTAGAATAAATGTATGACATAAAAGACAAAATAACATCAGGCATAACTGACAGGTGATGTGTATAAAGGACACCTAACAGAAGACGTCTCATTTGTCAGAAAAATCAGTCTCACCCTCTTGTTCTTCAGGTAGGCCTTCTTGGCAGTAATGCGCCCCCTTCTGGCCTCTAACTGCCTTACACGCTGTTGCAGCTTGAGCAGCTCCTCTCGCTGGGACAGCAAGTCGTCAGAGCCCTGCATGGCCTCCGTGCTCTCGAAGGTGTCATAGTAGACCACCTCCTCCTGCAGATCTGCCCCGAGGAGACATAACCGGCCTTTGCTTTAGTGATGCCACCCTACCGGCATGTTCCGTGCCCAGCCAGGTGCCAGGCGGGGCCACGGGCGAATCGTGAGCTTGACCCACACCAAACCTGGGCAAAGACTAACATACAGTATACAGCACCTGTCAAAATGCTAAGCACATCATGAGGTGATGTAAGTACTGCTGTGACAGGTGACCTGGCCCCCACAACCCCCCCCTACCTACATTGCCCACACCTTAGTTTCATATAAGGGTAAGGACAAAGTAGCCCACTGGTTCCCGGAACTTGTGGAGACTCCGTCAGGACTATTGGAAAAGCATTCCAGGTGGAAACACCTGGAAGCTGGCTGGAAGAATAGCAAGAGTCTGCGATCTGCGATGCTGTCATCCAAGCAAAAGGGGGCTATTTGGAAGAGACTGAAACTTTTGAAATGTTGAACACTCCTCTTGCTTGTTTCAATAATTGATATTTATTACTTCACTGTCTCAAGGCCATTTACTACAAGTTGAACTACATGGCTAAAAGGGAGACAAATGCAATAAAAACAGGTACGTCCAGACAAGTGTCTGCTACTGTAACTAAATTACTGTAAATAAGATTGAAGGAAGCTAATGCTTCCAAGATGGAGTTTCTGTACTCTTACACCCAAATAACCACACCCTCTGCCTATCCTATGGTCTAACCCTTTGGGGACCAGGCCGTTCTGAGGTAAGGCATGGAGTTGCAGAAGAAGACTGAGCTGCAGAACCAGAGAATTCAGGACAGGAAGGTGTGGGATCCCTCTCACCAGGAAGGAGGTGGGACCCACCAGTTATCTGCCTCTGGAGGCTCTCCCGCTGGGTGCTCAAGAGCACCTCCTCACACTTCAGCACCTCAAACTGGATCTCGTAAAGGTGCAGCTGGAGCTCGTAATACTGCGCCTCCAGCTGGTCCAGGCGATGCACGGCATCCTCGCCACCCTGCAGAGCCTGCATCTAAATCATTAACCACAAATAAGGTAGGGATACAGGCTAAAATGGCCTGAAGATAAGTGCAAGGCAGAAATATGACCACTAGAGGGCAGTAAAAGGACGACGTTCCCAAAAGCACATACTGTACAGTCCAGAAGATTTTTACCTTGAGACATCTTTCTCTACTTTACGCACTACTTTCAAAGAGCTACAGCTAGAGAGGTTTGCAAATGTTTGAGAAGAAATCAGCATCCCAGCAGAACAAAGACATCGACCCTTCAGACGAGCAAGTGCTTTGGAGATACCTCCTCTCTCAGAGTCTGCTTCTTCTGCTCCAAGCATATCTCCCTGGCCCTCATCAGCTGCAGCGTCTCCTTGGAGACGGCACACTGCAGCCTCTCCATGCGCTCCACGGCTGCCGCCCACGCCGCCTTGCCGAACTTCCTCTGATCGGCACGCATGCGCTCGAACACCGCTGCAGAGTGGGGGGGGGGGGGAGGCACTCAGATGAGTCTGCCACGTAAACACGGTAATCATATGGGTCCTAGTCGAAGATGGATGAGGACGCCAGTCTTTGTCTGGACACAACACGCAGCAAAGACCTGTGACCGGGACAACCGTGACCAGGACAACTGTGACCGGGACAACTGTGGCCGGGACAACTGTGACCGGGACAACGTTGACGCGGCGCTGACAAAATAAACAAGCATTTTAGAAGAGGCACATGCCAAGATTAAGCCAGCACCTGAAAATCTAGGCAAGGGTGATGAAAAATGCCATTTAACACTGGATGCTAGAGCCCCCTGCTGGACCTACGACAGAGTAATTTCAGTTTCAGTAACTTTACAAGGCATAAGTATATAAATTTCCATGCTGCTGTGTCTAATCACCACATGGCGTTAATGACTATAAATAATAATAATCTGCTAAATATCGGCATATTGGCGGCTAGAGGCTTGGTCCTTAATGTGGCTGAAGTCCCAGGAGGAGCCGTGATCTGGCAGCTCAGGACACGCTATTTAAAACCAGGATTGCTAAGAATTGCTCCATATATGAAGATTTATAAAGGGGGAAAAAAACGGAGCCGCTGTGGATGAAGCCCCATAAAAATGACTGAATGCAAACACACAGATGGCTGCTCCGATCACTCATGCTTCATTGTAAAAGCAGCCAAGGAAGTTCACTGCAAGGTCCCTGCACAGCCACACTGAGGAGGCCAAAACGACACCTGCACGTACCCTGCAGGGGGCAGAACACAGGCAGCACAGGCAGCACAGGCAGCACAGGCAACACAGCCCCAACGAGATTTCAAACTTAATGGGCCCATTTTTCAGGGGCAAAGCATTACTCCCTGACGTCCTTGGGGAGATCTCCCATTAAGCAGCCTTCGTGGTGAGCCCCCCCTCCCCCCCTTCCATTCCGTGTGACCTGTGGGATAACTGATTCCAACCACAAATTAAACTGCAGTACCGCAGTATTTGTGCATGATACCGGCGCCAGCCAAAAGCAGAAATGAAATGATTAAAACTGGGGCGAACTGGCAGGGTGCTTTTAAAATGCAGTAAAGCTCCTGGAGCGAAATGCCACTGCTATCCATTATTGGTGGCCATAATTCTGATGGGAGCAGCTTTTAGGGTTGCAAGTCCTTCCCACAGAGACAGTGAACTCAGCACACGTGCAAATACAGTACTAAGTACAGGTCAGCCAGCTATATGTGAGGCAGAGCGCGGTTACCTTTCTGTGCTTTGGCGGTGATCTCAAAGTACTTGACGGTGAAGTCCTGAATGGACAGGACAGCCTCGTGGGCCTTGCTCTGCCAATCCAGGTCCTCCTTCTTCAGGCTCTCAATCCTGCGGGGGCCCAGATAGTCATTCTCTATGGAGATCTGTGGGACGGACAGCAGACACAGAGTAGGGTTAACTACTGCACCACACGAACAATCATTTCTGTATAATGTTCCATAATGAATTGAATTATTGAATTGGACGGAAATACTAACCAGACTGGTATACTCTTCCTTGAATTATAAGCACTAAGCTACCAACAGCTTTACCAATCTACTAGGGGTGTAACGATTCATTAATTTTCTCGATGCATCGATTACAAATCCTGCCGATGCATATGCATCGATCTTGAAACATGGATTTTTGAATCGTGAA